>VXAK01008292.1:233000-318263 GCA_013399435.1 Arenaria interpres
GTCCTCACAGCAGAGATGCTCCAGCCTCTGACCATCTTCATGGCCCTCCTCTGGACCCATTCCAGCAGGTCCACGTCCTTCCTGTGCTGAGGACTCCAGAGCTGGACACAGAGCTCCAGGTGGGGTCTCACCAGAGCAGAGCAGAGGGGTAGAATCACCTCCCTCACCCTGCTGGCCACGCTTCTCTTGATGCAGCCCAGGATGGGGTTGGCTTTCTGGGCTGCCAGAACGCGCTGCCGGCTCACGTTGAGCCTCTCACCCACACGCACAACCCTGCAGTGCAGATCGCTGGTGGCACAGCTCCGCGTCGCCAGCAAGTCAATGTTAAGAGCAAACATTTGCTAGAAGCTCTTTCCCTCCCTCCTCTCCTCGGCCGTGCTGACCTCATCCTCCTCTGCACACCACTTGTGCTTCTCGGAGCACGAGGGACTCCATTCAAGAACCAAAAGCATAATGTGGCAGAAAGTCACCTTTCCATAGAGTTAATTCTCTGCTGCTTTATCTCCATGAGCCATCGTACCATGCAGTCCAGTAAGAGCCACTGCCAGGCTGGAAGGGGAAGGGGGGGACAGCAGGAATACGTAGTCGAGAGCAGGGTTGCAGGAATTCCTTCCTGGCAGCGTACCAGCCCTTGGAGCAGCTGAGCTATAAACATCAAACTGCAGCCATGGCCAGTTTTGAAAACATTACTGCAGAATAACATCAGTTTGGCTTCTGAAAAGCAGTTTTTGGTAAGTACTTTGAGTTTGTGCAGCAAAAGGAGGGTGAGGAAAGACAAGTCTTTGAGCTTTTGTTTGTTCCTCCTTTTTCTCCCTTACTCTTAAGCCTCTTTTACTCAACTGCTCCTCCATCTTTACCAAAATTGAAATTCTCATTTTGTAAGAAAGCAGTTTTCAATAAAGCTTTAGCAGCCTTCAAGTTTCATAGGAAAAAATGATTCTGAAAAATAAGATATCAGCAGTCATGTTAATACCATGATGTAAATCCTGTGTTAGCCACAGTCAATTGATGGCCATCGAAACCATCTTAGCTATTTCCAGAGTAAAATTTTGAGAGAAACATTTTCCACCTAAAAGCTCAAAAACGAAACTGTTCGTAAGACTTCACCATCTTCCCCTCTGATTCTGTGTGGCCTTATATTTTATTGACATAACTGTCCTTGATATGTCCTTTGAAAACCTAAGAACCAAGTTTGTGCTGAGATGGCAGTTTTTTTCAGTTTTTCATTGTAACATTGCAATGGTATCCCACATGACTTCTGTAGAAAAAAGTGGCCAGAAGCCTAATAGCAATGTTTTGTTCCCACTCACGTGCAAAGAAGAAAACTATGGCAAGCATCAAGCAGATTTCCTCTACCTTTTGTAGCTAAATATGTTCTTTAATATTAATTCGAAACCATGGAATTTAAAACACTCTAAAGTACTTTCTAGGGCATGTTTAGGTTTTCAGTGATGTTTTTTATCAGAGTTAGGTTGCTGGTTGGACTAGATGATCTTAAAAGTCCCTTCCAACCTAGACAACTCTGTGATTCTATGTTTCTCAAATCTGGATGGTTCCTTTATATCACTAGATGTTAAGAAAACAGATTTCCATTCCGTTTTGCCCTGGGAAAAATAGCTTGAAATAGACATGGTATCTTTTTTTTTTTAATGCGTGATGGAATCACACTGAGAAATAACAGGAGAGTATCAGCTTTAAAAATAATGTATCATCTATTAAAAACCAACAGCTAAGGTATTGGTATCCAAGCCTGTGACACCCAGGAGAAGAATTCAAGCAGTGCCGTACTACCCCTCCTGGGCAGCGCAGGGGCCGCTGCTCCCAGTGAAAGCCACGGGGGGACACGGGTGGATCCACACCCCCCCTTGGATTAGTTTCCTGAATGGATATTTCTGAAAAAGGCAGCAAGGAACGACAATGCCGAAGCATTGTTCTTCCCACGGGGTGGGGGAACGTCAGGCCATTAATGATCTCACAAAGCATCCGATGAAAAAACGAACCTCTAATTTTACTTCAAACAATCCCTTAATAGGAAATCTGAACAGGACTTGCTTTTCCTTACGGCCTTTAGGAAATTCTGTGGTCACCGAAGCCACGTGTTAGTGGCAGGCTGAGTCCACTCCAGTGGGCCATCTGAAGCCCACCCAGGTGAATTCAATAGGCAGAGGCAGCTCCATGGCAACAAATACTGAAGAAGCAGCCTCTTAGCCAGAGCCCTAATTCTACAAAGGAAGATATGTGGAGCATTTTTTGCTTTCATTCTAGCACAACGGGAAGAAAAATACATTTTGTATAGTTACAATGAACAAAGCCTTAAAAAATTTTCTCCTCAAGACTGGAAGCAGGTCATTGTCTTTGGTAGTTAGTCATTTTTCTGTACATTACATGATTTTTCCTGAGAACCAAATAAATTCAGGATGGGATGTTACAGCCTCTGTTCGGGCATTATTCAAATAAATTTCACCAGTTGTTTTGCTGCGTCTTTTTTTTTTTTTACTATAGTCAGTATGTGTCTGGTTACTCACTCACACGCCATGAAGTCCTGAGCCAGGAGTTACTATGAGACCAAGAATATTGAAGCCATTCATTGCTAGAGCAGTGCCTGTGGGCTGTTCTGTGTAGGGAGACAATGAGGGCAGAAAAATTATGTTTGACTGTCATATCAACCAATGCCAACATTAAAAGAGAATATGTAAAACAAGATAAATCCTAATTTAAGTTGATACTGAGATTACCCTACCACAAAACCAAATGTCTCCTAAATCCACTGTTGCAGCTTTCACATACATTAACGTACATTAATCTATGTTTCCCCATGACTGAATCACTGGAGAGCACACAAAAGCAGAGAAACTCCATCATCAAAGTCTCTTACCTTCTTCTAACAATGTAGTTTTAGTGAGATGGATATGTTTCAGACCCTCAAAGTAACTAGTCAGAGACAACTTTAAAGCATAGCTTGGTTAAGTGATGCTTGACATTGACATTAAGGGGCGTTTAAAGGTGTTTAAGTGATGCTTGACATTGACATTTAAGGGACATTTAGATGCGGTACTAAGAGATATGGTGTAGGGGAGGACTTTGTAGAGTAGGGTAGATGGTTGGACTCGATGATCCCAAGGGTCTCTTCCAACCTAGATGATTCTATGATTCTATGATTATGTTAAATTAACTTAGTTTTAGAGTTACATAAAGACATACGCAAAGGTTGCATTGGCACATGGCACATGGCATTTTCCAAATTAATCTTTAATCTTCTTGGCTTGCTAGCTGAGCCATGTCTCAGCAGGGTCACCTGTTCATTTGCTGACATCCAGATTTGTCTAGAGAAACTGGGAGACAGTTTACTTGTGTTATAGTGGCTAAGAAGAGCAAATTTCGATGCAACCCTGAAGCCCAGCCCTCGCTACTAGTCCTGCTGACCCCAGTGCAAACTTTCATGCCCAACTGAAGACAGAAGCACCTAAAAAGAGAACAATTCATATTCATCTATTACTTAGGCCCTAGTTTCCCTGGATTAGTGAATGAGCTGTATATAAAGACACCAAAAAGGAGTCCTGCAAATCGTTTATGTAAGTAGCTTCATTAGCTTTCTACAACCTTTCATGAGTTATGAAGTGCGCTCCACTGGTTTTTAACTAGATGCCAGAATCCCAAACAATAAGTTTTCTTTTGCATTGGATATATTTCAATATGGCTTATAAACACTAACACAATTCTTACTTCGTGCAAGTATTCCAAAGTACTTTATACAAACCAATTTAATATTTACTGCAGTAAATATTCTGATATCTTCCAAATGCTCATCTACTATTCAACACATAGTGAAAAACATGGTTTTGTTTCTACAAGCTGACACAAAGCATTTAGCATAGATCAAACACACATGAAAAAAGCCAACGCTGTATTAGAGTAAGACTCCTAACGACAGAATAATACACTGGTGAATGACTACTTGCGTAAGTCATATGGCCAATGTCATAAGAATTACTTATCAGTGTGAATCTTACGACTAACTGCTCAGGGATTTGCAGTTTGGTCCACTGTGAGGTTGCTTTCTTTGAGAAAAAATCTCTACTGCTTGCTTTTACCAAAAACAATACTGTTTTATTCAGTTTTGCCATATATGTCACCCAGCATAAAGGAAACAATGGCAGTAAACACAGCGAGATAGTCAGGACCAAAATTTGAGCTGTTTGCAGCCAAACTATTGTTCATGAATCAACTCCTGAACTCCTGCTGTTTCAAATCCAGTATGCTAATTTAAAACAAGATTAATTCTTGGTTCTTACCCGCATGTTGAGTGCAATAGTTCTCCAACCAGTAAAACAGCCATTTGGCCATCCTCGCTGCTGAGGCAGCAATGTCCTGAAGGAGCTAAGTGGCCAGCTGAGGGTGGTCACCCATCCAGCGACTCCAGCTCCATTTGCTGTGTGGTTCCTTCTGGAATAAGCACCAGTTTGACTGCAGTGTTTGTTCAGCCACTAGTGTAAACTGAAAGGGCTTTTACTAGGAACTGTTGCAAGTGGTAAGTATGCCAGATAATCTTTCTTTATTTTTTTTTTTCCCCCCTAAATAAACAAGGTTAAAGTTGTAATACAGGCTTTTACATGCCTTTCTTACCAACTGGCAACGCAAACAGAGCGCACACCGAGGTGTCAGTCAGAACATGAAGATCATGCAGAAGAAAGAAACTTCTGGTGTCTTTCTTGCTGTGAGACTTCAGAAACAGGAGACGAGGTGCTGCTCACAGGTGCTCCTCATAACGTGCTGCTGTCACAACACATGCCGCTCCGTAGGGCGCCCTCAATTCACTGTGCAGCTCTCCACTGCTTTTCTTGGAGAAAAATTCTTAGCACAGAAGTTGTTGTGCAATAAGAGTCTATAAACTCTATTTATAGAGTTTGCAACTGCAATAAAAGTTTATTCACCGAAATCTAGTATAGTGCTTATATATAATCTCTTCATTTGCATAGCTAAATTCTGGGTGTTGCAAGAAAATTCAGCAGTTTCTACATTTGCTGCCGTGCTTCAACTAGAAAGGGAAAACCAGTTTCAAGATAGGTGTCTTTCATGCCCAGCAAGTATGTGTTCCCTTCCAATGCATTTAAGGCTTTCATTATTCTCAATGTCTGATAGAATAATTTTTCTATTTGTCTTGCACCGTATAATTTAAACGCTATCTTTTTTCAAACAATTTTATTTATGGTTTCTTGCACGGAAACCGTCCACAGGTCTCAAATGTTGATTAGAAATAATAGTATAATGAGACAGTGAAATTATAACTTACGGATCAGGAAACAGAGGTACAGAACAGTTAAATGTTTCCAAGGTGAGACTATTCCGGCTTTTTACCCAAAATAGGCATTGGATAAATTAAAACGTCCTTTAAGAACAGGAATAAAATCTCGGGATTTTTCCATCTTCTTGGAATATTCAACCATTGGATTAAAAACTAGTATTTATTCTTCCCCTCATTCCTAGTCCCAAAGAACCTTGTTATCAGAATAGACCGTGTGTGACAGTTACAGGGGTCTCCTGACAAATAAATAATGTGGATCTAAGCATCCTTACAGGTGTTTCTAGGGAAAAAAGTTACCTAGTCTCTGCTCACAGGTGCGACTCTAAAAATAAGTATGATGTCCATTGAGTTGAGTGCCTCTGACAATACTTGGCACCCCAGCAGGGCTTTTCAGAGTTGCTGTTTCCTACTATGGAGCCTCAATTCCAACCACATTTTATGAGAATAAACTCATTTTAGATCAGACTTTGTATTTTAGAAGTAGCTTAAATTTCAGAGATACTACGCAACACCTTCTAGAGGAAATAAAATCTGCTTGTCAAATCAAACAAAAAAAATCCAACGCAAAAGAGAAAAATATGACAAAAAATATTGAAAACACAAGTGGTAAAAAAAGCTGATAGCATATGTCTAAAATGTCCCTTTGTGGTTTTGGGGTAATAAAACAGATATTACATTAGAACCCAAAATATCCTTGAAAACAGAAACAACTCTTTCAGCACAGTTACTATATGTCATTTGTCTATGCACATACTCACTTTTACTTACAAACATCACAAATATTAAAAAGATAGGTCGCTTGCCAATGTAACATAAGCACAAAAAACTATAAATGTAAAAGGAAAAATAATTCCTTCTCCAAAAACAACTATTAAAAAAAAAAAGGTCTTTGACCAAGAGGTAAAACAACATATTGCAACCCATCCGTGCAAAGGAACATGCAGCGTGCACCACCATTTCTACATCTTCATGTGAGAACCCGACAGAAAAACAGGGTGTCTCAAAGCTCGCTTGCCACCTCAGTAAGGAAAGTACTTGACCATAAACCCAGGTAACAGATACAATATTGTGAAAAGGTGGTTTGATTAGATTTTCAGAGCTCAAAGAGTTAGAAGTAGCACTGCATTGCATTCAAAGTCAAAGATCAGATTGGGAGCCACGTGCGACAAGTATTTGGGACCAGTTGATTACAAAAACAAAACAAAAAAAATCCCCCCCCAGACCAAAACCCAGTCTTTCAAGGTTCACTATCCCTAAAATTGTTTGCTGCCTAACCACTTTCATCACCTGAACAACTGGAGTCAAGCATCTTTAGGGTAATTACATGCAAGTACCTGGTAAATGAGATTATCGTGTGCAAAGAAGGAGGACTAGATTTGACTGGCCAGATTGACAAAAACCTATAGTAAACCCCACTTGTAACCCTTAGCCTGTGTTGAGCTGTCCGTGATCCAAGGCCAAGTCTGGTGAAAATAAGGGAAAAAAAAGAAAAGAAGATTACTGGTAGAGTAAAATAATAAAGGGCTGCAAGACTTGAAAAGCAGAAGCATAGACAGAAGTGTCATTCAATGAAAAGCTATTGTTTTCTGGAGAATATAAAATCTTTTCCAAACAGTTTTAGTCTTTACTTCACCCTCCAAGCTAGCAAGGAGAAAATCACATTATTAACCCATGGACTGATCCCAGCCTGACGGGTGGCAGCGTGGACCACATTGCCCCATTTCGCTCATCTTGGGGCAGTGCTAGAAGCTTTCCGAAAACGTGAAGCTCTGAGGCTGTGCTGCCACGAGGTAAAACCAGCACCCTCCACTGTTTCTTAGATGTTTTGGACAAGGATCACATGATCTTTGAAACTTCTTCCTACCTTTGTCAGTAAGAAATTACACTTCTCCGTGGGACCAACGATTAACAAGTCTCAGCCTCGTCAAAAGGCATTTTCATACCAACTTACATTGCTCTCTGTAAAAATAGCCCAAGTTGTTATTTATTAATATTATGAATGCTACATCTGCAGATAGATTGCATCTTCTAGAAAAAAAAACCCCTATGATTTGTTAAATATTTGCAGTCAGTGGCTTTGTTGAGGGCAAATTGCTGCAAATTGGAAATCCAATTTATTTCATCACCTTCTGCCTTGCTTCAAAATGATTTTGAAACACCGCTGCTGATCCACGAAGGCTTACGAAGCCAAGGGCAGACGAAAGCCTGCTGTGGAACAACGACTGGTCTGTGACAACGGGGTTTAGCTGAGCGTGTAAAGGTGCCTCCCGGCACGTTCCCGGGCAGCCAGAAGCCTGTCCTGCCAACGGCCACCGCGATAACAGCAAAGCGGTGGGCTTCAGCCAGGGCTGTAAACTCAGCCGCAGCCAGCTGTGCTCAGGCGACTGGCACGTACTGCACTCCCTCCTGCTGCAAGTCGGCTTCTTCTCTACTGCTGTAAAGCTAACTCTGATTTACGGCTGCAGCCTGTGTCATCCTTGACTGCAGTGGATACACACCGAGGCTCACAGGCAAGCTAAGCCCAGAAAGAAATTCTTCACTGCGAGGGTGGTGAGGCACTGGCACAGGTTGCCCAGAGAAGCTGTGGCTGCCCCATCCCTGGAGGGGTTCAAGGCCAGGTTGGATGGGGCTTTGGGCAACCTGGTCTGGTGGGAGGTGTCCCTGCCCAGGGCAGGGGGGTTGGAACTCCATGATCTTTAAGGTTCCTTCCAACTCTAACCATTCTATCACAGAATCTTCATAGTTCAAAGGGACCTTTGAGATCATTGAGTCCAGTCACAAAAAAAACCCCTGACCACCCTCTCAGGACAGTCATTCTTCCTCAGATCTAATCTAAACCTCCCCTGCCCCAACTTCAGACCATTTCCTCTGCTCCTGTCATTATTCCCTTGGGAGAAGAGGCCAACCCCCACCTCTCTGCACCCTCCTTTCAGGGAGCTGTAGAGGGCAATGAGGTCTCCCCTCAGCCTCCTCTTCTCCAAACTCAACATGCCCATATGATTCTATGATTCTAAGCACAGGGCTCTTGGAGCACCTTCAAGGTTTCTGGTGTTTGCTTTCCTTATTGTTTCAGAGGGGAGATGAAGATTGCTGAAGATTGCTCCATGTGGCCGTGACTACATACATGGAAACTATGAGCCCAAAACACCCTAAGATAAACACGAGAGGATTTCATCAATGGGAAGTGACGCTTGGCGGCTCTCTGGGTACTCTGAGTGAGTCTCACAGGCGACGTCCGTTGGCACTAATCCCCAAACATTCAGAGCCAAGGCAGACCAGGCTCCTGTGGTGGTACTTTACAGATCGAGCTATAATAAAGAGAAACTGTACAGGCTTCTCATATTTCCCGTAGCCTAAAACTGTGTGCAGTAAAACCGGTTCACGCAAAAAGCCATGTCACTGCAGCCCTTGACAGCCTCTAGGAAACAATACGCAGTGCCGAAAAGGCAACTTCCACATATGCCACAAAGCAAGGACATCGGGACTGACTGGACTGATGATAAAGTTCCTGGAACATCTGGTAATTAATCTTAGTTTGGAAGGATTTTAGAATGTTGGCTTATATGACTAATTCCCTTTCACTCTATTAAGTATGTACACGCCAAGAGACATTTCCTTCTACAGCTCCTCGGTTGCCTCTCATGGAGCTTAAAAGAAAAACATGTTTGGAGCTGTACATCCCACTTAGGAAAAGGTCAAAATGTCAAAAAATTACACTGTCCTGAGAGGTACCAGTGAAAAAGCCTCCTCTAAGAGGAGCAGAATCAAAAATACAAGGTTCGTTGACGCAGATTAAAAATGATTCTCCATTTCAGAGTTAGAAGTGTGTCTGACGGCTGTGTCTACATACCCACCAGGTTGGCATATGGGGTACTAACGAACTAAATATCCATGATTATGAAACACTAGTTGATTCAGTAGCCATCATACAGAATGAAAATAGAATTTGTTGCCCAATAAATCTAATCACTTTCCTGAGGCTAAAATTCCTCAGTCTGATCTCTGGTGGCTCCTACTTTTTCATCAAAGCACCAGTTGCTCTACTGCTTCATGTCGTTTCATGCCCTTGTGCTCTGGTACTTATTCTGACTTTAATTTGTGTTTTCAGTGCAATTCTACCTGGGGACTTTCTTACTAGAGCCTTAAAGAAGTTGCATCATGGTTGTTTTAAGCACGTATGGGTTGTAGCAGTCAGGGAAGCTTCTCGGAATAACAGCGATGCTGTGAACACACTTCTGACAGCACTAGTATCGTGCGCGAGAATGCTGCTGGTAAAATGCTACGTACGATAACATTTCCAAAAATGACATTTCACCAGCGTTACCTGTGAGCAGCAAAACTCTCCTGAGAGACTTGTAAACATCATACCCGTGTCACATACCCGTGGGACAATCACATCATCCTGTATCAGGTCTCGGTATCACTTCTTGGAAAGGCAGTATTTTATTGCAGATCCGTAAATGTAAATCAAGTCTAATAAAGGATATATTATCAAGCAGGCTAGTATAAAAAAACCAAACCAAACCAACCAACCAACCAAACAACAAAACAACAACAACAACAAAAAAGCAAGCCCCCCTGCCCCCCAAAAACCCCCCAAACCTCTGTGACATTAGCTGTCCTAGAATAGCTACACCTTTCCCAGTAGGCCAGCTGAATGACAACCGATTGGAATAACTTAGGTGTTATTTTGACGGATAAACTCCTATAGGAGAGCCCTGAATTGAGGCAGAGACCATGCAAGCTCTAGCTGTTCTAATAATCATTTAAAGCAATCAATTATTCTTGACAAAACTCTTCTTATATATTTTATACGGATGAGCTATTTTGGAATGATTACCATAAATCTTTAAGTAAAAAGGAAAATATTAAAAATATAAATATGCACCCTTATTTATATACAGTCATGTCCTTTACAGGCCATTAGAGAAAGTTGCAAACTACTATAGGATGCACACTTTAGATCTATGCTAACATCATAATTGTCTTTATAGTGATGAGTCACTTGGATTCCAGCTAAGACAGCTCAGTTTGTATAGCTGCCTGCTGGGGTAATGAGATAGGATACAGACACAAAACACCCTTTGCCCCTGAGATTTTATCAGGAATAGTTTTTAAGTGCTCTTGTCACATTTCATATTAGCACGAGTGCAAGAGAGGTTGCTGAAATTAGGTCAGGTTCTCTGAGCATCGCCAGATAAGTCACTCCAGAGAGGAGATCAGATTTTTCTAGTTTGATTGTTTCAGCGCTCGGGGCTTCTATCAAGTATTAAAACTGTCATAAGATTAAGCTGGTTTATTGCAGTTCTCTAAATTTGCTAGAACTCTTGTTCTTCAGAGAATTTATAACGCTGACAGCTATTAGGTAGTCCTTTTTGCATAGCAGCCTGAAAAACAGGTTGGAATATCGAGTGCACATGCCTTCCCTATAAGGTTGCAGTAATGTCATAGCGTAATACTAAAGAATCAAAATTTGCTCCATAATCAACAAACCCGAGTGAATTTATCTAATTCCCATCCTGACACAACTGCCCTGGACAGTCACTGCCGGTAGAAGTTTGAAACCCAGGGAAGTAGTGTAGGAGCTCACAACCCAGCTCTGAATCCACGGCGCCCACCCTGAGGACTCGCTTACCCTACGGGCTGATAAAAGCAGGACACGCTCTAGCCCCATTTACTGCCATCTTTTCCACTTCTCAGGAGTAACTTCATGTGAATGCAACTTTGCTTATGATCCTCTTTAATAAATAAATAAATACAATCTCACGTCAAGATTTTGTACCTTCCTCTATTTGAAAACCTGCCTGTTTGAAACACCCAAGCTTTTGAAATGAGATCTATTCAGATAGATATTATTATTTCCTTACAAAACATCCGCACTGAAGAGACCTTAAATATCCACCTAAGCTTCTGAAGCTCTGTAAAATCTTAGGTAGAAAACAAGTTCGTAGGATAATAACCTGTTTTCCGCAGCAGCTTCCAAATTTTGTCTTTCATTATGTTAAAAGCATCAGACAATTTGATCATGTTAGGAATTCCCAAACGAGAAGCACAAATACAGTTAAAAGAAAGGAATGCTTTAAAATGAGAAAAGCTAAATATTACTTCAGCATTTTTGAAGGTTTCAAGCCTTTTTCTCATTTGGTCTTGGCACAGTGCTTTATATAAAACAACAAATGTAAATATTTATTGCAAAGCCTGGTTTTGTATATCCAAAAAATTTAAGGATGACAGCCAAATGCCTTGTCAATTCACTGGGAGAGCCCAAATGGAAATAGCCCTTCTTTGTTGTGATACCCAGAGCATAATAATGGAGTAAAAGCTCCTGCCAGAAAATGGCTATTAATTTTCTTTTCTACTCTCTTGGATCTGGCCCACACCATAAATAAGAAGTGGTTAGTATGAGGTATACAATATTCCTAAGAATGCATTTACTGCCCCTTTCATTATCTCCAGATTTTCTTCAGACCATAAATATGTTCTGAGGACAAACAGGCAATATACAGGTAGGAATCACTTCACTAAAAACGGTACTATTTTCATATGATTTATGATGTCAACTGTTATTTGCTATGATTTTATGAGCAACATGTATCTGAACTAGAGAAAATTACAGCATTTAGAAAACAGAGACTAGTTTCTCCAGAGAAGCCGTGCCATCGACTTAATGTTTTATACTGTTTATAACTAAACGATGTCAAGAAACGGTATCTAAAAAATTCCATAGTGAAATCAGACTGGATTACAAACCAATGAGATTATAATATAATAAATATAATATAATTTAATATAATAAATATTATTAATAAAAAGCATGTGATCAAAGTACTAAAAGTACTTGAAACAGGCCAAAAGTGTATGTCCTTGAACTCCCAGAGAACTCACTTCACTGTTAAAGGAATAATTTAATTTTGGTTTTCTACAGAAGAAATGTTGGGCAGGTAACTACATTTACAACTATAAATGCTGATAAATTTTAGATAGCAGGAAATAAGCAATTCCATTTTTGTTGTGGAAGGATAAATATATGAAGTGACTGCTACACTTAGGAAGCAGCGACATTGTATCTTCATCTTATAAAATTATCTTACCGTTTCACTTGTCTCATTATTTTCTAGACCAAAGCAAAATACCGTTTTCTTTTCCTGCCTGTGCAATTATGAAGTTAACGAGAGACATACAACTCAGCTGAGAGGATGGGAGGCTGACAGCAGTGCATACAGCAAAAGCAATCGGCACTTACTGCTTGCTCCTCAGTCTACAAAATACAAACACAGCATCAAGGCAGCACAAATCTTTGCCAGAGGTTCAGCAAAAACTTAATCTTGCTACCATATTTTAGGTAGTATATCTCCTTTAGCTTTTAGCCAGACAAAATGTGCCAAATTTGGTGGTGTTTTGTTTTTTTTTTTTCATTTTTAGTTGAATTTTGAGGTTGAATTTTGAGAATTGGAGTGTTGGTTTGGACACTGTCACATTCGAATAGCGCTGTAGAAGCTTGACTTGCTTTTAAACAAACTTTTCTGCATAGGAAGATAGTAGCTTGGAGTCGCTTGTTGAAACTCAAATGGCTCTTAAATCTTTGGATGTCAGGGTGCACTAAATCCTACAGTGATTCTTTTAGCTTACTTTTCAGAGCCCGCAGCAGCTGTATGTTCAAATGACCAGCCTGTCCCCTGCTTCCTCACTCGATTAAATTTGCCAGAGTTAGAGATAACTAAGTTGTAACGCTCCTGATGAAAGGGCTAGACTCGAAAGAGGAGCACTACCCCAACGAGTACCTTCTGAGAGAAGAGTAGACCAAGCTCAGCAGTTACAGCGTGGGCTGAAGAAGCCAGTGGGCCCAAACCTGAAGAAGTTCCTCTCTCTCAGCTCGTGGAGGTAAGAGAGACATTGTGCACTCAGGAGACAACAAAGCTGTTGGTTGTGGGAGAACGTGCAGTCTGCCTTGTTTAATACCTTCTAGTCTTCCCATGTCTCATATTTTACCTGATTACTGTTTATCTTCTGTTCTGATGAAATACCGAATAAGGCAAAAATCACACTTCCATTCGACTCACAAATGTCTGCAGTCTTCTGCAGCAATCACAGTTCTGTATATTAACCGTTTCTGGTACACCAATTCTCTTAGGTAGGTCCAGATATTTTTTTGTATTTGGATCCTTGAGGACACCAGAGGAGGCCTGAAGTCTGCCAGCTGGTATTTCTGTTGAAATGACCCCTTTGGATCCCTACAGAGGTGCAGAACTGTTGTGTGTAGATGAATTGCAATGACTTCACGGAGGAGTCAGGCCTGAAACTGCTACATAAATGAAGCAGGAACTCTGAGAACTATTTTAATTAAAGGGTCTGTGATTTATAAAATTTGTATTAAATTAAATTATGGAATTAAAATGCACTGAGATCACCTTTGAGATACCTTTTGTTCATTATTGTCGTTCACTATTCATGTTTGTCTTTAATTTCTTCCTGGCTTCTCTCAAGGCAGTCTCTGAAATGCAAGGGACTATTCCTTTAACTGAGGGTGCATTCACTTAGATAAAGAGACTTCTTAGTAACTTGGCGTTTTAAAGCTTATGCCCCAGAGTTATGAACAACTTTGGAAAGACAAGAAGTGCTATCCAAAAAGAAAATTTTATCTGATGGGCACATTTTGGGATTAACAAAAGCCTGGAAAGCTCCTAGTACAGTCAGAACTGCACAGAGCAGGAAACTGAAGGAGTTTATTGACAGCAGTTAAACTGTTAACTTATGAAAAGACAACATTATTCTTTGAATTTCAGATTTCCGAACAAGCTTATTAATAAACTGGTGTTTGGGTACTTCACATATTCACATAGCTTTGGCAAAAATGGAGATGGCTGGAAATGACTGGTAGGAAGTACGGTTTGCAATTTTTATTTTTCAAAACCACTTCCTTGTTTAAACTTTTAAACATAAAAATCTGTAGCTCTAAAGCTCTTTGCACAGCATTAACCGTACCAATTTGCAGGAATGTGGGCTGGCTGGGAGCGTTAGACAGGATGAAATAACTGTGCCATATCTGCCTCATCTCTCATTCTCCTCCCCTCTCTGGGGTCTGCAGCAGCAGTTTGACGGAGCATTGCGCGCTGTGGGTGCTTGTAAGGCTGGGTGGAGTGGACAAAGTCAGGGTACAGTTGATATATGCCGTGTCCTTGGACCAAAAGCTTGTGATGTTTGCTTTCCCTCTGTAACTCCAGAGCCCATAGACTAGTCAGATGTTTGGAGCAGAACCCAAGCATCTAGTTTAAAAGTTGCAGTTCTGGAGCATCCACTCGTTTGATACATAATTTTTAGAGGTACGTAAGCACACTGAGTAACTCACATTTTACCTATAAACTCCCTAACATTCAGTTTCTGACACATCTGAGCAAATCAGAATGTATCTCTAAAGGATTCAGGATCTAGAAATTAAATATTTTCTAAGGCCCAGCCAAGACAAGCTTCAAAATTGCCTAATGTGTGAACTGGCCTCTGAAAAAAATTGAGTGTTGTCATTGCCTTTCTAAAGGTGGTTGAGAGAGAAACACAGAATCCTATCCTTACACTGCCTGTCTAGTGTTGCTGGGGGTATTGGCTTGTTGCTTTCATCAGGAGAGGGTTGAAATCCCCGTCTCCTACTCCCCAAAGGACTCTACTGACATCACATTTATTGGCACTCCCCTATTCCTGTTAGCACTCGGTAAGAATTAATTTAAGGGAGTAGGTCAGAGAGAAAGCAAGGAAGGAATATGATTTGCAGGTGGTACAAAACCGGGAGAAGGTCCCAATGAGCCTGGGGATTGTGCTGCCATCCAGAGGGACCTCGATCTCCGGAGAAATGGGCAAACAGGAATCTCGTGAAGTTCAACAAATGTAAATATGAAGTTCTACCCCTGGGGAGGCGTAACCCCACGCACCAGTACAGGCTGGGGACCAGCTGGAAAGCAGCTTTGCAGAAAAGGCTCTGGGAAGGCTGGTGGACACGTTGGACATGAGCCAGCAACGTGTCCTTGCAGCAAAAAAGATCAAAAGCCTCCTGGGCTGCGTTAGGCAGAGCACTGCCAGCAGGCTGAGGGAGGGGATTCTTCCCCTCAGCTCTGGTGAGACATATCTGGAGCCCTAGGTGCAGTGCTGGGCTCCCCAGGACAAGAGCCACAGGGACATACTAAGTCAGTGAAGATTCACAAAGATGGTTAAGGGCTTGGGGCATCTGCTGCACAAGGAGAAGTCGAGAGAGCTAGGAGCGTTCAGCCTGGAGGAGAGAAGGCTCAAAGGCACCTGATCTATGAGTACGGATACCTGAAGTAAAAGAGTAAAGAAGATGGAGACAGACTCTTCTCAGTGGTATCTAGCAATAGGACAAGAGGTGATGTGCACAAATTGAAATACAAGAAATCCTACTTAAACATAAGAAAAAGCTTTTTTTATTGTGAGAGTGACCAAGCACTGGCACTGGTTGCCCAGAGAGGTTGTGAAATGTCTGTGCTTGGACGTTCTCAAAACCTAGCAGGAACATGGCCTTGGGCAACCTTCTCTAGCTGAGCCTGCTCTGAACAAGGGTGGTTGGACTAGACAATCTCCAGAGGTGCCTTCCCACCTCAACTCTTCTGTGAATCTGTTACTCTCCAGCCTGGTGACCAGTTTATCACTTGTGGACTCTAGTCTTTCCTCCAAGGACTGTTTCTATATTTACATTTTATAGGCTCTGGAGAAAACGCATAAGAAATCTCTGGAATTTGGGCTAGCTAGTTCTGGACTGGCTTTTGGGTATTCTGATTTGCCATGCTGGTTTATAAAATTTGGCAGAACAACCTCCTTCAGACAATTTCTAAAAGAGAAGAGCGACCATGTTCAGATCTTTGAAAGATCAGGTGTGTGTCCTCAGGAGAGAATTAGATCCAGCTCTTTAAATCCAGACAACAGATTATCCCTTCCATTCTCAAAGGCCTCTCAGCTGTAGAGAGAAGGGCTAGATCTAGATATTTTGCTGCCTTTTGCATTAGACATCCCTAGAAATGGCTGGCTTCCATACAGGGTGTCTGGGGCTTTTCACTGAAAATTCTGTTATCTTCTACTGTCCTTGTGCTCTCTTCCAAATTCTAGTGCAGAGATATGGCCATGACCCTAAGGAAGTATTCTAGGAAGTATTCTAGGCAATCCTGCTTTAGCAGGGGAGTTGGACTAGATGATCTTTATTGTCCCTTCCAACTCTAAAAAATTCAGTGAAATTCAGTGAAGTATCTTTTATTATATCTAACCTCTGATAGACAAATTGACAAACTTACCAAGCCGGAGGGGTTACTTGAAGCACCCACAGATGCTGATTAAAACTCTTGGGAAATCCCTGGGTTTTGAGTTTCCCACCGAACTCTTGTAGAAGCCTTTCCATTTTCTCACCTTCTGCATCAACTGATGGGATAACGTGATAGAGGAGGCATGGAAAAATCTCATTTGGGAAGGAACTCTCTTCTTCATTAGATTTTCCCTGAGAGAGTTCGATCAATTATTTTTTCATTTAAGTAGGTAAGATGAAGCACTGTATAATTAGAGTGAAAATAGTAGATGACTGTGTAGCCAACAGGCAGAGTTAAACAGAAGCAACCTATTGCCAGAACTGTTTCGTTGTCACTGACGATTATCATCTAGCAGCCACAAAGATATCAAACATTACGTCTTTCCTGTCATTGCATGGAGTTTTGTCCTGTCTTATTTGTCTTACTTTATAGAGCTAAAAATCACAAGGACCCATTCACACTATAAGGCGCAGTGCCACATCGTTTAGGAGTTTACTCTCTACTCTTCTTTTTCCCCTTGGAGCAGATTAATTATGGTAGAAGAATTTGCATCAGCCTATCTGTCACCAGAAAGCAATAACACAAGACAGCCAGAACTGTAGGGTAGAATTACTGGAAGTGTGTTACATGATGAGGTTGAACTTAACAAATTGAATTTGCTTCTATTTTGTTAAAAATCAGTTCCACACTGGATTAGCTTAGGAAACGTCATTGCGGTGACTGAAGGATGCAAACCAGATATAGGTTTGTTGAGTATGTTTGTAAAAGAGATGTTTATATCTCAGATTTTAAATAGACATAGGGGATAAATGAACACGCAATGTGTTTTTCATCAAACATACTGCCTAGGAACTTCCAGTGCTTGAGAAACAGTGCTGGTTGCCGGCTGTATTTCAGATGATCTCCTTATCATGTAGGATCTCAGGAACAGAGGCATTGTGCAGACTTGGGCTTTTTGTTAAAAAGAATGCAAAAGCCTGTGTTTTCTTTTGTGTAAAATAGTATAAAGCAGAAATTATTGCTTCACTGGTATAAAACTAACCTGAGGCTTCAGAAGTGGTGTATGCATTTACATGATGCGCAGGAAGTCTCGCTAGTTATAAGAGCATTAGAGAGCAAAGTCTGAATCTAACATCTGACACTGTTTTGTGAACATAAATATAGTGAACATGAATGTCCCTTCTGCCAAGACCGTCTGTTTGTTACCATGTGAATCACCAACTTTGCTGGGGAACAAGCTTGACAAATTATTTGTCAGAGGTGGCCATTTCTGAAGTAAGTAGGACTCAAAATAAGCAGGACACAAGTGCAGAAGAGAGGAAGGGCCCTTTTTACTCTTCAAACAGTCATTTTGAACCTACAAAAGAGAACTAGAAAGCTAGGGACATGTAGGTTTGTTTTTACTGTCTTGAATCTGGGATATGTTTTGTGTTGTGAATTCTGGAGGAAGGGGGAAAGGTATGAAATATGTCTTATATGACACAGAGAGGAGAGAATCAAAAGCGGCTCTTGTTAAGGCTTTGGTTTACATTCACACCAGCACTGGAAACAGCAAGAACATATCCAAGTTCATTAGTAACTTCCTCAAGTAATGAGGAATTTTCAGTTTATATTGCCAAATTCAGATAACTCTCCATTTTTAGGAACTGTTTTTCTGTGTCTTCATATGTAATAGTGGTAAGCCGTAAAAGTGAAAGGGGTGAGTAATTGTTTTGCTGAGAGTTTGCAAAAGATGAGGCATGTGCCCCGTGTCAGCTCACGCGTCTCAGCTGGGAAGCAGTAACTTCAAAAAAGAGCAATTGAAGAAGAGATCCAATCACTTACAGTCTGGTGTCAACTGCCGGGTGAATGCCAGGGCTGGTATTTGCACCGTGCCATTTAAATCTTTTGTTGTTTGGTCTCAGTTTGGTTTTTCGTTGTTTTTTTTTCGTTGTTGTTTTCTTGAAAGATGGAGCATGCTTTCTGATATCAACAAAAAGTGGGTAAGAACCGCTCTTGCTCTAGTCATGCTTCCTTAGAATTCAGAGCATCCTTTCTGAGGTCCCTCTTGCTCATGATCCAACATATGCTATAATTACGAAATGTCTGGAAAAAGATCGTCTGACAAATTAGTTTATCTCCACCAATACTGAAACTTGATACATAGCAGAAATTATATTGGGGAAGAAATAAAGGGAGCAGAAGGGAAGGAAACAAAACCTCCCACTTCACTCAAGTGAAGTACATTATAATTCTAAAAAACACTGCAATCTGACCTAAGAATTTTGATGGCATATTAAAATATTACATGCTAGAAAAGAATTTACAACAAATAGTTATGTGCTTTCTTAGTCCACCCTAATAGTGCCAGGAACACTATGGCAGACAGTCAGCTACTCTGCTGTCTAGACAAATGGCATATTCTTGCTAATTGCAAGTACAAAAAGCCAAATTAAAAAGTGGGTTTTATGGTAGTAGGAAATTATAGAAAATGGACGATGCTCCCGTAAGCTTTTTTCCTTCTCGTTACTTGAGATTAAGTTGAAATCCTGGACACGAAATTGTACCGATTTCATCAACTATGAATATGTGTTTTCCAAAATATATGGCTCTGAACATATGGATCATATTTTCAATGCATATTTCAAATTTAAGAGTTATTGAAAGTCATCTGTTTGGTAATATTTAAACTATTTCCAGTGTTAAAGCTCAACTTCTTAGACATGGTATTTTCCAGCAACATTTGCAGAGAATTGCATGGGGTTTGTGTTTACCAATGAGAATGAACTACAACGAGGAGACGGTAATATGTTGACATATATTTGTTGTTTGGTTTGGCATTTAGACAGCCATCTACAAGAACCTTCTCCTGGACACTTCCTTGTTCTGGCTTTCCTGTTATTTATCTGTTTTGCCCTGTTTGTCTGGAAGTGGGAAGGGAGATGCTCTGCCTTCGTGCAGGATGATGAATCATTGTGCAGTTTAGAGTACATTGTCGCTTGTATTCATTTCCTTTCCAAATTACAGAAGAAGCCTTATTCTGCGCTGCATCTTTTCCTCTGAAGCCTTAAGCAAAGTGCACAAAAAAATTACCATCAGTGATGTCCTGGAGCGTGACAGACTGATTCTAATACTCATGGGACTCCTCATGCAGATGGAAAAGAATTGCATCCATGGCTATAGCTCAGCTGTGGGTGACATGTTTTCTGAATGTTGCTCTGCTGTTCTGGGCATACTAAGCCACCAGATGTATACTGTCCACTTACGCTTTCCTAAAGTTGCTGATAATTACAGCTACTCATTACTGTGCTGCTGTAGCATGTATATAGATGACGTTTGTATAGTTACGAAGTGCAATACCCCCCACCTATGGATGGGGATGGCAGCCATAAAGTAGGTGCGCTCTTACTCTGCAGTTCATACTAAAGCTTTGCACATCAGTATGAAGATGGCCCTTGAAGTCCTGAAATTAGGACGCACTAACAGTTGTTCGTGATAAAACCACCCAGGACCACATCAACGCACTTCAGCATGGAATACCAAAGAATGACTTGGGTTTGCACTCAGTGCTCACAGCGGTGTCTCTCCAATTTGAAGAGTCAAAGTGCTAGTACCACAGTTCAGATAATAGCATCCCTTTCTGTGTCGTCCTCAGTGAAACTTCCATCCATCTGCTGCCCTTTCTGAAAATCAGAAGGCACAAACAGTTGCAACACAGTGCTCCAAAAGCATCGGTATGGATGGTGGAGGAGAACAGGTAAGAGCCCATGCCATATAGGTTATATTTGCACGGTGCAGACAAGCAGGTGGCAGGACAATGCTAAAAAGTCCTCCTTGCCAGAAAAGTCAAAAGGCTTTGATGTGAGGTGGTGCACTGGTGGATGCCATATCTGGAATGCAATGACAGGGACACCAGGGATACTCTGAAAAAATTGTCAGCCCTGAGATACGGCTGCTGCTCACCCACCATGTACCCTGGTGAGGACAGCCTGGGCAGCCACCCCACAGACCAGTGCAGACATTGTCCTGGTGCCTTTCCTGCAGTATGAGGACAATTAATTGACAAGCGGCTGAATATGAGCCGGCAGTGTGCCCAGGTGGCCAAGAAAGCCAATGGCATCCTGGCTTGTATTAGAAATACCGTGAGCAGCAGAAGTAGGGAGATGATTGTGCCCCTGTACTCAGCACTGGGGAGGCCACACCTTCAGTGTTGTGTCCAGTTTTGGGCACCTCAATACAAGGGAGATATTGAGGTGCTGGAGCGGGGGCAGAGGAGGGCAACGAAGCTGGTGAAGGGCCTGGAAAACAAATCATATGAAGAGCGGCTGAAGGAGCTGGAACTGTTTAGTTTGAGGAAGAGGAGGCTGAGGGGAGACCTCAACACTCTCTACAACTACTTGAAAGGACACTGTAGAGAGGTTGGTGCTGGTCTCTTCTCACAGGTCATTAATGACAGAACGAGAGGGAACGGCTTCAAGCTCCAACAGGGTAGGTTTAGACTGAACATTAGGAAAGAATTTTTCACAGAAAGAGTGGTCGGGCATTGGAACAGGCTGCCCAGGGAGGGGGTTGAGTCACCATCCCTGGATGTGCTTAAGAGCTGTTTAGATGTGGTGTTGGGGGATATGCTGTAGGGGAGAACTTTGTAGAGTGGGGTTGGTGGTTGAACTCGATTATCCCAAGGGTCTCTTCCAACCTAGACGATGCTATGATTCTATGAGGTGAGAGTCCATGGAGGGACAGCAGACTTTGGCATGGAGATTTACCGGAGTGTGCCATAACAATTGACTAGTCTATTCCCCTCTGCATATCTCTTCTCATCTCTCTGGGGCAGGTCAAGTTAGTTGCTGCTTGCCCCTGGCAAAAGGATGAGGGAGGGCTCCCAAACCAGCTTCCGTGGAACAAAATTATGACATATATAGACATGTCTACAGTACTAGATAGTACTAGGATGGTCGGCATTATCCTGGGCCAATATGTAGATGGTTGCTCGGCAGATTTAGGTTGCCAGGTAATCCTCCTGTGTTTAATGCTCTCTGGCAATGTCAGAGCTGGAAGGACTGTCACACCCCGCTCCATTTGGGTGCCCTGCAGCTGTGATGTGGAGGTGGACCATCCTGGTCATGACTACAGGACTTGTCCTTTATTTATGAGAGTATCATGGAAGGTTCCTCAGCAGAGAAGTGGCATTCCCATGGGTCATCCTGGCTCCTGGGGTCCTGTGGATTATTGCCCTGTGGGAGCCCACACGCACAGGGTTATCAGCCAGATCACTTCCACCATATCCTTCACGTCCGAAGCCAAGACAACGGGAACTGCCTGAGACTTTGCCCTGAAGTGAGTTCCTGCAGGACGATACAGAGACAGCCATAAAACCTTTCGATTCTTCTGCTACCGCTGTGGAAGTGCTGCACTGAAAGGTGCCCCTCTGGAGTCCCCCTGCCTGCTCTGTCTCCCGTCGCCTCTGCCAAAGGACGCGGGATCAGCCCTCGGCGATTCCCGCATCCCTCCCCACCAGGATGCTCTTCTGCGCTGCTGCTGGTGGGAGCCGGGCAGTGACTTCAGCGCGAGCAGGAGTCCACGCGTTGTGCTCGGCCCTGTTATCAGAGACATAAAAGGAAGAAGGCGCTTCTTACATTCTCCTACGTGACCCAGAGCAACAGCTCCACATGCGGATTTTTTTTTTTTTCGTTCCTTTGGGGAGAACGGTGGGTCTAGTAAAGGTGGGGTTAGCAAAATAAACTGCAGGACTTTCTGTTTTGATTAAAGCCGTTGTGTAATTACTGCTTGTATTTGCTGTAGTCACATTCCTATGGCTACACTCCCAAGAGAAGGCAGCTGATTTTTAAGATAAGAAGACGACTTGACAAAAGGCTACAGTAAAGCAAGAAAAACTAACAACATTGATAAAGTATGCCCTTATTATAAAACTATCATCCCTAATCCTCACTTTGATATAAACCCCATTTTGGTTTCGAGCTGCAGGCTAAAAATTGTTACGATGATAATATGCTTTCTCAAATGCAATGGCAAAGTGAAAGAAAAATAATCCGAATATATGTATCAAAACTAACCATGTTTTCTTATACGAAAAAGGCATTTTTTTTTGTCTCTGGAGAAATGCCACGTTCATGCCTGAAGCATAAAATACAGCGAAGGAATAGAAGGCAGTATTTAAAACATGCAGATGAGCTCCAGAAACTTCTAAGGGCATTAGCATAGCTGGCTGCCAAGAAGGTACTATTTATCTTAGGAGTCACTGGGTAATGTGTAACATATACAGAAAAGAGAGGCACAAGGTCAGCTCTCTTATGCTTAGGAGCCTTGGTAGTTTGGAATTGGAAGTATTTTTTATGAGGCGCTCCTGCCATTTAACTTCCAGGAAAAAACACTCTACCAAACAAATTCTTTCAACCTTTCCTTTTCTCTCCCATTTTCTGAGTAGGAAAGCAGTATATTTTCTAATTTTTTTTCATCTTGAGAGTGCCTGAAAACTAAGAATAGATGAAAGAGAGAAATACTAACCAGCTTCTTCCAGAAAAATTCCTGTATCTATAGATTCATATATTTTAGGGTTTCAAAGGAACATTATGATTATCTAGTCAGAACTGCCTGACAGGCTGTAAAACCTCACCGAGTAATCTCTCCATCAAGCACATAACATCTGTTTGAGTAATTGCATACCTCTTAGAGAGATACCCAGTCATGATTTAAGGACTGCAAGTGATGAAGTTCTGCAGCCCTTACTCAGGGTTTGACTCAATGAAAACATTGGCATATTATGTTCTCTGTCTGTTAGGTTTGGAGGAACAGAAAGAAATACCTGGCTTTAAATAGAGCCTTGTTTGAAATCTCTATGAATAAACTCTACAGAATTTAAAACAAACAAGAAGAGAATGCATCCACTTGTGCACCACCTTCTCTTTTGTAAGGACGCATGTTCTTTTTTCTTTTTTCTTGGCCTCTTCAGAAAGCACTCACAAAACAGATGAATCCTGCAGCTGGATCTCTTTGGGTTTACACTGATTTAGTTTTCTAACTCAGTGCCCTATAGGACTAGTTTTCTGTATGATGCGTTGCTCCTAATACACAGAGTAGTCTGGTTTTATGTGTGATAATGCTCCACCTTCAGTAGCTTCTTTAAGATACTCATGTCAAGAGAATTATAGCAGAGGCACCAACTTCAATTGGTGAGACAAGTTCTCTCACAGCTGCCACAGGAATTCAAACTTCCGTACGATAACGGGACTTCAGGTTTTCAGTCCTGACACCGGGGCAAAACGGTGGCTGAACTGCTCACTCACTGACAAACACCACAAAAGCATCTGAGCTCTCCGGCAGAAATAAGGACTAACCGGCGTTCCGATCAACATACTTGTGCCTGCAGAGGAAGCTGTATAAATATCCTCGGTTGTTAAATGCGATCAAGAATCCTGACAAATACATATAGCCAAAAGATGGCATTTTTTGAACAGATGTGGATGCAATATGTTCACAGATCACGTCAGGAGGTGAACCTATGCTTGTATGCACCTTTAAAGCATGCACTGCCAGAAATTACTTGCCCTCTTTCAGACGCGTTCATAAATAGTAAAAAAAAATATTTCAGAATACAATAATATTGCCAAAACACGATCATGTTGGTAATCTTGTTTTCTGCAGTAGTGAACGTTAAGCATACATAAACGCTCAAACTACAGTAGCTCTGCTCTTTGAAATAACAAATGTTTCCAATATTCAGCTGCACCATCTGATACAATAGATTTTGCTTACGTCCAGTGGTGTCCTGCTATTGCTTGAATTGACTGTCACAGCTGAAGGTCATGGAGTGACTCGGTGCCAAAACAAACAGACGATGTGATGGGAAGCCACTTTTTTAAAAAAATCTTACCTTACTAAAAGCAAGCCCAAACTCCTGAAAAATGTAAACTTTGAAAAGAGAAGCATCAGTCGTGGCTTCTCAGCTCATCTTTCAAAGTTAAACCAACAGAAAAAGCAGTCATAATATTTGCACCCAGATAAAACAAGCTGGGATTTTACCGTGGGACTTAAACCAGCTCAGTTCATTTCCCTAGTCGGATAGAGACTTCCTGTGTAACCCTGAATAAATTGTTTGGGACAATTGTTTCTGGAGGTACGTAAATGCCTAGATACACATTTAGATGTGCATTGGGGTATTTGGTATGGATTCTCATCACTAACAAGTGCTGAAAATGAGTGCATATCTACTTTTAAAATTATCTTCAATTTTTTTTTCCTAAGGGTAATCTGTGGATGACTAGGGGTCCGTAAACCCGTAATCTGGGCTTTTATAAACAATGAAAATCAGAATTATTTTCACTTGAAATTTTGATGATAAGGGAGCACGGTGTCCATGAAGCCTTTGGGAACTGACAGTGCTCTAAACTGTTTCCCTCTGCAAAGGGAGAAGAGTTGTACCTTCAGCAGGAGCTGGAGACAAACAAAGACAAGCCCCACTGTGAGACAATCATACCATGTCATAATGGAGCCACGTTTCTAGCTTGAGATAAGACAAGGAAAAAAAATCCATTTGGTGAATAAAGAATAGATGTTGTTCTGTAAGTTGTTCTCCCTGTTTCCACAGTTCATCAGAGGAGGGAGAAAGAATGCATCCCAATTCTCACACAAAAATAGAAATTAGGTAGGAGGGAGTCCTTGCACCAAATATCGATAGAGTGTAAGTAGCAGAAATGGCACCGTTGAGTGTTGTTCGGGACCTCCTGGAAGTTGCTCAGCACCTCAGAATCAGGGCAGAATTTGTATATTTGTTTCAGGCTTGATTCTGCAATACTAAGTTCAATGAGTCATCTCAACTTATGGCGAAATCCCTTGAAATCAAGAGGACTAATTACACAAAAATCACTCAAGATAGAAGGAGTTGGAGCGGGGCCCTGGGGGAGCACAGCTACATGCACTTTAGACTATTGAAAAAGCTCTTTCCACAACGCGCATCTCCTGTGTATGAATAAGCTAATTGCTACGGGAAGGGACTACTGGTGTTTACTAAACACGATGGCTCAGAAGCAACATCTGGCTCAAGGAACCCCTTGATTTGAGGAGCCTGGAAAGGGTTATCAGGGGAAAATAATTTAAACACATCTCTTATAATAATTCATGATTGATAGCATTTGCAATGAGCAAGCATCAGAGGTGCGATAATGCAGGAAGCCGTTACTCTGACAGTTCCCACAGTCCAACGCCTGCTGTCACAGGCTCCATCACATGTATGAGAAATTACTTACAGTTGGAAAAGGCCGTTCTCAGAATTCTAGATCATAAACTTCAATATTTACACTTGTCAGTTTTTTTACCTGCCCCAGTGGACCAGTAAGCTATGACTGCTGAGGATCTTTATGTTGAGCAAGTAGATAATGCAGATACTATAACGAGATTGCTGTATGCCATTTAACACTTCAGTTTTGCTATATCTTTTAGTTTTATAGAAATACATTTATGCTTTGTACTAAGAGGCAACAGACTTTTTTGCTTCAAACTATTCAACTATGGTTAGTCCACTTTAATTATTGCATATAAAAGTGTTTTATTATTTCATTTAATCAGACTGGCAGAGATCACTTAGAGCATTCAACTAGAACAGTCTCAGTAAAAACTAAGCAAAAGCTCCTGTGAGTTTGAGCATGGGATCCGGTAAACTCAGTAACAAATAAAACATAATTCTAAACATTCATGTTTACAAAAAAAAATTACAAAATCTGAACAATAAGTTAATAAAGTGAAATAGTTATCTACTGTTCAGATATAAAAATCCCAGCAACTTAATTTATATATCACTATAGCAGACATGACAAAATTGTGAATAATGCTATCCACTGTCAGAAGTGATACTCCGAGATTTCCAACAGAAAACTTATATTTTAATTTTCTGTTCGTATATAGCCAAAAGTAAGAGGCAAAGCCAGCCTAATAGTAATCCAAGGTTCTGTAGGAGAAACATCAACCAGGGTCGCCGTGTCTGAATATGAGTCATTTCAGGAAGCTAAAAAAAGAATAAGACACCAGAATGAGAGCCAGATATATCCATCTCTGGAAAAAAAAAAGTCTTATGGGAAAACAAGACCAACTTCATTAAAAAAGACTTTAAAAATGCTCAGTTTCTGGATATAGCTATTAATCTGTACTATGTTCTGTACATTATAACAACACATACCTTGACAGGGAAATGTTTAAATTAATCAAATTCTGCTCATTTTGCTTCTTTTACTAGCACCGATGAGAATTATAAAAAAGATTCCAGAATTTGTTAACTTCTCAGTAGTTTTTAGTAATTTTATACAGCTGTCTGTAAGGAAATGCTTAGTTAGTAAAATTAGTGATTCCTTTTTGTGGGAATAAACTAGTTTGAGGTTTTTTGTTTCAGTACTATATATAGGGTCAATTTTGCTCTTACTGAAATAACTGGCAACACTCCTATTTACTTGGGTTTTAGTAAACATACAAGTCGAAAACAGGATTTTTAAAATATGCTTGAAAAAATATGCCTAGCATTTTTCTCTGTGAGTTTGAAATCAAGTAAAGGGGCAGCAGCTGTTTATAATCATATTAAAAGCTACTTACTTTGACCTTCCACCCTACACGGTCTCTTTTATCAAAGTTTTAAATAAAAGGTATGCCTCAACAGACCCTGTGAAAATGATGCCTCAGGCTCAGAATCTCTTGGTATTTATGCTTTATGTGTTACAGACAGCAGGGGAGCCGGTAACGACCGCTGATACTCTCACATCAACTTTGAAAATAACTATAGAGCAATGGCCTGGTACTGACCTTGGATTTTGGTTGGGTTTTTTTGTCTGTTTGTTGTGAACTTCAAAACTCTCCCATCACGTTTCCTTCCTGCTCCGCTGCCAGCCTGCGCTTGAGCGAAGCTATTTATTTCCTCTGCTCTTTAGAGCCTCCTCGCAGGAGCTGTAACAGCATCAGCCACTGGGAGACAGTGGAGTGGTGCCGACCAAGGAGGCCGCCAGGGTATGTTTACACCTACTTGCTATGCTTGTCCTTCCCTCTGTCAGAGGGGGGGTCTCTGGGTCTGCTTCTCCTGCGCTCGTCTTTCTCTGGAAGTTGGCGTGGGCCCAAAAGAAAACTGTAGTGAAAAATCTGACTCTGCTCTGAAGTTTTGCATAAAAACAACAGGCAAACCCAATGGCCCTGGACCTTCGTAACGACCAGGCAGTGGTTTAAATTATGGTACAAATCTGTGCCTTAAACACAAATTAAACATAACTACATGAGTTTCTAAGGATCACCAGAAACATTTCATCTAAAGCCAATGTAAACACCTCCAAGTCCTGATGTAAATCAAAATCTGAACTGACAGCTTGTAAGTGTTCAGAGCACGTGGCTTTTGTTTTGTACATAAGTAAAAACTGTTAATTAAGACCTAGGCCTAAATCCAGGGTTCCACTCTAGACCTTTGCTCTTTCTACCGTATCCTTATAATCAGTCTATTTTGTCCTCTTCCCCAGTGCATGAGTGAACAAGTTCTCTAAACAGGAGACTTCTCCCCTTCCACTGCAAAAGCTAGTATTTTCTCTTATTGCTGTTAGTGCCAATTTAGGAGTTACACACATGCACAGTATGTTCCTAAGGGAGTTTTAAAAAGGAATTCTCAGCAGTTAGTACCCTTCCTATGTCTGGCACAGATCTCTGCTCCCTCCACCTAGCCTATCTGCATCTTATCAAGCATACAGACCATTTCTGTAGCCTTACCAGTGTGCTATCCTTGTTTCTTTCTCTGGAAATAAAAGCTGATTGCTGACACAGTATCATCTATGGTTCCCCAACGCTCTCTGAACTCTCCTATACACACACGTGTGGAACAGCAGAGAAAAGCTTATTGTTTGGGAAGTACAAGCCTATTCAACTGGCAGATGCAAAACACTTCCCAAATTAAGGGAAGACAGCACCACAGCAAAGCTGTTGGATGCCATCACACTCACTAACGCTTGAAGTCCCTTTGAGGCAAAAGAGTTACTGCTAATCAAGGGACTAATCTATTCCCACTTCAGCTCATTTTCATCACAAGCACACAAAAGATATAAAGAATTAGGATGCTGAAAGAAGGCATGACGGGCCCTCAACAATGTGCTGGCTAAATAGGAGTTCTGCTAAGCTTGGTCATATATGGCATGACTGCTGCACTGCAACAGCCCAAAAAGTCTCTTTAAATGTACTCCGTTATCTCCAAAATCGGAAAGATTTTTAAGGTTAGTTGGAGGAGATGTCAGTTAGTTACCCCAGGGAGTGGCTGGCTAGCTACTATTTCTTGATATCCTTATTGTCTTTCTTGCTTCTGTCTCCCTCCTTTCAAATTAGACAGTAAGTCTTTCTGGTCAGGAACCATATAAAGCAATAGGATCTGTATAATCACTTAGAAATGACGTCCCAGTCCTTGTTTAATACAATGCATATGATTTCATACATATTTATCCATAACGATACTCATGGATACTCATTTAAGAAGCTGATGATATAGAATTTTCAAGTCTGTTTCCCAAGAGGAAAAGGGACATGTTTTGTCAAAGCAACAGTTCATTAGGAGTGAGTTGGTCTGTTCCATTCCATATAATGGTGTCTCAAGTTTCAAATCAGGTTAAAGGTATGTTAAAGAAAAGGTATATTATTAATGAAAGGATCTTTGGAAACAGTGCGAAGTTATGATTATACTTTGACCTCTAAACAGATATCAAGTACAAAATATCTCAACTATATTGCTCATAAAATCGTACTTTTCAGGGGATTTAATTTTGGCTAAACAACTAAACCCACAATATTACAGGTTTTTACTCATTTTTTGAATCCACAAAAAAATTATGTTGCAATATTCTATCTGTGCATACACATTTGCAAGACAAAATACTCCTCCCTTCCACCTTCTCCAGTTACCGGGAAGATGAAATTTTGCAGAATTCCTCGGTGAAAAATTATGAAAGATACAAATTATTGGATCTTTTGTTATTTTCCTCAGACTTTTAAAATGATTAGCCTACCCTGCTTGTTAATGGAGCTAGTGTGCCATTTTTAGAAATGAAAAACCTTTAATTAACCACAGAAGTAGCTTTGTAAAACCTCGACTGTGGCGGCAGCCTCACCGTGCTGTCCTGCCAACGAACCTCCACCTCATACTCCTCAATGTTCCTCGACGCAGAAACCAGTGAGGATGTTCGGTCTTATTTAACTGCTGCTCTCTTATTTATCTGCTGCCCTGACAAGCACATGAATATGTGGAAGCCCATAAAACACTTAAAATTGTAGTTAAGCTTTGTACACCATTAAGTATTTGTACCTAATTGGCAGGAGCACTGTTTGCAGAGGAGAATGCAGCAGAGAATAAAAGTTCTTTCTGTGCAGAAAACCGAAAGATGCATAAAGCATGGCTGGTTTGCTTTTGAGATGTACTGCACAAACATATGAAACTTTTCAGATCCACAGATTCCTGCAGTGCTACAGGGATATTTTTTAAATAAAATAATCCCTGTAATACTCAACACTTGCACTTCTGACAGATACAGGTGAGCAACCCAATGGCAATTGTTTTGACAAAATGCAGAGAAAGGCTCTGAGTGGAATCCCTATTGATAACAGGGAGGTGAGAGAAATAAGATCCCCCCTCTCCCTTCTTTCTTCTCCTGACATCAAGATTATGGTGAATAGCTGAGAACAAGGGCATACAGCTGGCACATTGCTTGGAAGACTCAGGGAAAAACATGGTGGGGTTCTGGAGGCTCACGGATCTCTGATGGATGTTGATCCTAAACTGAATCAAGAATACTCCTAAATCATCCCTAGCCATATTAGTAAAACCATGCCTATTGAGTAGGTAGGCAGCTTCACTTCCTAATTTCTCTGTGTCAGGACAAGATGCAACTTAGTACACAGTGTTCTTGTCTCTTATTTACCACTTCAGTCAGGACTGTTGACACATCCACAATCCTTAGGGAGTTTCCTCATAAGCTCTTAGCAGCACTTTATGTTCATTTTACTTTTGTTACAGTAGCAAAAATAAATAGACTAAAGTACAACTAAGATCTAAGGTCAATTGTTACAACTAGATTGTCAAACAGGTTATAATACATATCGGGTTTCAAGTATTATGCTTGAACCTGGTAAATGATATCTCAGGCACGAGGTGGGGGGTGGTAGTGAACACAACAGAGAGACAGCCAGCCTTGGGAAAAATACAGTAATAATTTATGAAGGGACAGATCTCTTCCCCCCGCCCCCCACCTCTTGATCTAATCACTCAAAATATTCTATCATCGTTCACAAGCTTGCAAGCAACTTTACATTAATACACGCTGGTTAAAGAGCCATGTGATACTTAAAATTAGCGGGCAAGGTAATTAAGTTCTGCATTGTTACAAGTATAAAAGTTAGCCAGCTCTTCAATAAATGATGTGGCCTGAGGGGTTCTTGCACAGTTCTTACACCTTCCTTCTAGCGTATATCTTTACATTTTATTTTTCTGTACTCAGATAATTGCTATTGAACTGGAAATATGAAAAATGTTCTGCAAATATGAAAAGGTTGAGGCAATCTGATGGTTTTTGAATTGCTTAGGAGCTCATCTAAACCCCTCTGAGAAAGAAAGGCTGGCCAGGAAGAACACAGGATAAGGATCTTGCATTTTAGTTCAGAAACAGCAAATACATGTTGGAACCATGTGTGAAAAATAGATAAAGAAACGAGGAGTAAAAAGAAAAAAAGTAACCAACGTCAAGATTTTAAAAAACCTGGCAGGATCAAATGTTTGCTTATGTCATAATAAGTAACTTTCAATCCTAGAAATGCATTGTTTACCTCTCCCCCTCTAAAAGTCCTTTATGCCTTTCTCGTATGTTGCCCTCTTAATAGCCTTTATTTTGCCCTTTTATAAGTAATTACACCTGTTATAGCAGTGACACCTGACAAAATCAGACTATTGTTCTAAGCACCCTGCACGCACTGGATAGATGACATGCTTTTTCCCTCCAAGTTAATCCATCTGCATTTGTCTGATACTCATCTGTGATGGGGCTATGTTAAAAGGAAAATACGACAACAGACTGAAGTTCTCACCATTTCTGCTAAAGACAAATACAAGAACATTCCAGCTGTAACAGTGAAAATCCAGTTTTGAATGCAAGGATCAGTTGATACAGAAAGGCCAATATAAAGTCCTAAGAATGCTGTTAGTGCACTTATAAAATTCATCAAAATTGCAGTCTTCGTGGGGAGCCCTGTACTTAGCAGCACAGCAAAATCTCCTGCATAGAGACAAAGACAGAAAATTTATGATTTAGCTGATAAATGTCTTTGTAAGACTCTTGGTAATAAAACATGAAGGAAAATAACAAGATATACACAAAGATAGTGAATGATGGAGGCTGCCCTTGGATTTCTGTAGAATTAGTTATAAACTCATCCTGTGAGAAAAAACATAACCAAAACCCCCATATTGACTTGTATTTGTTTAGCTGTTCCTAAAGATAGCATACAGTATACAGGAGTGGCTTTCTGTTAGTTCTCGATGTTCTGTGACATTTCCAACTTGGATACACGCAAAAGTGAAGTCACATGCTTTCCCAGAGTTTCTAAATCTTTCTCGATTGGGAACTTGCCAGTTCAAATCATGTGAGGATATTTGCAGCATGGTCTTTGAGTGTTTCACAGGTGCTGTAAGTCAGAAAAACCTATGCCAGTCTGATTCTGGTTTAATTCCACTGATTTCAGACCTAATTGATTTTGGTAAATTGTACCTCACAATTGCATCACAGATTTTTCTTCTAAAATACAGTATTTCATAACAGGTCCATAGCAAAAATACTTTGAAAATTTTTCTCTGTGAGTGTAGAAATGCCCCTTTGAGCCTGGGGCACTACTGACCCAGAATTAGGAAGGTCTGTCGTTGGAGTTAGCAGTTCAGGATTTGGGTAATTTCTTTGCTATGCAAACAAGAGCTACTGGTTCTACAGCAATTCCCCATCCCACCTTTTTTTGGGGGAAGTTTTCTACAGAGACAGCACATGAAATCTCCAGTCATTTAAGAATAGAAATGAGAATCCGCAGTTCTCATCTCAAATTTGCCAGCATGTATATGTTACAAAATGTCAGGAACAAATTCATCCACACTGAAAGATTTACCATAAGGAGGTAATTGAGGACAATGTTCAATTGAAGTATCTTCCTGTCTACCTGCTAGTAAAACAGGTCGTATATCTTCTTTTATTGTCTTGTTATTCTTGATTAGCAGCAGGAATGAATGTAGCATGAGGAATACATTGTTAAACGTATATTAAAACTCTGGGATAGCCCATGGTGTCAGGCCCACATGGTTCTTGCTCAGAGCTTACTATTTCTTGTGTCTGTACACAATGAGAATAAAGGGCCATTCTGACGTGATGATATTTGCATGTGGAGATGGTGAGATGGGACGGTACCCAATAATGAGGGCAGAAACCCCACCTCCTTTTTGTGAAGGGGAAAGAGAAGAACACAGCTTCTTTATATATCCATCTCACACATCCATGTTATAGTTCCTGATGCTATAAGCAAAAAGAATTCCCACTAACATCATGCAGGAAATGATTCTTTGGAAAACCTGGAACCACAAAGCCAATCAAGAAAAATACACATATATATTTCTTACCCATTTCATGAGGAATTTCATGGCATAAAATAGCAATAGTCGTTGTCACACCTGTTTCTGTTGAGGATGAGAATGCTGCTCCCATTACCAAGCCGTCAGCAAAATTGTGAAGACTGTCACCAACCAGAACCATTATTGCTAACAAGCTAATTTTCTTACCTAGGGAAAAACAAACAAATAAGAAGAAAACCCAGAAATTTTAACACAAACAGATCCTGTAATTTTTTTTTTTTTTGGCTACTTCGCATATAACATTATGAAAAGTGATAAAAATCAGAGGACAATAGTGTTGTTCTGTTTTGTCCTTGTTATTACACTTCCTTCAACAGATTTGAAACAAAAAAGTAGGTTGTAGAATAATTCAGAGATGCAAATAGCAGAAAGTATCTTCCTCATTTTCACTAGGTTAACAGTACATTGGACGCTCACGATCAGGCATCTGACAGGAGAGGAAAGGTGTCACTAGAGATAAAAGTACAGAAATCAACCTAGGGAATTAAAGAGAGTCTCTCCATGCAGCCTGTAACCCAGCCAGCCACGTAGCATGCTGAACAGATTCACGGGGAGGAATTTTATCTCAAGTAGCAATGAGGCTCCATACATAAGCTCCATGTCTAGGCCTAGCAACATATAATTGGCTCCTCTATCCTGTACTTTATTCCATCCATTTTACCCACAATTGTACAAGCAGGACCTCCTAATGACTCTCAGGAAACGCATCCAGCTTCCCTCTACACAGAATTGACAGGACACTTTGCAAAGGGCTGTTTTATGCCTGAAGAAGCAAGGTCGTGATTTGGGACCTAAACATCATGTATTTTCTTGACTTTTGTCAGCCCCACACAGACATAATACGGCAGTCTAAGGAGCTAACGTAGAGCTGCACAGAACTGTCTGAATATAGTTATTATGAGGTTTCACTTCAGTAATGTTTCTTTAGAGATGACCATTTTATAGTGACAGGGGAGAGGTTTTTCTTACAGAAACTGGCTAGAACTGAAGTCTTCAGACTATTATAAAAAACACACACAGCACATAAAAGCCTAACAACTGTATTCAGAAAATCCTCCCTAGTTGCCTGGGAGCTCTGCGGGTTCAGAAAAATTGGCAGGCTTGTTAGATTTTCCTGCCAACTTACAGAGCCAGACATGGATGTCCCCAGTTTGCACAGTTCTTTCCAAACAGTATGGGCAGTTTATAATCAATAGGGCAGAGCATGAGTTACATAGAAATAATAATAGATTGCTGCACTATATTAAGTTTGCAATTTGTAATAAGCACTGGCGAGGACAAAATCATGGCCTGCCCTGAGATATTACTACTCTGTTTTATTCCAGTGTCTGATTGTTGAAGATGATGTACCATACTTATGGGAACTCACTCCAGCGTTCTGTCTATAGTATAACATAGGGATCAGGTTAACATTTTGGAGCAATTGCAAATATAAGCTTTCTCGACATACTTGACAGAAAGTTAAGAAGATGCATATATAAACAAATCTGAATGTTTATCTTACTTTCAGCCTATTTTAAAGCAAATTTGTTACTAGCAATCATCTCACTGCATTGCCGTAACAGTAACTATTAACTTATTATCCCAACTATTTCTACAAAGCTTTTTCTTCTTAACAATCCTACATTTATTTTTGATAGTTTTCTCTGCTTAAATAGGGGAACGGAACTCATAACAAATTCTATTCCATAATTTTCACAAAGCTCATGGGTGGGGGACTTCCACCATAGATTATGTATTTTAAGATTTGAATAAGAGTTTAAAGCAAACATTTATCCATACATAGATCTTTTTTCCCCCATGTTTTCATTACTCGTAAAGCAAAAATATTTATAGTTAATGTAGCATCTCACTGAGTATACCAAATTCAAAATGCTACTGTTCGATCTTTTCATATATTGATAGAACAAGTGTGGATAACCGAGAAGGAGAGAGCCTGTGAGAAACCACAGATCGTTTTCTTCCAGTGATTTCTTGCTTTTTGAGTTACTCACTAGCTATCTAAGGTGACTGACTTCTCTCACGGTCCTCCTTGACATGCATTTACAGTGAAGCGTGGCATTTCTGGAGATGTGAGGCTTCTCTCTTAGAGCTGCAGATTCCATACCATTTTGGAAAAAAACACCTGAAAGTTTATCTCAGTAGCAAGGTATACAGGTATGTTTACGCATTTAGCTATTCATAAGAACTGTAACAACATAAACTTTTGTAAATATGCATTCTCTAAAAAACCCTTAACAAAAACATCCTCCTCTCACTACTATGGTTTCACTTACTGATTTCTAATATAAAGGTAAAACTGAGCTATGAGGAAAAAATGGAACTAAACGAAAATTTTACTGAGAAACTAGACCAAATTTAGTTATTTGGATCAAATAACGTTGAGATCACTAGAAATTTGTGCTTAGCAGGTAGTGATGATTGAACAGCATGGAAACATCTAGAGATGGACTAATAGAAACACAGAAACTGGCACTGGATTATGTACTGGTGGATAGGTGAGACTGAAGAAATGGAAATTAGATTTCAAGTGCCTCAGAAATGGAAATGAAGTCCACAAGAACAGAGAAGAACATTAGAAACCTAGAAGAAGGTAATGACATTGTTAAATAAATGAAACTGTAGACCTGAGATCACAAAATAAAGGGAGTTGATTATAGTAAATAAACTGATTTCAATTAAAATGCTATTCTCGTAGCTGAATGACTATGCTCTATTTCTCCCCTTCTTTTTTTTTTTTGAGTAAGCAGCAACAAAACAGAGAAGATAAGAACTACTTCGAAGCTCTCTGAAGAAAACAGATTATCCTAAAATTGAGACCCATCATAAGCCCACAATTTCATCCACGTAATAAATCATTACTGGTTTAAGGAGACTATTGCTTTACCATGCAAGAGAAAAAGGAAGCAGAATTATATTAGTACAGTGAGCCAAAAAAATAGTTGTGTCACTACCTTCAGAAATAAAAGCCTGAGCAAAGTTTACAATTATAAAATTCTGTATTGTATTAAATTTTGAATGTTTCCCTTTAAGCAAAGTCTTCAGAAAAATGGTTTGCAACAGTGAGTAAACAAACAGTAAAGCATGGACAGTATAAGATTAATGACCTTCACAATTGCAGGGCTGGCAGCTGAAAAAGTCTTCAAGAAGATATTTAATTATGTAGCCAAGCATCATCAGATGTGGTGAGGTAGCATATAGCAAACACAGAGCTAAGCCAGCTTTACACTTTCAATTCCATTTTAGGTCTTAAGGCTTTTCCTATTGCATGTCTAGTCTTTTTATTGATACTAACTTTTTTTGCTGATCGCCTTACTCTCTGGAGGAACTTCAGCAGACTCAGAATCTTCTGGGCTTCTCTAGTTAAAAGCAAAGATAACGGATCAGTGTTAAGGGGCTCTTCCAGCTGCTGATATAAATACAGGAAAATACCAAATAAGTTTAAGTTTTTTTAATTAAAGACAGTTGCTGTTATTTGCATAGATATCATTAGAATCATTTATTGAGTACTGGAAGTGGGATTGGTACTGCAGAAACACATAAAAAAAAGAAATCTCCCTTGGCCAGAAAAGGCTACAGTCTAATTCAGGTAGGAAGACAGGCATACATAAGTACCTTTGTAACCCAAGAAAATCATGTTTCTGCTTGAATACACAAAAATCTAACCAAATGCAGAGCTAAAAAGGACACCATCATTCAAATTGTATCTCGTATCTTCGCATTTTGTCATGACGGGATGACTGTCATTTCCTGCTGGATAAGGAAATCTATAGGATTTCCAAGGAAAAACGGCTAGACAACAGAGTCTTTTTGGAGTTCATGTTCTTCACAGTTACTCTGTGAAAACACAAGACTAAAAAAGATGATCATAGGTAGGTTTCACACCCTTTCAAAATGTAGTTGTTTTTTCTTCAGGGTGGTACAGCCTCCAGTGCCTCCCCTTTTGGCCCTTAGTTAGGGCTTTGTCTCAGCATCAGGCATCACTGCCTGGGTGTAGCTGCACATGAGTACACTGCACTGCAGTGAGTGAAATATACCCTTATTTCAAGCAAAGAAAGAGACAGTATCTTTGTCCTTAGCCTAGAGAATTAATTTGATGCAGCAGCCCTTATATTTAATTAACAGAAACTGTAACTGTGGGGAGAGAAGGGAGAACATGAGGAATCTGTCTCCCTCTACCTCCCTGGGGCTTTTCTTTCTGACTAGAGAAATTATTAGAAATTTGTGTGAGTGAGATAAGCCAAAAAACTTTTTTTGTTTGAAACTAGAAAAATGGATTTTATAATTTTTTTTTTTTTTTTTTTTGCCAGAACAGCCTATTAAAGCTATTTTAGCAGCCAGTGAAGAGTCAACAGCAGCACGAAGGAGTGCTTTGTTAGGGTCAGCAGCCATCACTCCTATAAAAAAACTATAGCAGAGATGTGTACTGGCTGCAAAACAGAATATGTTTCTTGGCTGGTAGTAGCTAAGTTGTGATGTGGGATATATGCTGTAGAGGCAGGAGGAGGGAAGGGAAAGGATTTGGTTTTTAAATTCTACATTTTAAAAGCAAAATAAAAGTCTTTAATTCCCATGATTGCAGCCAGTCATACAAATTCCAGTAATCGTTCCACTTCTCTTATAATATTTATTCACATGCCACATCTTTGAACTCTGAGTCAAAACTACAAGACTAATCACTGACCTGAAGGATTTATAAGCTTTTCTTAGTCAACCAGTGTTTGTCTTACTATTACTCACATGACTCTGAAAAATTGGCTGCGCCTGTACAAACTAGCTCAGCCAGGCTAGTTCATGTGATCTATACATAACTTTAGGAGAATCTTGCATCTGAGCGGAAAGACGAGCTCATTCATTATCATAAACAGGAAATGATGACGTGGCTCACAAATTAGTAAACATTCTTCACTTGTATGTTCACTGCATTCCATTGAGAGTTTCCCAACTGTGTTTGAGAGATTAACAGTGGCTTTTAAGGCTCTTGCCCATCACAACTGCTTTAGTAAAACGGAGTTCACATTATAGAAGTTCTGTGGAGATTCTGATTTAAGTCAGGAACCTATATATCTAGATACTACATATAAGCTGAAGAGATTTGTTGGAAAAAGAGAAATCAGGTTAAAAGGTATGAGTTAATTTAATTAGCAAAGGCATGCCTGTCTGGATACTCTCCACAGACCAACAGAAAATGATATAACTTCTTATGGGTAAGCACCATTCCTCAATACCCACTTGTTTACTTTACTGTTGGAATCTGCAGAAAAATGCCCAAGAACTGCTTAAGATTTCATCTGGTCACTAATTATGCACATAACTCTCACTGCAGAAAACCCTGAAGTTTTTCCCATGGGAGAACATAATAAATTTTTAAAATCAAGGGAGGAGGAAATCTTCAAGAATTTTATCAACAAAGGGTAGTACAGGAAGTGTATTTCCATATAAATCTGATGCACGCTTGAGAAAAGTTATTGTAAAAATCTGTGTTTGAAATCTCTGTAAAAGCTCATTATAAACTTAAAAATCTAGAGATTTCTGACAATTACGTCACATAATAAAGGACAAATCAATAAAGATTGGAAAATAATACTGATTTATTACATTAATTGTGTTCATTTTCTAAGGAACAGAGAAAGGAGGATATAAAATCAGGGAAGTATGTCATATTGGTAACCTACCAACTGTATGGCTGAAGTAGATTTGCCTCTGCCTGAATGGTCATTTAATTCAGATTCCACTGGAAGATCATGGGAATGTCCCCAGTGCCCATTAACTAAAGAAAGGCCCTGCTGAATGAAGAGGCTTTGCAATTAGTTCTGAAACCCAATGAACACAGGTGCAGTCGTTCTCAGCCTTTAGTGAAATTTTAGCATCTATAGGAAATATTTATTTCAAAACAAAACCTGTTGAAAAAGATTTTTGGCTAGGATCAACATTTCCTAATGCTTATTTGGTTAAAAAAAACCAAACCAAAACCAAACAAACCTGAAAAATTAATCAGATAAATTAGTGTCAACAATAATGGTTTAATGAAACATTTTGTTTCAAAACTGAAGACTAAAATTTGAGATTGAGATGGATATAACAATTAACTTCTAGAGTTCATCTAGTTCTCTGTAGAACATGCTTAAAGATTTGTGGGATGATGATAAAGCCCTCCTCTCAAATAAGTAACAGAAAGGACTACTTTTTACCAAACAAACAAAATATCACCATCAGTGATATTCTCATTCAGTTAATTTCACGTAATACTCTTATGGTTGACTCAAAGATAGTGGGAATAGGGACTCATCGTTATGCATCTAAATCAGGCCAGTCATTAAATACTCCCTGTAAAACAGAACAAGCAAAGTCTTAGACTTCTTAAGTGACATTAAGATAGCCTCCCATGCTGAGAAACTTAATGAGCCATCACACTTTGTGTTTTGTTGTATCTTTGTGCATAATCATATTTTCAGGCACCAGCCACACAGAAATAAAGTAATAAAATTACCATAAGCCGGGCAGTGAGCAAGGAGATACTATTAATTTAAGATTGGGTCCTACTCTCTGCAACATACATATTAGATTTTCAATATGGGAAAGGGGTCAAAAATTATTTGGAAATTTTAAGGTGTCATTCTTTCAAGTATCTTGTGCTTACATCTATGTCTTCCTCCTCTTCAAACAGAGCCTAGAGTAAACCACTGTTTCGGCAGTTTCATACGGATAGGCACTCTTCACTTGCTCCACTGCTAGTCATCACAGTATGCTCACAGAACACCTTCCATTAACTCTTTCCTTCTTGAGTTATGACTATATGGAGCACATTCACGAAGCATACAAATTCCATAGAGCAAAGCAAAACAGAAGGTCAATCTGGTAGGAGCACTTTGCAAAACTATTTTTAATGCTTCATTTAACTCATATGAATAATAATTATTTTCCACAATCATTTTATCAATTTGTGCACTGTAAAATCTCCAAATAAAAGAGATTTTTTAAAGGATAAATTGTACAAAGCTTTACCTGGTCATGTGGTGTTACCAGGAGAAAGAAACACTTTTCAATCAGAAAAAAACCATGAATTCCTCCAATTATTCCCAAAAGTTTCCAAATATATTCTTTCCCTTCATAGAAATGTTCTACCTCTTGTGCTTCATGTTTATGTAAACCAAGAGTCTAAAAAAAAAAGAGAGATAAATTAAAAAAATTACAATGTTTTGATTTTTGCTAGTTATCCATAGTTTAATTCAAATTATTCTTAACATTTTCTTTTGCCATCCCTTTCAAATTTAAATTGTGATTCGAGCTAATCAGATAAATTGTAGATTTATTAGGAGAGTAGATTTTCATAGTAGAATTATTAGGAACCTCTGCTAAACTTCATCATCTCTTGGTGTTGAAAGGAACAATATTTTTAGAGACAGTTTTATGAAAATGCCCTTAATATATATATATTTAGTATATTTTGTTTGGAGTATGTCAGTCTTTAAAGTCTAAAAAGTTACTTGCATTGTCTTCAGATGTAAACTTCATATTGAAAATAATTCATAAGGCTTTCTGCTGGTGAGTGTGGTTCTGGTTTTCCCCAGTGGCCCAGCATGGTAGCCCTCCTGTGCTCTGAAAGCGAGCACTTTAAAGGCTACTGGATACGTCACTTAAAACTGGTGAAGGGAAACACATCTGCAGTCAAAAAGCGTTTCTTAAAGAAATGCATTTGTCTGACATTCACTGAGAATCGCCTTCCTTAAACCACTCTCTCAGTTCAGCTTCCAGAGATGATGTACTGAGTACGAGGAACATTTTGACCAGAGTCCCAAGTGCTGTGAAGCTCTTTTTCAATGACCGGCTGAAGTCTATTTATAGCAGTTGTGTCATATTGGAGGGGACTCATTCAAAAATAAATGAATACACAACGGAAAATTGCTTCCGTTTTACACGCTACCCTATTCTTAAAATTTATTTTATTAATTTAGGAATAAATCATAGCACTTATTTTATTACAGTTTTAGGCAGCAGGATTAATTAGGCTGACAGCAACTGTTTTCTGGAACAATGTGTGGAGGGGATTGTGGATGCCTCACACAACTTTTGAACAATTTCTCCTAAAAAGCGTTACCAAATCTTCCTCATGAAAGAGTTTCACATGCATCTAGAAACCTGGCTTGCACAGGACCTGTGGGTTTTCTGAAAAGTATTTGTGAAAATAGGCATCTTATTTTCTCTGAATTCATCATTTCTTGATTTTTGCTTCGTGCTACTTGGATTCTCTATTAGAACTACAAAGTGCAAATGGAATTGGAATACTGGGTATGTGGTTCCCAAATTTCATAGAAAGCTTTACTTTTAAACCGATGAGCATCAGCCAGGTTTAAAAGAGAATTTTTTTCTCTGCGTGTGTATGTGTATGCATGTGTTTGAACGTTTTAAAAATACAAGTGTGTATTACCTACCTGAGGAATAAGGTGTAGTAATGCATCTCCAGAAAGGGTCCCAACAGCCAAACCGACAAACAGCTGTAAAATGAGTGTATAGATTTCTTGACAGGAGTTAAATAAAATGAGGGTTGTACCCAACATAGATCCAATAGTAACAAGTAAAACAGCAACAGTGCTGTAACCATATTCTGTAGGGAAAAACAAATGAAACAAAACAAGGGTGCTTTTAATCATCCAGTATTTGTGTTTTAATATTTGATTTGGATTTATATTTGGTTTTGATGCTATGTTTTGCTACCTCTGTGTACAAGCACCCAGAGAGGTGATTCATTGTGCCACATCGATTTTTCTAGTCATGTATGATACCAATGACAGAACTGGAAGCCTAAAAAACATTCATTTTTTCAGCCTTTACAGGTAATACAGTCTAACACCTCCAAATTTCAGGCCTTAAAGTGCTAAATAGACTGTGACTGTGCAGATTAGAGATACTCAGAGCAGCACAGTGAACATTGGGCTGCACTTGTTTCCTCTCTTAACAGATTTATGCTACATCCTCATATGCCACACCTGTGAATCTTTACAGTCAAGACCACGTTATCAACCAAATCATATTCAGTAAACAAACCAAGACCTAAAACCTTGAATTAATGTAGGCATCTCATTTAGGTTCTAAGCATAAACTTTTTAGTCCAAATTATGCTTACAAATGTGCTGTGGACGTACATTCCTTTAGTTACTACATCAGGACCACCAACCTATTTTTCCCAGGTTACTGGGATTTTTGGAAGGTTACTCTTACAGTTCTTCGGAGTTACACAATGCTCACATTCCCAACCTTTTGCACAACATGAGTCCTGATTAATCCATAAGAAAGTCTTATGATGGAGGTAAAATGCTGATGAGAAACAGACATAAAGGAACTAATGCCAAAAATATTCAAAAATGTCACTTAATATTTCACACTTTAATAGCACTGCAGGTGCTCAGCGCCTCACAAAATCAGACAGCAAATTTCACAGACTGCACATCCAAATACAGGGGTATAATAGATACTGAGGGAAGGTCAGGCCTTGGTGACTTCGCCAAAACAGCACAGCCTGTCAGTAAAATTGAACTGAGAATAAAATTAATGAGCCTATGCTCAGGTCACTAGGTCATGCATAGGTCAAACCTGAAGCCATTCATCTGTCTCAAGCCAGCAGAAATGTCCCTGTGGTCATGGAAACCTTCCTTTGCCAGAAAGCACAGTGAAAGGGCTGCAGAAAGGGCTCTTATTAATTCCATTTTGTGTCTGAATATTTCAGCTTTGCTCATCTACACAGATCTCACCTTTCTGAGATCACTAAAATGTCCGTGATTGGGCTGAGGGCCTTTAGCTTGAGAGACCCTCACTCAAACTGTGAATTTGCCATGAACCTTGTATGTGACCTGTGAAAGTTCCTTTCTTTGTCCCTTGATTCCTCATCTGAAAAAATGGGCATATGCCCATAGCATAGAAAAGATAAAAGCAGTAAAGACTGCAAGGTGTTTGGGTAATGAGAAGAAAGATGTAAGAAAGAAGGATGCTGCCTTCTGGGGAGCTATAATGATTCTTCCTATTCTGTATGTTTCTTTCTCCTATAACCATTCTTAGCATATCCATGACTGTCCTTCCGTGCCCTTATTTAACATGTTCTTTAATTCATGCTCATAGTTCCATTAATCTGTACACCATGGAATGATAGCTCAGTTTATTCCCACAAGCTGCTTAACTTGTGTGGCTTAAAGAACAGATAGAATTTTGAGATGGAAAGTGCCATACGGATCATTGGCCAGCAGGACTGGATAGCTTACTATCTCCTAATAGATCTAATCATGCAGAGCTAGCCATGTAGATATTAGGATAAAGGCATTGAAGGCATTGATTGGTAGCCTAGAAGTGCTGCTCTAGATGCAGGTGATTATGGTCAGATGCCCATTACTTTTTGCTCATTCCTGGCTCCCAAATCCCCCATCAGAAACTAATGCCCCCTGTAACACACCAGCACACCTAGGTTTGTAACCACTTCCCAGATATTGCTGGTTTAAGGAAAAAATAAAACCAGGAACCACATTAAGAAGTCCTTAGGTCAGATCAGATTCAGACAATTTTTTTTGTAGGGTGGACTATGGATTGGTTACAGAAGTTGAATCAGCGTAATGGTAGGGCAGAAATCCCTGGAAGCAGTGGCATGTGAGGGCTACGACTACAACTGGAAACAATCTGATTATACTCTAACTCAGTTCTTGTTCCAGCTCTATCACACAAGCCCTGCTGCCCATGTGACTGGTTTTCTTGTTGTTTTTCTTCCCATAATAGTATGCCCAAAGCCTCTCGGCTGTAAAATATCACAACATGAAAAACCAGCAACATTCACACAGAACTTACCTATATCAAGCATTTGCCCCATCATGGTATAAAATGCCAGCTAACATAACCTTGAAGCTATATATAAAAGCAATATAATGGTTCTAGAATAAGCCTGATGGAAATTTCACAAAACAGGTCATTGCTGCACAGCAACACTTAGAAGCACCTGTCACTTTTCAGTATAGTACTATCATCTGACATGTATGCTATGAAATCATAGAAAGCATAAATTACAGTGTGCAGAAATCTCATCATGTTTTTTTTTAAGGTTATTAATAAGCAAAATTTCCCCAGAATTTAAGTGCCTGCACCCCTTCACCTGAATTTTCACAACTCACATAACAACATAACTCACTTTCCAAAGTTGTTGGTGGAAGCTTGGTCTGCTTGGAGTCAGGAAGCTGACATGAACAACTTAAGAGCTGCTGAATGATGGCTGGACTGATTTGCTTGAAGTGATCCTTAGAAATGGAGTAAGAACTATTTTTTATAAATATCTTCACAAGTTCATTGGCAGAGAAACAAACCTATGCAGAAAAGTATATACAGTTACTGGATATGTTTTGTAGACCTGCATTTATTGCTGAAGTTCTGTATGGAATCTTAGAATAACACAGGGTTCTACAACCTAGAAAAAAAACTTGGTTTTCCATATACTCTCTTCCAATTAAATGAATTCAATTACTTCTAATTTTTTTAAAATTTATTTACCAATTAAAACTTGGTATCTCTAAACAGTTTAAGTGCTAATAAAAATATTTTAATGCTAAGACAAATCATATTCTGCTAATAATGCAAAGCACTCCCTGTAACAAAGCAGCAGTGAAATTTGTCCTCGGGCTGCATGTTAGTAAGATTGTTAGTAAGATTGGAACTAAGTTGTTATTTTAAGGCTTTTGACAATGGCATCTCACTTTAAGGTAAGCACACTAGAAGCTACATAGGCTCGATTTGCTTTAAAGGTTTTTTAATTGCATTATTAGAGGTACTAAAAAATTTCAACTACTTTTTTTTCTTGTTAGAAATATATCTGTCAAAACAAACCAAACCAAACCAAACCAAAAAAACTTCTCTTGGGAACACTGGAACATTTGTCTTTTAAAAAAATTTTCATGAAGAATTGGCTTTTCATCTCCAGGATGAAACTTCTAGTAAAAACATGAGCAGTTAACATTTGAATAGTTCTAGTGGCAATTTCTGTAAGAACTTTTAAAAGAAGAAGTCCAGATCAAATATGCTATCTTACTTAGAAGAATAAACTTCATTTCTCAATCCCATCTAACTAGTTGTGATTCAATTAAATTTAAATATAAATATTTCTTTCATTTAAAGTAATCTGCAGCTGAGAATCAGGCAATAATATTCCTAAATACTATTTTTTAATCACTGAAGCTTAAATTTATTTTGAAAGAAAACTACTATTTAAATAAAAATGTTGTAATTATTATTACTTTTAATAACCCAATTAAAAAACAATGTCTTCCTGCCTTTGTTCATCTACCAGTAAAGTAAAATACATCTTGTAGCTCACTCAGAAACGGAATGAATTGAGTACTGACACATTTATTCTGAATACCACATTCAAGTCTTCAGGACAACAGGTGATCTTGTCACCTGCATCTAGTCTGTTCTGCCTCCAAGCAGGAGAGCATGAAGACAATGCAGGAACACCCATATTAGAAAAGACCTTCAGTTTGCCTGCTGTAGACAGTGACTGACTCTAATAATAAGGAACACCAACAAGTGGTATCAAGTTAGAAGTCTAGTTTGTGACTGCTTAGGAGCATCACTCCTCACTGGTCAGTACAGGGGCTGATATTATTTAATGCCTTCATCAATGACTTGAGCGATGGAACAGAGTGCGCCGTACCACATTCATAGATGAAATGCAAAGGGGACAAGTAGTCAATATGCTGATGGGCCTGGCTGCTATTGAGAGGGAACTTGACAAGCCAAAGAAATGGGCTGAAGACCTTCATGAAGATCAGCAAAAACAAATTTATTGTGCTTCAAACACAATAACCCCATACATCAATAAAGGCTGGGCAAAACTGAGTGGAAGGTCCTGACAGATGACTTGAACATGAGTCACCAGTGTGCCCTTGTGGCAACGAAGGCTAACTGCATACTGGGCTTCATTAGCAAGAGTGTAGCCAACAGGTAATGGAAAAAAAATATTGTCCTCCACTCAGGACATCTGGACTATGTCCAGATTAATAACCAGCAGTACAAGAAACAAATCGGCAGACTGGGGGAATTGCAATGGAGGACCACCAAGATGGCTAGGGAACCGCAGCACATGATGTGCAGGAAGAGGCTGAGGGATTGGGGTTTAATCAGTTTGGAGAAGAGAAGGGTAGGGGGCTATCTTCAGTCTTCAAGTTTTTAATGGAGATAATAGGGAAAATAAAGTCAGTGTCCTCTCAGAGGTGTACAGCAAAAGGATAAGAGGTAACAGATATTACTTGCACCAGGAAAAAATTCAATTTGTTATAATAATAAAAAAACCCATCAAAATGAGTTCAATAAAGCACTGGTACAGGTTTCCTAGAAAGATTATGGAATCTCCATCTTTGGAGACATTCAGAGTTCAATTGGACATGGCGTTGTGAAACTTCTGACTTTGGTGTTGGTCCTGTTTTGAGAAGTAGGATAGACAAGCTGAGGGCTCGGATTACTAGGAATCTAAATTGTAATGTGATTACATGATCAGGAATTGTAAAAGAAAAAGAAAGATCTCATCTGGAAAATAAACTGTCCACCCACACTTAAAAAACATAATTCTTAATGCTTATTTAGTAAAATGTTCTTGTAAGTCTTGAGGTATGAGGACCTCCATCTATTCCAGCCGCAAGCCCTAGCTTTTTAAGCTTTTTAACACAGGGAGGCAAAGCAACTTCGTGTATAACCCTGGAGGACGACACTGAAGAAACAAGTAAATTGAATTTGCATATTCTCATAAGGAAAACTGGATGGATGGATGGATGGATGGATAGTTTTGGTTTCAAAAATCCATGTTTCTTCAATGAGGAATAATAAATGAATACATAAATATTGTGGCATAGTTTAATGGAACTTAATATTATTGCTCTTATTAGATCATCTACTACTTACTTGTTTTATATGCATTTTTTAAATCAGTAGTGACAATGATGACTTAAAAAGAAAGTACTGACCTTTTTTTTTGATGTGATAATGTTTCCAAATATAATTCCTATCTAAAAGTAAAATTACTGATCTTAATGTCATTAGCAACACACAAGCCATAAACAAGTCAATGCCTCATAGGCAGTAGCATCTGTTACTAATGGAGCACAAAGGGTATCACAGGTATGTGCAAAAAGCAGGAGATAAAATTAGCACAATGACACTGACACCAAAACTTCTAATGGAATGATATGTCAAAGAAAACAGGCATAGCTAGAAAGAAGAGGATTGAAATAAAAAAGAGAAACTGGGACTTACTAAAGAAGATACATTCTCTTCTCTCCAAATGTTTCTTTGTGATTTTTTTTCATCTATACAGAATATTTGGCTCTTGGTTTGACTCTCAAGCTTCAGATATTTTCCCTGAACACTTATCTTTGGAGTTACAGTCAGTCACAGAAGTTCAAGAAATCGATAATTGCATTTTATACATTCTTCTATTGCTGGAGAAGAATTTTACTTCTTGTACAGATAGTATCACTACTAATTTCTGTCCTCCATAATTTAAAATGAATATGAAATACATTTAAAATGACCTTCATTTAAAATTATTTTGAGACCCCATTAAATGCTTCATCATGCTGATCAGCATGATTGTCTTTTGTGGTCAACCAGAGAGAAATAAGCATATTGACAGAGAATGTATTCCAATTGCAATAAAATCACACAGATAAATATTTATCGGAATAGCATTTAACTAGATGCCATTTGTCTCAGTTCCTCATTGTAAAATGACCACCCAGCAAAGTCAATTACACATCTCTTATTCTCCTAAATGGAGAAGAAACACTGTCTTTGAGTTAAATTAAATTGAAAAGAACTGAAAACAATAGAAACATATTCTTTGAAGTATATATTTCAAATGTGTATGTCAAAATATACACAAAGTATATACTTTGAAGTCTCCTTTTTTATGCCTAAGGAATGTCTTCCAGTCTAAAGGATGGAAGTCATTACTATCTTAATCCCAGTTATAAACAAATCTTATTTATTTTCTAATATTTAGGATAAGGGTAAAGTCACCTGCAATGATCCACTGTCCTTCAAACAGCTCAAAAAGGGTACTGGGTAGTAGCTAGAGTTCTGTCGTACAGACTCTGGACTATCTAAAGGAGGCTTCTGGACTCCACAGATGGCTATTAGAAGTTTGGAAATGCCCAATATTCAGTTTACAAAAGCCTTTTATGAACAATTTGAGACCTTGGTTTACTTTTTTTCCTCAGTACAGAACAACCCTTCTTTCTAGAAGGTCACATAAGGGGCTCTAGAAGCTCTGTGACACAAGAGCACAAGAAATCTTTGAATCAAGAAAACGTTGAAGCCATGGTACTACAATCCTGTCTGTCTGATTCCATGTAATACTAACCATTCTGTTAGCCCCTCCCAGCTACTTTAATCACATGTTCAACATCCATAAAGTTCTTCCCCAATTAATATTTAAACAAATATAAATATATAAAAATATAATTCGGTATGAACACGGCTTTTTGAAATTTTACTCTACATTTTACTCTAGAAATAATGTAGCCTTTGCAAACCAATTTGAACTTTTATCTCTGAAATTCTCTGACCAACACTACAACAACATAAAAAAAAAATTAACCTGGTCCCAATCTGTGTTCCTTTCACGGTCTTCAAAATAACCTTTCAGATAGTCTCCTTTTGTATTGTTTGCCTTAACCGGAATATTTCTGGTTCCAATATCTCTGATTGCCATACTATAACGTCTTCTTTTGTGACTGTGGAATTGTCCATTTACAGTGCAAGTCTTTTTGGCAGTAAGCACATTTAGGAGTTCTTCGAGTTCTAGTAATTAATTAGAAAAAGGATAAGTTAACCTCGGAAAATACACATTAAAAAAAATAAGATCAAAGGTAATTGTCAAAATTTTGTTAGTTTTAACATTAATTCGACTCCCCATTTTAATACTTTTTTCTCTCCACCATTTGGTACTGTAGGTGATTTACACTTCATACCTCTCAAAGTTCAAGGCACCTACGTACTCAGCCTTTCCTTCTTTACAGTACCACACTCAGGTGTTTTGCCTATGACTATTTCAGAGGAAAACAGATGTGACCAAAAGGCAAATCATCTTCCTTTTAATCATCAGTCTCTGCCAAAGTTATCTAAAAATTACTGCTAAATAGCTTCACCATTCTTAAAATTTTCCTGTGTAAATGGAATACCATACTAAGATGGCATGGACAGGTATTCCAATAGTCCAGAAAGACCAGGGAGACAGAACCTTTATGGAGTGTCCTGAAAGTAATCGTCAAGATAGTATGTTGTCCTTTGCACTTCAGAGGTGGAACACAGGGCAGCAGCTTTTCTCTCTCCTTTAGCCAAGTTGCTAATTTGGAGGCATGCCTGTTTGCAGGTCTGAAGCAGGGAGGACAGAGCCAAGACCCCTAGTGCAAACCTGAGACAATGAGGGAGGTATCCCATGACATAACTTGAGTGCAATGGGTGTGCCTGCTGGTGAAATGCTTGGTTATACGAGGGGGCATGCTCTACCCTATCTTACCTCACCTTCCTTCACCCCTGCATTTTCAAGATGAAGCCATAGTGACAGTTCCTGTAAGCCTGAGTTTGTCCACTGGGAACAAAAACAGTCCATAAATTAATTTCAAAGGAATTTAGATCAATGAAATTAAGAATGTTTCCATGTGATATTCCTTTTTTTTTTTTTACTGCTGTTATTCAGAAAAAGCAAATGGTATAATCTTAATGTTAAATCTTACAAAAAGTCTCGTGATAACATGTTTGTCTGCTTGCTTTGTCTTCAGTGGATCTGAACGGAGCTGAAGAGGTTTGTATTCTAAATGCAGTCAACTCTAATTTTCTTTTTTTTCCACGCTGTCAGTTCCTTGCTCTTTCCTGCAGTTACTATTATGAATTTAAACAAATTTAAAGGGACAATTTTATTAGCCGAGGCTTAAAATATACTTACATTGTAACAAACTGGTTACAAATATTTTTTTGTTTCTCTGAAGGACACCCTAACTTCACCAACCATAAAATCTAGCTATTGTCTTCACTGGGGCCTGAATTTCACCATATATAGCTATTTAGTAGCACTGTGCCCAGATGGCTCCATCCATTCTTATGAGTCAATTATTTTAGAGGATCTGGCTTGGCAATTTTAAAGGAAGGGTTTTTCTGCAAAACCAGTTTATGAAAGTATAATCCAGCAGTCCAAGTTTAGGCCTGAGGATTTTGTTCTGTGGGGGTTTTTTTGTTTTGTTTTGTTTTTTTTTTTTATTAGTATTTGCTTCTGTGATTCAATCATAGAATGGCTCAGGTTGGAAGGAACCTTAAAGATCATTGAGTTCCAACCCCCCTGCCCTGGGCAGGGACACCTCCCACCAGACCAGGTTGCTCCAAGCCCCATCCAGCCTGGCCTTGAACCCCTCCAGGGATGGGGCAGCCACAGCTTCTCTGGGCAACCTGTTCCAGTGCCTCACCACCCTCACAGGAAAGAATTTCTTCCCAATATCTAATCTAAATCTCCCCTCTTCCCGTTTAAAACCATTACCCCTTGTCCTGTTACTACACTTCCTGACAAAGAGTCCCTCCCCAGCTCTCCTGGAGCTCCCTTCAGATATTGGAAGGCTGCTCTAAGGTCTCCCTGGAGCCTTCTCTTCTCCAGGCTGAACAACCCCAGCTCTCTCAGCCTGTCTTCACAGCAGAGGTGCTCCATCCCTCTGGTCATTTTCATGGCCCTCCGCTGGACCCGTTCCAACAGGTCCATGTCCTCTCTCTGCTGAGGACTCCAGAGCTGGACATAGAGCTCCAGGTGGGGTCTCACCAGAGCGGAGCAAAAGGGCAGAATCACCTCCCTCACCCTGCTGGCCACGCTTCTTGTGATGCAGCCCAGGATGTGGTTGGCTTTTTGGGCTGCCAGCACACATTGCTGGCTTATGTACTTTCATGTAAGTAAGAGTGGTAAAAATGCTTTTACCTATGCTTAATTCAACTTTTTCAGCTGTTTCAACCCATACTTACTGTAACTTCTTGAAAGTGCTTCGAAAAGCTTGTAACATGTTGCTCTTAGCAAAGAAGAAAAAGGAAATGTCTCATAATAACCCTCTAAATCCATAGTAGGCCCCTGAGTTGATGGTTTAGCTTCTTAAACTGCTAAGCATGCAGAATCTTTTACAGAAATTACTAGCAGCTGCTGAGATCTCAACACTTGTGTTTTATTTATTTATTTATTTTTAATTCTTGAACCACTCAGAACTCTCCTATACTTCTATTTATTTATGGTTAAATAGCATTCCTGATCTGTCTAGCAACAGAGCTGCTGAAGAAAATGGACTTTGCATATTCCAAACTCACTGACTGGGTACTAAGATCAGAAGGTGGGTAGGGAAGCACAAACCATAAAGATGTTTTCAGGCAGATAGCAGAGAATGTTTGGTCACAACAGAGTGACAACAGTCTATTTCATCTCTTCTGAGGATACATCTACACTGAGGAGTGAGCGACTAAGATGACTAATCTGGCCACCATACATGAATTATCCCATCTACCCCTAAAGGAGTCTTGCAGTGTATAAAGATCTGCAGAAAGAAGCAATGTAAATGAGGCCCCAACGAACTCTGCCCTCACAGCTACATTCCCACTCTCAGAGCTCTCTTGATAGTTCAGACTGTGCTGAGCAATTAAGTAATAAATTAATGTGACGATACACATTTAATAATCTCAGTAAAATTTTTTTTATATCCCTCAGATAACTATCAAAATAAGGAGTGTATTTTAAATTTATGTTAATGTATTGATTTATATCAATTTAAATTTAGAAGTTACCACTTAACAGCTCCAAAATGAAATGGCATTTAAATCTAAAATTAAATGCAAGAAGTCCTTGAGGCATTTAAAGACAGTTTACATCAAATGTGCGTTCCAAAAGGCAACTAGAGATGAATAAACACCTTACCTGTCACATGGAGCTCAGTGGTACTGTTTAGAGAATTGAAAATATATTTTATAAAGAATTCTGGGGAGGGCAAACTTGCTTTCCCCATACAGACTCCTTGGAGAGCCAGAGTAATGATTAAAGCAGCCAGGCGTGGAAGAGTGTTTTCATCGGCACCATCTCTGTCCATTATATCAGCATTTTTCTCCAGAGTACTCACATCAACACACTGAAATCAGGAGAAAACAGCATGAAGACAGCCCTGGTCACCTCCATTTAAATAATTAGAGTGACAGGAGGAGAAACCGGAGAGAACATTTTCACAGACGGCCAGGGTAGAAAAAATACTAAGATTAAAGCTGTAATTGACATCAGGACAGCAAATGCAGAACAGAGGACATTTTCAGGAGAACAGACACAAAATAAAAAAGCCTGAAGTTTTACTCAGTGTCTGACGGGGAAGAAATACAGTCCTTCATTCAGGCTATTTTTACTTAGTGGTGTTGTCATGCTGTTTCTATTATCCCTGTGTCCTCGATTGCATCTACATCTACTTTCAAAAAGTGGCAGAAAAGGGAGGAATTTTTGTTAAGGCACAAGAAATTGACTCAAATAATACAGACTTGTAACTCCTAATCTCAAACTTCAGAAAGAATTCTTTTAATGTTTTTAGTTCCTATGAAATGGAATCAATAATTTATTCTGGGGCAGTTGTCTGGAGACAATATGGAAAGATATAATTCTGCAGATAAAGGGTGGCTTCCCTGCTGGGTGACCAAACAGGAGCAGCTGATAGTCGTGTACACCCACGTGTGTGGATGTGTGCGGGTCGGAGCCAGGGAGCAGGGTACAGTTCTCTCGGTTACTTGGAAACTTATCCCTGGTTTGTTCCATTTCTGCCTTTCTTGTTTATTATCACTGCAGATACAGGGATTTGAGAGGGGGGAAAAAAAGGCAAAAAATATTTAAGTTCATTTGTCTCTAACTCATATTAACTAAATTGAAAAGTCAACTAGATGAGCCAGTATAGTAATAATTTATTTTACACATACTCATCTCTCTCTATATATGCCTTAAACACCACAGACAGGACACTGGCATTTCTTTCCCTGTTCAGCCATTACACACTTAAATTTCCACAACCCAAAATTTCATTCTCCTTTCAAATAATATATTGGGTGCTACGATTGTGAAAAGGATATTTTCTGTGAAACCAAAACATATAAGAAGCCATTAAAAAGGCTTTTGTTCTATTACTACCCCGCATCATTGTTCCTTTTCCATAACTCAAGTGTTGTGATTCTAAGCATTAGACAGTCTAGAATGTTTTGAGTACCTTTCTTAAAAGAAAACACAACCTTTTCCCTCATGCCAATGAGCAGTGAAGTCTCAGTTGCTGAACAGGCTCGACAACTATTTATACTGCCAGCATAAACAAACAGACCACACAGTAAAGCACTTTATGGATTGTTACTCTATCTTCACACGCCAAATACCCACCAATGCCTCTTTACAGTTGCCCAGATACCATTGGAGCTCTTGGAAATCGGCACGTTCACCAAGACTCAGAACCAAAAGCACTGGTCAATGAATAATTTATGATGGGAAACGATTACACAAAGAACGCAGAAAGAGGACCTGGAGGCCCTCAGCATTCTGCTGCACGGCCAGGACCCCTAGCCATCTTCTTTTTGGGGAGGAAACTATACCACAGTATAGTGTGAATTAACGTGTAAGGAAATGGAAAAGAAAAGGGCAAATTCAAACTTTGCAATAAACCAAATTTAACTGTACATTGTGAACAGATTGAAGGGGCTTCTCACAGCAGGTCAGCCTGTACTTTAGGAGTCATCTAACCTGGCAAAAACTTATTTTATTGCCCATTACAATGAAAACAGTTTTTCTTTAGACTGTGAACTCTACAATGTAATTCTATTATTTATACACCCTACTTGAGATAAGGAACAATAAACACTGGTGAGAAAACTCGCTGCCTCTTTCCTGATTTATAAAGGATGTTTTTAGCTGAATATACTCAATATGCCTTTTTTTTTTTTTAAACTTTAAATTTAAGATTATCTGTATCACTCTTTCTACAAGCCATGTTCATGCTGGTAGGTAATTGGTGACAAATGTATGTGTCCCAACTGAAGGAAACCCTCATATCTTTGGACAGGTTCCTTATTGCACCGTGCTTTGCATGGACACGGAAATAGAGGGCCTGGCAAGGATCTCATCACTGCAGAATGATTCATTATTTCTTCTACACAGCCAGATCTGTTTTGGAGCTGTTCTGTTTTAAATACAATCACTGCTAGTATACCTACACTAATAAATACAAGAGATAAGACACTATTTTCTGTCCTTGAAGCCAAGTGCAAGATCCTGCATCTACACAGCTATGCTCTTAACCATCCCCCCTAAGAAGGCAACTGCATCTTCATTTCCTACTGGGAATGGTCCCTACTATGTTCTATCTCCCCAAGCACGTCTCAGTGGACTCTGTGGAAGTGCTAGGTAGCACATACCAAAAGCAAGTCACAGGGAAGGCTACTATTAAACACCGTGTACAACAAAAGACCAGGGTTCAGCCTCTGCTCCCAAACTGTTATTTACCAGTTTTCTGGAGGACCATTATAATGACAAAATGTCTGAACCAGCTTAAAGGCATTATATCAGCAATAAATATGAAGTTATTTTTATTTACGTTTTTTTTTACCTGCGTTTCAGAAGTTTTAAAATGTTGTTTTACTGCAGCCAAAATATCTTCAGTTTCATTCCGTGAAAAATAATAACAGTCTTCATCATGTCTTAAACTAAGCATACTCTGTAGGTAAAATTTATAATCCTTATTTTTCAAGCTGAGTTCTGAAGAACACTCATCTCTATGATGAAGAATGTAGTAGAGAAGAATAACAGAAATTCTCTCAAATACTTCTTCACTGAGACGATCTTCTAAATCTCCACCAGCTATTAGTAACAAAGCTTCTGGTTCAAGGCACTGTGAAAAAATAAAAATAAATAGAAATTCAATTCAAATAACACATTTCCAGTCATCTGCAAATAAAATTAGCGAGGAGAATATAAGAATTCAACTCTTCTATTTAAGGGATCGAACCTAAGGCTACACAGGTTCATGCTGATGGAATGGCAGGAGGAAGCTGCAGGTAATTCATTGCAGTTCTGTGGCTGCAAGATCACACTCTGGTCTTTCCAGAGCCCCTTCTGTTTTTAAGAAATGCCAAGTATCCAAGGGATTTAAGATTTACTAGGAAATTGGAATAACTCTGATCAATCATTGTAGAGATTTGAAAGTTTTCCACTGGCTTCAACAGATTTTATTTCTAGTTATAAATATATTAGATAAAGGCTAGGGCTACTCATATTTTCACTTGTGTATTCTATGCATGTTTATATATAGTAAGACAAAGACTGTATCTGGACTACAGTTAATTATGGTATGTAAACCAAAGTTTTATCATACTCAATGCACCGTTGAGAGACTTGATCGACCCTGCAGTTATACAGCTATTTTTATTTTTACTCAACTAATTCTATTAAGTGGAGCGATTCAGTCCAATGCAGAGAGCCAGCATAAGGTCTCAACATCATTTAGTCCTCAACATGCATTTCCAGAGGTACTGAAATGATATAATCACCCTGTGCAGGCTTTCTATCTGAGCACAGATTTTTAATACATATGTGTGTGTGTGTATATATATATATAAACCTCTCCATTTTTCTTGATACAAAGACACTTTCCAGAAACTTTTGCCAGCTCAAGCAAAAGTTATTCTTTAAAATTAGACAAGAAGACTAATAGAGCTCTATGTCAGACTATGGGAAATAAGATACTGACTTCCAGAATAAAGAAACTTTCTTGAAGAGATCCTGTAACTATTGTCATTCCCTGTGTAGCTTTTTTTTTCCAAATGGCTCCTTTCCAAGCATATTATAGGCGTGTCAGCTAATCTCAACTATTATGGTAGAGCTGCCAGACTGTACTTTTCAGAGAAGAAACTTCAACACATGAAGGTATTATGGGAGGATCAAAACTGCACTCTAATAAATTCATGAATCCAGACAGGAGCTAGTTTATCAGACTGAATTGTTTGTGGCTACAAAAATGATGTGCTGGTTGGTATAGCTCACCTTGTATCCTAGTTCATTTTCCTACACAGAAGCTGAGTAGAATCAAACACACGCTGTCTTGTTCAGAAACCGATGTTCCTTGGAGAAACTGAGAGAGCTGCTACTTTTTAACAGAAAAAATTCTAACAACAATTCTCACTAATACTTAACCTTAAAAAAAACCCCAAAAAACTGTGGAAGGTAATCACCAAATTAAATATTTATACTCATAGAGTACAGTATAGTCCACTGTGCCCTGCCTACATTGTCTACCAAGATCTATAATTCTAACATTTTCTAATGCATGTCTCTGAGCATTACTATTTGGGCTAAGAGTAATACAGATATTTTGTTTTCTGTCCCAAAAGACCTCTAGTTAGTCAACCAGCCTTTTCAAACACTCAGTAGTAATACAATAAACATACTGCATGTAGTGGAAGATTTTCAAAGACTTCCATAACATTTCAAAACCCGGTGAGGATAAACTGTAATCAGTAAGGCTGTTGTTTGCTCTTGCAAGGAAGATGACTGAAAAGGCAATTGCTAATTGGAAAGATGCAGGTGCTTTCTAAAAGATGCAGCTACTCCTCAGTATATGGGTAGCCCATAGAGAGTGACCCTTGAGCAGATATCAAGAGGATATAAATTGGTTCATCTTTGTTTATTTTGCTGTCACTAATATTTTACAGACATAACCATCTGCATGGCCTTGGTTTAGAAATGCTTATGTGCTATAAAAAAGAGGCTAACTTTGAACCCGGGCACTGAAGCCTGAGTTTGTTTTGTTTAAGAGACAAAAAGTTAGAAAAAATTCTTTTACCACTGCAATAAAGATATGATTTTTGTGTGCTTAGGAGCTAAAGAAGTGTTAGATGCCATTCAATAGCTGCCAGGCTTGCTCAAATATTCTTGGGCCCAATATGTAACAATATTCTCAAAAAAGGATCTAAAAAAGTGTTAAACTTCACTGCTTTTAAATACCCACGAGAGACACCATTAAAAATGAAAAAAAAAAAAAGTATCTGAAAACAAAGTCATGTGGTATGACTGGAATCCTGGGTTTAGAAGGGAATGTTGAGTCTGAAATCAATTTGTTAGTCCCAACAAGTATGGGAAAGAAAATGCCAAGCTAAGGTGGGGCATTCTGTTTCAAATTTTGACGACCTTGGAGGACAGTGCTTCTCGCAGGCTTTCTCCTACCTTGGTTTTACCAAATCGTGTTAAATCATCTTGGAAGATTTCAGCACTGCGCCATCTCTCTCTCATGGATTTCCTATTGACAACTGTGTTCATGGGGCACCGGCAGTGGATATCTGCAATGTTACTGACACATCCAACACTGAGAAATACTGGATATGGTGAAAGTCCTCAAATTCTTCCCACAGGAAATTTCCAAGGTGAAGCCTAAATGGAGTGCAAGTCCTGACCAAAGACAGCCCCATCTAAGTTTCACTTAGATGTTTTCCATCCAAGGACACGGTGGGCATGCTTTCCACAAATACATCCCAAATACAAGAAAAAATACAGCAATTCAGAGAAGCAAAACAAATGGGGAGAACAAGAAGGCCTAGACCCCCGCTTTGTGAAGTTTAGGAGGACTCTATAACTGCTACTGCTTAATAGATTCTCAGCTTTGGATCTGGGTCCATATATGGTGCACATATATTGCCTATATGTGCAAAGAGAAAAACCACACAACCATCTCCTTCACAAAAATTACCCATTTAGGGAATAACAGCCACACACATTATTTATGTAGGAAAATTCACATTGGGGCTCATATGAAAAACATGAGACTTTGAAGAAAGGACCAGTTAAGTGAGTAGTTGTCTACTGCTCAGGAGAAAAAGACATCCACTTCGTTGGCTTGGCAAATTGCCAAGACTAGTATGTCGTGAAAGCATTCACCTTTATGACCATCCTCATAATTCTGATATAAAGTGACACTCTGCCATACGCAGATCACTGAAAAATGCCAGAGCTCGAGTAACACTAATTAAAGACAAGACTGACCAAGCCCTTTGTAGTTCCTTTCAGCTAAGTTGCTCACTTACCACTGTCTCGTCCTACCAGAACCTACGGTCGTATTACACTTGTTCCTTTCTTTGTCAAATCAGGAATCAGTTCTGAAAATATTCTCAACTCAACTAGACAACCAAACCTTCTGTGAAGCTGTACCCTGGACTATTTCCAGTTTCAATTTGGATTTGTAGATTCATTGTTCTGCCTTTGATTTTCCCTGACTTGAACTGCTTACCAAAGCCCTCCCCTAAATCTTGAATATTTCAGTGAAGTGGCACATAAATCTGAGAGAATCCTGTCTGGGTTTTATATTCATGAACTAAAATCCAGAACAAAAAAAAAAAAAGGGGCAGAACTAGTCCCCAATTTTTACCTATGTCTCTCCACAGTGGAAATCCTCTCTGTCCCAAATACAAGCTCATACTTTTATAGTTACATTGGTGTAAAGTAGAAAAATCTTTGTTGAAAAATAAACACTTGACAACTTTTAAGGGAAAATTATTAGTGCAATGCAACTGAAGCATGGTGTTTTTAAGGAATGTCTGTCATGTTTGAAATATCTCTTCACGAGCTCAAACAATAAACATTAGTAATTCAGAATGAAATAATTAAAGCAGGGACAATTTTTTGCTGCAACAACAAGCCCTTTACATGTTTAGGTTTTGTACTCAGGAGAGTATCACTCTAATAAATAATTTTAGAACTCACTGACGATCCTGTAAAGATATTCCTCATTAGTTGAAGCACTAACCAGATTACAATCCTCTTGCATGCCATAAATCCGTTGTGGGCACTCAGTTCTCTCCAGTAACATTTTGACCAGTTCTCCTGAGTGGTTCACGTGAAGCTCAGTGTTGTCAGCTGAAAGAACGCGTAAAACTTCCATCAGATAGCCTCGGCTGGGAGCATAGCTGCCATCCTGCCCATACTCTTCCCCAGGCTGTCCTTCAGCAATGAGCACGCTGAATATGAAAGCAGAACATACCACCCCAAGAGCTGGATGCTTGGTCAGAAAACACATCTCCTCTTCCTGCAGTGCGTGATCTGCATTGAATGTTGGATTGTTGTTTGCACTTCACAGCTTAAACTTGAAACCTGAGGAATCTGAATGGTAAAGGGGAAAAAAACCCCAACCCTTTAATTAGTGTGAATGCAATATGTTTGAAAGGATTTATTAATTGGTCGGCTAAGCTGATTTGCAGTGACAAGCTGTTTTTGAACAACAGGGAGCCTGTAAGGGCTTTACAGCCCAGAACAGCAGGAAACTAAGACAACCATGGCCTTAAAACTTCTGCAGAATTACCATCAAGAGGTTGACTCAAAGTGCCTTTCCCTTCTTGTAAAAGTAAAGTGTATGGTTTTCATTTCAGTGTTATGTTATTGCATTCACTAATAATCCTCTTCAGTAAGAACAGGAAAATGCTATAGCTTTCACTTTCATTCCATTATGAAACAGGTTTTTAGTAGCAAAAATAGCTGTAAATAAAGATTACCAGCCTAATTCTGATACGAATGGGCAGTAATTATGTTATACAGCAATGATATAGAGCAGGTTTTATTTTCAAAATACTTTACCAACATTACTGAACTCCAGCTATACAACACAAAACAAGAATGAGTAGGATGTACTTAAAAATTACTGATATTTTATAATCAAAGAGTTACAAAACTGAGGTCATAATTTTATTCATAAAACTCAGTGAATAAACAAGACAAACACACCAAAAGGAACAAGTTTAACTTGTTAACTCTAGATGCAAAAGATATTTTGTACTGTAAATGTGTCTTGTCACTGTCCTTCCTATTATACTATCGCCTCTGCTTTAACAATAATCTTTCTCGATATAAAAGTGCAAGAAACATAAAAGAGTTTCACTTCTGCTTTCCACAAAGAGATTTTCATTTTACTGATGGGCAGATGCTGGCAGTGACATACATTTTCAGATGTTAATGCACATGTGTTAAACAGCCACACATGAGTTCATCTTCTTTTAACAGCAATGTGATACACGTGCGTCTTATTTTAAAGGAACCTCTGCTAACAAAGTATTTAAAATGACAAAAGAACTGCTGAATTCAATTTGGCATTCACTCAGATAAAGGTTAGTATGTTTTTAGATGTTAGGAAACCTTTCGGTGTTTCGATATATTTTACTGTTAGCAGTTAGGAATATGTATCATTGTTACAAGGATGCACTTATTTCTAAACATTATTTTCTTACCTTCTGAAGGGAAAAAGATTGCTTGTGTATCTAGCTTTGTGGCCTGCTGAATCCTCAGAACTATTTAGCTGCTGGAAGCCCAATGTTTTTAAAATTCCTTGATGGTGCTCTGGAAGCTGGAGAGGATTAGTTTATTGCTGCCTTGAAAAGTTTTCAGTTGCTATGGAGAGAGCTGCTCTTAAGGTAACAATGGAGGTGGATAGGAATTAGTACATGTTCTTCTTGGCAAGTTCCAAGCATCACGTTATTGAATGTATTTCACATATTTTAGTACTTATCATTTTATGTAAACAGTCTCTACTTTATTTTAGCAGTACAGGATGTATAAAATCTATTGAAGAATGTATTTCATTATGAAGGATAATACATGCAAGCAAACTAACTGTTCTCTACATTACTGTATTATCTGATACAAACCTGAATTTCTTCTTTTTCATCAAAACATTTCTTCTTTTTGCAAATATAAGAACAGAAATAGAAATCTTTTCAAGTACCTCAACTGAAAAATGGTATTTTTCTTTGGGAAACACTGTCCATAGAGAACAGCCTCTTTCCTCCCTGCTTGTTCTGTGCCATGTTTGCACCAATTAAAGAAGCTGGGATAGCTCTGACTGTGGTGAAAAAAACACCTTCTTCCACCCCCTCAGATTTTCCAGAGGGCTGTTGTTATAAAGTCGACATTTACATCACCACGCCAGTACAATATTATTGCACTGGAAGTTACTGAAGACTGTCACAACTGACAGATTTCCGCAGCAACAGGTACACCAGTCATACCACTCTCCCACCTTCCAAAGCTTCAGTGCCGTAACGAAGAATTAGCATCTCAGTTGGCTCAACAAACCCTGTGAAGCAGTAAGCCTGTAGTAATAGAAATGTCATTATTCTCTTTAAAGCTAGATTGATAAAAAAATCCCGGGTTCTGAAATGCCGGTAATGTTTCCCACAAGGTGGTGAGCTCAAAGGGAACAGCCTTGTTTTAGTAAGGCCAACTGATACAGACAATAAAAAAAATAACCTGAGAAAAGCAGCCTGAGACAAGTGCAAAATGTAATCAAATGTTCTCAAAAATATGAAGTACAAGTACGTGGAAGTATGTATAAACTCTTGTACGATCAAAGCTGAGCCCTACTATTTGATTCTAGAGCACAAAACATACCCACAGATTTGTATCAACTTACCTTTTATTTCACTTCGTAAATTACAAAGGATATTTATCAAACTAACATTGCCAAATATGCAACTTTATGCAAACAAGAATTACAGAAATTTTGATCTCAAAAATTTATTTTTATATGAATGACTGAAAAGCAGAAACACATGATAATACGCATCTCCTCTTGCTTTTATATAATTTGCTCTCTAAAACAAAGCTAACTACGTCCAGATTTGTTCCACTAATAAAAATAATTCCTCAGATAATGAGGGAATAGCTTCCAGCATTTAATTCCAGGGGTTGCCCAATCTCCAAACAAACATAGAATAGTTCTATCTGTATGTAATTTGGTGGTTTGTGTATAATTAAAAATTGAAACTATGAATTCATTCTATCCAATTAAAAAGTGCAAACAGAGGGTCAATTATTTCAATTCATTGAAAGAAGCTAACGTTTAAAAACACATCTGATGATTTATAACTGTTAAAAGCTGCTGGGAGAAATTTACATAATAATACTGGCTATATCTCATATTAACATTTATATTACAGAGTGATGGTTAAAAAAAGGAAAAGTTCAGTGTACTAAAAAGCAACAGATAATGATTGGTACAGGGCACTATGGCTGATTTCAAAGGAAAATTCAATTCCTTTTGTAAGAATAGGAAGAAAGTGTTGCCAACCTCCGGCTTGTGAGTTTCTCAGTGGTGGCAAAATCACTCAAGGCTCAGTCTCTGCTTTTACCCTTGACACCAGAGCACTACGTGTGTTCTCAGTCATGCTACTGTCACCAAAGAACTTTTCTGTCTACACAGGACTTCGATTACTACTTTTGAAGTAATTGCTAGCATCAACTGCTAAGTTCTCTTTTCAAACCCTTCTCTACTAGCATTAGTCCCCTACTACCTGCCCATGCTCTTGCTGTGCCAACTGATAAGATGGGACAGTGGTAATAACAGAGCTGTCTAGTTAGACACCTGGTAGAAGCTTGCTAAGATACAAAGACAGAAGGAAATCACTGGTCCAATTTAATGTTTTAAACCTTCCTGAAGCACCTATTGCTATTGTTATCTCATGTGTTATAAGGCTCTGCCTTTTTGGCTCAAAATTCATAGCATTTCTTCTGGTGATTTTTAATAAAGGGGATAAAAAGGGCCCTGCACCATGCTCGTAAACCAGTGACTCTCTGCTTCCTGTAGAATGATAATACGCATGGAAGAAAGAGCCCTCAGAGGAACTGGAAAACTGGGGTAACTCAAATTGAAGCAGCTTACCATCCTAACATGGCAATAGGTTGTATATAGCAAAAACAGAGGCATGATGAACTCCCTGATTAAATAAGCAAATGAAACTTTTTTCTATTCTACACTTAGCTGAGGAGCTTGGCATGATCACACAAGGATCTGAGCTCAAGAATTTGCAGAGATAATCAATCATTTTTAATCGGTTTGAACAGTTACTATGGAGGGATACTTGCAAGATAGTAACTGACTGCTGACAGGCATAGGTACACTTCCCAGGAAAATAAGTAACACAAGAAATAAGCTAAAAAGAAGATTGATATAAATGGGAACTTCTCAAAACTCTTACTTTCATTTCAGGATTGGATTGATGATCTCAGAAAATTGCATATCAAGTTTTCTCCACTCCCAAATGCCATCTTTTATGACTTAGTAAACTCACAGAGTAATATCCTAACTTCTGTTCTGAGTGAATAGGACTGAAGGCAATTTCCAAGCGGCATGACCAGACACGGAACATGACAAGCACATTCAGCAGGCCCTCTTTGGTTACAGATTTTTTATTTATTTATTTTGTTTTAATTTGAAGTGAACCAGTAAGGCTTACTGCAGCTTATCTTGTTGTTTCTCCCACCTACACACCTGCTGCGAGAACAAATGCAAGTTGCCCATTCACAAATGCCATGAATCACTGCACTCTGCAATTTACTGGTTTTCAAAGGATCGGTGAATAAATTATGTAGGAATAGGAAAATTCTTTAGAGAGCTCACTCTGAGATGACAAGGACATTCCTATGAGCTCTACCAACCTGACAAATGGCTTAATTTTATTTGTACAGCAGAATGGCAGAGGATGGGGGCATCATTTCAGCAAGACCCCTGCTGAACTTCACAGCTCAACTTCACAGCTCACTGAGAATTGCAGCTATATAACTCTTATCCCTTAAATACTGTATAGCTTGTTTTGATGGACTAAGCAAATGTGGGTTTTGCCCTTTTACTAATCGCAGCAATTATGGCAAATGGAAGAGAATCCTGTGGTACTGCAGATTTCCTCTATGTTATTAATGTGATGTGTGCACATTGCTATAATTACAGCCATAGGCAGCATATTGACATATGAAAGGACTACATTTTGCATGTAATTTTGATAGAATTTCAATATATAAAGCATCTTTGCCAATGAATTAATGCCAGAGTGCTGTAATAAATAATGTCAGTGCTTTAAAATTACCACAGTCTGTTCAGCTTCACTGGCCTCACGTCAGCCCTAACAATATCCCGTATGTTAAGATTGCCAATGAATTAAAAGAAATGAATGCTATTATCTGAGTTACATATATTAACATAGAGTTATATATATTAATATACTTCTCTGGAACACGCCTTGTATTAGTTCAGGATTGTGAAATTCACCTCTTAAAAGAAAGCTTCCTAAGAAGACCTGGAAATCTAGTTACATTAAAATAAACCAGAAAGAACTCGTAGGTTACTTCCACTCTAGGCCAGCAAAGCTTTATGTTTGAGAAATGTACATTCAGAAGTGTTTTCTCACATATTGCAGAATTAATTTGTGACATTTATTGTCCTAAGATATTTCTGGCATGAAAGCTGATATGGGTTAACAACAAGAAAGTGTTCATTAATATGGAAGGTGTGATCTAAAACCTCATTAATTGCCCCTATCTTACTACAGACTTCTCCCTCACATAACCTCTCCATTGCTGACTATCTGGCTGTGTTTCCAAAAAAAAAAATAAAATAAAATATTGGGATGTAGGGGTAACAATCAAGACTACTCAACAGAAACATTAATTATAATCAAGAACTTAGTCACAGTAGGAGACGTATCTTGGGTAAAAAAAAAAGAGGGGGCTTCAGAAGGGTGTATATGATGCTGCTAATTTTTAAGTTAAAAAACGTATGGGGAAAAATGCTTTTGTCTTCATCTTTAGAAGCCTAACTAACATCCTAGGCAGCCTAACTTTACTTAAGGCACCTAAACAGTAAAGTACAGCCATAAGGCCATCAAGTCAGCCTCAGCTATCTCACTTCCTTTTACACTAAACAGATGCAGAAATCAGTAACTAAGTTTTTAACTGCCTATTATTTGGTTATGTCCTGCAGCGTTATCAGACTCTGCATATTGTTTGGGTTTGTTCCCCAAATGCCCCAAATTAAATATTATGAAGTATTACAGCATAGAACACTAAGTAATATTTTAATGGGAAAAAAAAAATAAAGTATTTAAATTTAAAAGAAAACTTTTGGCAGTTATGCTGTTCAACTTGTAGCACGCTGACTTACATATTGTATGTTGCCTCTTCAGCCATTGACTTCTGACCCCAACATATTGGAATGTTCCTTTCCTGTTGGATAGCCATCATCTTATGCTTGAAAACCACTCAAAAGTCCCTTTATATAATTTGTCATATTTCACAGAACATTTATAAATCATTTTTACTGTTACAGAAATAAAGATAACAAGTGTTTACTCACATTGTTTTCTGTTTTTCAAACTATGACTCGGTGCTCAGTTGTTCTAAAGAACTTCTCCTCACAATAGGGAAGATTCATTGCAAGCAAACACCGTGGTAATTGTTGCCTGAGAGAAGACTGATGTTTCACAAAGCCTTCTGGTCTATCCAAAAATGAAGGAAAACCATAATTTTCTGGGTCATGAATATAAGCCAGGGTGAGGGAAGGGGAAGACAGCTTCTTTCCCTCTCTTTGTCTTAAATTCAGGAAGATTGTAGGTGGCACCAACACTGACAAGAGCTTACAGAATAGCTGAGTGATTAGATGGGCTTCAAGTAACAGATATTGAAGCAATAAAGGTGAATAGAAAAAAGGAAAATCCTAGAACAGAAGGACAATGAAAGAAGCGGTATTAATAGAAAACAAATTTAACCAAATACAATCTTGATTGCGTTACAGTAGCTTAATTTCCACCTTTATTAAAGCTACTGACCAACTACTATCTCCCCAGGAAACCCAGTATTATATCCACTGTTCAAAGTTTGGTAACAAGAGCTAAGAGAGGGGAGTTTGTTATCATAAAAAATGCTCATACTTTATGAAAGAAAGTTATACATTTAAAAGCTGTTTCTCTACATATAACCATAGATAACATAAATGCCAGTATTCACAATGAATACACATATGTAACACTTGAATTATAAAATAAATGCTTGCTTTTTCCCAGCCTATGAGAATACATACAGAAAATACAAAAGCAACTATTTAATCTTTGCAAACATAGTTTTAGTTAATACACCATACATTCTTGTAGCATTGTTCTATCCAAGTTACAATAAGAATAATTCTTATTTTCTCATCTAGAAGACACGCTGTTCGTTCTGCTCAGTGTTAGCCACAGAACTTTTTGTATCCCTAGTTCCTGGAACAGAATTTCTGTATTTTCATAATACTTCAGTGAATTCAGCATCACTTTGCCATTGGTTGTGTGGTTTGTGCTGTTTAGTTGTGGAAGAAAAAAATTTGCACCAGAATAACTCACTGTACTGAGGTGAGAAATTGGCATCTTCCTTGGTTCACTCTCCTGTAAATGAATATTCAAAGCAGTTTATGAAGTGTATAGGAGATTTTCTCATGATGGCAGCAGCATCGCTCATCTATATAAGTAGTTTATTATGTCTTCATGTTCTCTGTACACCAATGTATCTACAAGGAGTATGAAACAAATCCAAAGAATATGAAATAACAACAACAACAAAATAGGTCTAATTCAATATGACTATTCTGTTTCTGTAGAAATTAACAAAATACAGAATTAGTCCTTTCCAGGTGTATAGATGCATCGAATAGATTACAATATTGAAAATATTTAAATCCTGAATGTTGAAAATATTGAACATATTTAAGATAATACCAATATAGATGTAGACTGTAAGAAAAGTCTTTTGTTTGACGCAATGATACTGCATCAAAACACTTGGCAGTAGAAACCCTTTCTCAGATTTTTTCAATCATCTTTTATTGTACTCAGACTGTTTCTAGGTAAGTAAATATTTGTATATGCTCTGGCAAATTCAGCTGGAAGTTACTGAAAATACACACATAATCAGCCAAGTCTGAAATTCAAGTTTGCTCCAATCCAAAACAAAAGCATTGAGTAGATAGACTAATTATAAAGACAGTTTTACTCCTAATTCCTACTAGACTGCTCTTTCTTAAGAACTAAAAATCTGTTAATTTAATGTCCTTCAGCTTTTGAAGTTAACAGCACTGGCATTACTAGGGTTCCAGCCCATTCTCAAATGTCTTTTATGGTTTCTACTTGTTTTATCTAAGTTATATTCAATGCTCGTTCTCCATACTTACATAGATGGTTTCAGTTAATATCAATGCGAACATCATGGAGGACTGTGAGTTGGAAAGCAGACTTCAAGCGTGGACCTTGAACTCCTCCTTTGTTACCACCTCAAAACCTCAACTTATTGCCTGAACACTTTCTGACATCTCCAGAAAATGAATGAAGCTACAGTACGGTTTTTTACATAAAGGCTATTCTCATATCACAAACAATAATGGCGGGTCCCTGCAGTTACTAGTGAAGACACATGTAGGGATCCTAGCCACAACGACAATAAGTAGGACTAAACAAAATAAATAGTGATAATACAGATACATTTTGGAACTAATACAAAGTGCTGGGTTTCAGCACTGAAGCCCATCTCTGTCAGGTACCAGAAGAGAATGTCCTCTAAAGCGGCTGGTCGTGGGAAAGGTATCACACCAGCGGGCCCTGAATTTCATCAAGCATCAAAAGCCTTCTAACAGTCAGCTGCAAATGATCAAGCACAAGTCTTTGTAACAACATCACTCATTGTGATGTTGGTTGGTATTTTAAGCTTTAATTACCTATTTTGAACTGTTACCACCCAGACAATCTACGACTAATCAGTACCTGTAACCTCCCACACGCTGTTCCAAAACTGCTTGCTTGAATTTGCTATTTAGTTCTAATTATAACCTCCTATACAGGAAACAGTCTGTGTTAAAGTTGCCTTTCCATCAAGACAGGAATTGAAGATTTAAAGTAAACAACTCTTCCAAATTTTGAACATTTGTGCCCACAAAATACTGGTTTGTCTTCAAGATGCTCCATACTGTATGACTTCCACTCTCCACTTACTGAAAACTGCCCTTTGAAAACATGATTTACTGAAAATAATATGTCTTTTAGGAAACTCAAGATAAACTAGAATTTCCTTCATATAGTTCCAATAAGAAATTACTTCCTTCTTTGCACATATATAACTTTTATTCTGTTACATAGAAGGATATCAAAATAAGTTTCCAGTTTCACAGTTTTTAAGGACAGAAAGGATCATCTAGGAACATTACACAGTTTTGGATGAAAGCAGGACAAAAAACTATACCCTGGAATTTATGAAATAAGCCCAGTGTGTGTTTGCATTGTGAGATACATTTATGTACAAAATTCAGGTCCTATCAAAAGCTTCATTTGAGGATCTAACTCATCCTCAGCGAAGTTGTTTCAGAGCTATACTATCCTCAGCTTTGACACTATGTGTCTTATTCCTAGTGTGGATTTCTTTAACTTCAGGTATTATGTTTTTTCGCTTTAACTTCAGCATGACTAAACATCCAATACAGAAGAAGAACTGTTACCAACATAAACACATGCTGACCATTATCATGTCAACTGGTAACCGTAACCTGACCATAATACGTCAACATTTTCTTAGATAAAGGAAGGAAATTCATTTTAAATCTCATAATAAGACATATTTCTAAGGTGCTAAGTCACTCTCATAGCCTTTTCTGAATATTATCACAATTTCTCCATACATCTTACTGGAACTTCGAGTTTTAATACATCATTCCAGTGACGGCTTACACTGAGATTATATATAAAGAAAATAGAATTTCCTACTCAGTACATCTCAGCCTTTGTATCTAAAATTGTGTTCACCATCTCACCCACAGTACTACACTGGGCACTAACTTTCAGCCAATTATCCACTACGTTACCAGGTCCATGTTCCCGGGCGCCATCCCTCAGTTTGTCAGTGTAACTCCAACTTTTTTTTTTTTTTGAGTTTGGGAGCCTTGCTTAGATTGCTAAAATTCTCACTGTTCAAGTCATACCTCTCATGTTTCCACCATTTTTTTCTGGCAGAATTTCTACCTTCTCGATAAATTTTGGACGTAGTAGTTTCTTTTTCTTTTTAGTGCTGAGAGCAATGTTGAATGGCATTTGATCAAAAAGCCCCTCCTGAAAGCCTATTCTCCTAATTTAAGGTGACAAGTCACTTTCAAGTCCTTGTATCTTTACTAACTTGCCATTCATGATTCATTTAATCGAATCAACATGGTTTTATGGGATTCCACAAAGTATTTTTTTTTTTTTTTTTAAATTGTAGAGTCATTCAGGAATCAGGTGAAAGCTTCATAGAAGCCTAGGCTTCTGCACTGCTACCTCTGCCAGACAAGTTTATAGTCTCATGAAAAACCTGTCGCAGTTGGTTTGTTCAGATCTGCTTCCCATATAATCACAATGATTAGTATTAACTATGCTACTGTCCTTTAACTCTTCACTGACTGCATTCTACAGTGCCTCTCCCCGCTGCTGGCTAGGATTAAAGTCTGGTGAAATGCCGTGCTAACTCTCTGCTGAGCAAGTGCTTGTACTTTGATTTAGCAGCTGAGCTAGCTCTCGTGTGCTGGGGATTTATCCTGAAGTGCTCCACCTGAGGAGCCTGTGAGCACCAGAGGCAGAAACCTTCCTGGAACTGAGGGTCCGCTACGAGCAAATTATCTGCTTAGTATGCTGCTAATCAAGCCTGCTGCAGCTCTGCTCTTGCTGCGGTTCTTGCTCTTGCTCTGCCTTCTACACAGCTGAAAATGGACTTTGAGATAGATAGGCAAGAAGAACGTCTATCCTAATCCCCCTTTTCCTCACTGCCCTTTTTAAAAACACACACCTACATACACACAGAGGAATTCAGAAAATCATAAATGTAAAGCGCGATCTGAGTTTTCACAATTTCCTTAGCTGAACTTAAAGTGAGTATTTATTAACAATTGGATACGCTTGCTTACAATTAACAAGATACAATTTGCAGCCCAGAGTAAGGCACAAAGTAGCCAAGTAGAACCAGTCAATGGCTGGCATTCATAAATTTGCAAAAGAAAGCCTAAGTGGATTAGTATGCAGAGCATTAGTGCACTGAGGTATTTTTTTTAATTAACTCTCTACAAGGAAGTTTATATTTTTTTTTAACTAAAATTTTATTTCAAAATACTTTTTTGCAGAAATACTGAAAAGAATTAGAGGAAGCTGACGCAAATTTATATAAGAGGAAGAAAATAGAGATTCTTCATAAACCAGTGGCAGAGTGAAAAAAGGGAAGTGTGAGTCCGTCTGGGGAACGGTACATTGAACGTATTGGATTTCCTCCCCATTTTCTGATGGATGGCTCTCATTGCATTGTTTCTGTGCCTCCTTTTGAGTGACACGGAACTCTTCTAGAAGCAAATGTTGTCAATTAAAGGATATATACGACACAGGCATATTGACTGTCTGCACACTCTGCTCACTGGGCGTGTATTAACTCCAGTTTGCTCTCGCTGCATAAAAAAATCTGAGAGACACCTGCCAAAGACATCTTTCCTGTGATTTTTAAAGAGGAAAGTATATACACGTGAGAGAGGGAAAAATACACCCTGCTCCCTTTTGGCATGTTCCTTTATATTATCTATCTTTAACACATCTATAAAGCTGAATTACATCTTTCAGAATGCAAATGTGTAGCTCTATGTTGATTAGTTAAAGAACTACAAACTTTACCATAAAGCTGGCACCCTCAACCTGCCTAAAACTCTTTTGTCTTTGATCTGAATATTTTCCATAAAAGCTAATACATAGTTCCACAGAAGCTTTTTAACATATGCATGATTCTAATTCTCTTTCACTTTTTTTCTAAAAAACCCCAACTTTCCTGCCTTTATTATACATATATGGGCATAGTCTCAATTATTTACCTTTTCTCTTTATTTTTCCCCTCGTTTAAAGAGGGATTGTTTTGGTTTTTTTCAGTGTGATCTCCTGAGGAAGTGAAGCTTAGCAGTCAAGTTCTGTGTGTAGTCAGAAATGATCTTATCTAAATTTGGTGTATGTGGAAGTCTACATCTGGGCGAGTCACCCCAGGCTCCCTGTATAGTCACTGGAGAGAAAGGCATTGTAAGAGGCAGTTGTCTGGCCTGTTCTAGAATAAGCTTTTGGATGAGAGGAATTGCCCTCAGCCTCTCTGATCATATTTAAGAAATATATTTATTTCTTGAGAGTTAAGACATCCTGGAGAGATAGTTTTTGTTGCAGACATCTGTACTATCAACTACATTTGCCAATTAAATCCCCTCCTGTCTCAGTGTGAATTCCACCACTCCTTTCCATTCCAGTAAGTCTTTCACAATTTTGCCACTTTCAAATATATTTGACAGAGAAGCAAAAATCTCAAAGATATTTAATTCCTGCAAGTTCCGTGCAAAACAAAGGCTAGAAGGAGCATTCTGGTAGAATCTACATGCAGGAAAGCTGCAGACATAAGACTCTGCTACAGACATGAAAGAAACTCTAAGAGAAACATTATCAATGCCATAAACCATCTCATTCAAAATGAAGAATCCAAAGAAAAGATGCACAGCCATTGGATACAATCAGTTTTCATTACATCTGCTACTTGTTTAATTTATAAAGGCTTTCCAACAGTTTTTATACTCATGAAAAAGAATTCACTGATGGAGAGGCAGTATTACAGGATATTGACCACTAGAATGTAATGAAGCAATCCCTAATAAAATTAATCTGTGGAACCAGCAATTTATGATCTCAGGAAAAAATATGTCCATTTGCTAGTCCAGAACCAGATTTTATTTCATTTGTTCAAAGAACAAAACAAAGTTAATAGGGTAGGAGGTTCAGTAAGTTTTCTATGAAGTGGAAACCACAGTAATTCTAGCCCTGAATTTAGAAACTACGTATGAGGATAATTTTCTCTCATTAATGAAAATAAATGCTGAAATGGTCATCAAGAAAACTGAAATAAAAGATTAACCCTGGGTTTATTTAATAGTTTTTACTTTTACTGTTTGAGGTAGATTATATTAAAGACGAATAAAGCAGATGTACCGTAATCATCTACTCGATATGCCATTTTACCACTGCTGCCCTCTGCTGTATGGAACAGTTTCCAAGTGTTTGTATTTCATACTAAGCTGGTGAAAGCTAAGTTTTAGAGAGATATTCAAGTGCATATGCCAGATTGCTTTTCTTTATTCCTTTAACTTTCAGTGAAGTTCATTTGGGAACAGAGGAATGTGACTTCTCAATATGACTTAAAATTAACAAAGTAAATAAATGATTATCAAAGATGATATGTGACATATGATATCTAGAAGAAATGTATTCTCAAATTTGTTTTGTAAAGTAGAATGAATTACTTCAAGAGATATTTTGACTCAGTTAAACATGCTGCAATATCCCTGGCGTTAATGTTAATGTCTTGTTAAATGTCATCTCTCAATGAACATTATAAATGAGGAGGCAGTAAGAACAGAAGAAAATCCAACATGAACAATCTATGAATTCACATCCTTTCAGTACAGTTTGTCTCCAGTATTTCTCACGTTCTCTCACTTTTTTAAAATCCATCCATCCATCTGTCCGTCTCTCTAGCTCAGGAGAAAGTCTAATCTTAGATGCTATACTCCCAACAATAACAAACCTCTTATCTGAGAAGATGTAACCTGCACTGCAGGGTAGCCTAGTACATTACCATGAGGTAATATGCCTTTGCAGGCACACCTGCAAATGGGTACACATAAAACTACCCATGTATTTAGCTAATGAAAGGCGCAGGCAACTCTGTGGTGCTTATCACAGAATCTTAATAGGACCCCAAAACCTCAGCTTAGGCTTATCAGAAATTTAGCCATAATTCACAAATGTAAGGCACTTTTTGAGGAAATTCTCTTTCTTCCCATGGATCTTCTGTTGACTAATGGTTTTGTTGAAAACCCTGCAAGAGCCCGTGGCTTTAGTTGATTTTATTCTGTTTAAGAAAGCTCAGTATTTGTCATTACCTTTTGATGGAACCGAGCATCAAACTGCAAGGCAAACCTTATGAAGAGAAAGATGGGAAATGAAATGAATAATCAAAAAGATACCCAGAGCAGAGGACCATAAGGGCTCAGAAATACCCCACTGGCTCCGAGCAATGCTTTACTTCGCTCAGCATTCTGTTGCAACAACAAAAAACACTATTTAAACAGTGCACGAAAGCCTGCCACTGTCTGTGGTCTGTTCTCCTCACATTCCCAGCATGTGTGTTCATTAGAATCAGCTGTTTGAAAGTACACCCATGACTGTTGCCTTTACTATATGCTTATAAACCACAAATTTGCCTAAACTCTTTTTGCGCTGCCAGCCACAGAAGACCCTGTGCCAAAAATTTTCAGAAATTCACTACCCACTGTATAAAAGAACATCTTCTTCCCCCGCCTTTTAAACCAATCTCCTATTAGTTTCAGTTAGTGCACTGTAAAATTTGATCAATAACAGTTATGTATCCATTTTATCCACAACCTTCATGATTTTGTAACCATCACGAACATCTCTCATCAGCTTTCCCCAGTCCAGATCTAAGCATTTTCCTTCTAGTTTCTCTCTCATAAAGCAGTTGTTCTATCCCTAAATCATTTTACTTGCCTTTGTACCTCTTCTAACCCTATGTCCTTCCCAAGATGTGGACACCCCAACTTCAAACAATACTCAAGATGTGGGTAGTACTCCACACTCTTGCATAGCTGAAACTGAATGTACCTTTGCTGTTTATTTCAGTAGAATTAGCAAAACCCTTTCCTCATGTATTCCTGAGCAAGTACTGGTAGCAGGCATTTGATTTAGTTAGCCACCTTAATATAACACTGCTTCTGGAACCATTCTACTGTTTTGCAGGTCATTTTAACTTTGGTGTTGATGCATACAGACAGTAATCTGCAATGGTTTTTGCCCTTCTCCCACACACTCCGTAAGGTGCTTGTCTCCAAAAATCAACAAAAGGAAAATGTGTGCTGAGTTGGGGGGTGGTAGATAAATACAACATGCCACACACTAAAGTTTGCAACTCCTGAAGCCTAGGTCAGGAAAAAACGTACCATTAGTTCTAAGAGTCCTGTCCCACAGCACGTTCATTGTGATCAGAAGTTAAAAGGAGATGCCTCTTGCTGCTGACATGACAGTAAGCTCTAAATACTGATTCACCCGGTGACTAGTTAAGCATTTTAAAGGCATTTACTTAAACTACAAATAAATGTTGCTTGGATTTACCACAGTTGCAGACGAACAATGCATTCTGTGTTCTTGTGGAAAGTCTTGTTTCTTACCATTTTCTTGGTGTCTCGAGGAATATTCTCCGTGAGCCATCATTAATTTCATGCAGCACTCAGCTCGGAAAAGTCAGAGTTGCTATTGCTTCCCGTTGAGCATACCTTAAGAAAATTACCAGAAGGCTTTTGTAAAAATAATTATTTATAATCCAGGTATTTTCCACTTTTCCACAGAACGTCATGATTTTTAACAAACTAAAATATGACCTTGGGCTGAGTATGAACAGAATTAGTTCTAAAGAATAAAGTTTAGAGTTGACGACTGACAAGTTTTACTTGGCAGCACTCTCTCCAGTTTTCCTAAAGAAATGATGCTTCAAATGACTTTCTCTCTCTCTCCCCCGCCCCCTTCCTGCAACTCCTGTTTTTCCAAATGCTCCTTCTCAATATGTATCTAACCCACTAAATGCAATCCTTGGTGCACTTAAGGAAATATCAGTCCCTAAACTGGAATTGTTAAATTCAATTGCTTACTTTCAAGCTGTTTACAGAGAAGTAATTTTCCTTTTAAGTTGTCTTTCAGGTTTCAGCTAGCTCTATATAAACACTGAATACAGTCTGCTTTTGTTTTCTTCTGGCTGCTTCAGCAATATAGCACATTTTCAACCTACAAGTCACTTGGAAACACCATTAGTCTAAAAGCAAAAGAAATTAAAACTATGTATTTGTAGTGCCTCATGGGAAACATGAGTATATTTTCTTTAAATTGTAGTGACTGATTCCTGTTGTTGTTAACACACCAATAATAATACAGGAATAATGCAGCAAGAGCGTTTTTATGTAAGTGCAGTGACAGAGCATGTGTTTCTGACAAAAGGTTACGAGATGCTCCACAAATAAGGGCGTCACTGCCCAATGGAGATTAGAGCTGTTACCTCTTGCCTAAAGAACACATTAAAGCTACTTTAGGTACCACTAGTCTTATACTTTCCAAGATCTCTGGCTTTGTACCTAAACAGGAACTGCCTAAACTAGGAAATAAAAGGTAGACATATCCTACCTTGTCAATCCTGGCTCATTCTGCTGCCTAGGCTTGCCAGGGTAATATATCCAATATATTACAAATATTGCAAAATATTTACAAAAATATATTGCAAAGGACTTCCACTTTTAACATAGGTCAGGAAAGAGCTGCTCCGGAGTGAGCCAATGTGAGAGGAGACTAGCTAAAGAAAAAGGAAGTCCTTTGCAAACTCAAGTTATATTTTATTATTTGTCAGCATGAACTCCAGATGCTGTTTACTAGTTATGGTATAGCTGAACTGAGGGGCACCAAGACACTCACAGCCGCAGTAAGTGCTGTGACCTTCTGAAGCAGGGCCACACATGAGAGTGGACATCCCTTGCCGTGGGGATTTACAGAAGTGTGACAGTAAACACAGTACTACACGCTAGAATGGAGGAAATACTAACTAGGTAACACCTAGCTGCTTAAGGGTGGTAAATTTTAATGTATAGCTAACCTTTCTTCTGTTAGCCTGCCGAAAACGTGATCTTTGCCTGTATGAAGGCACTGGCTGACTGCTTCCTTTGCAGGACCTACGTTCCCCATCATCTGCAAGATAAAACACTCCGTTGTTTGACAGGGATGCACAGGGGTCATCACTGATGTAATTCTTAAGGTTCCTTTGATCAAGAAAGTTGCCATTCATGATTTAATTCTGATGGTCCTCTTCTGGTGGCTATAGTCTAGACTGCTATATAATACCACACAATCCCAGCAGCTCAGAGGAATCTGGCCTTAGCCAAAGGCAGGAAACTGGAGAGAAGAGTGGTACACCTGGTCACTTGTGCCATGATTTTTTCTTTAAATATGAAGTAAACGTTTTTGGAATACAATTTCTAGCCTTGACTTTAACTCAAATTGGGAACTCATCAAGGATAGTATTACCCAAAACTACAAATCTTAAACTGATGCATAAAGTATCTTCAGAAGTAGTCAGTTTAATAAAGAATCCATTTAATTGGGTAAGAATGGAGCTCTTAAATCATGTTCCACAGAGGAACATACAGAAAACATTAAGGATGACAACAGCATAATAAAAAATATTATCAGGACAAAGAATTCATTTAGAGTTTGATTACATACTATTGTACAAATATGGAAGACAGCTGCAACACTATCACTAAAACCTACCAAGCTTTCATTTTCAATTTTCACTTTTACCCAATGAATATTCATGGTATCAAACTTGTAGCAATTCTGCAGTTCATTCCTCTGCTATTTGATTTGCAACATTGCCATAAAAATCCAGACTAGTAGAAAATGTCACAGAAAACTAGCAGACTGGGCAAATTTCCCTTCTTCACACATTGCTTCTTACTCCCTATGCAATAATATAACACTATAGTGAAGACCCTGCTCACACTTAAATTCATGTTCTTTTGAACAGGGAAGCAACTGACCCCAAAAGATCTTTATTATTTAGAGCTCTATACTAATTGTATCTTTCTCTGATTCACAGTTGAGAGAACTGGCTTTATATTTTTTCCTTAAAAAGATGGCACTGGCAGTTGCCCACTATTTTTCTACTACAAACATAAACCAAAGATAAAACAGGAAAACTACTAAACACACCAAGTACTGTAGTAACTGTGTAATAATTGCTTAAGGTTGGCAATAATTCTAGTTTACTTTCTTAATGGTTTAATATAAAGCATTGGATTAATGTTTAGTATTAAAAAAACCCTTGTAATAAAAGTAAAGATGTGTAATTAAATAATGATTGCTTCAAACTATGTAATCTGAAAAGATTTCTTTGTCCATATGTTATTCAGCTGACGAATAGAATATTATACTTATTTGATACAAAAGCTTTTTAAGCATGTTTGTTTTGTTTAATAGTACACTGTGGGATGCGCCAAAAAGATGGAATTACTGAAACCGCTGCTGAATTTGTAAAACTGTGATGAATTTCACTGACAAAACCAATTTAAACAGAGAAAATAACCCACTGGTTGGGACCGACATTTGCTGTGCAAAATCCATCACAACAGATGTCTCAATTCCCTGAGACGTTTTCTCAAGAAAAGACAGATAAAGTACATCAGCTATATACTCACAAATTATTAGACTTGAATTCATCAATACACTTCATCTATCGTATTTATATAAGGCTCCAGTCCCGCCAGTCACTGCAGGGTGTGCAGCACAGAGCAGAGTCTATGCAAGAGCACAAATAAACCCAGCTTACATTAAGCAAACCTCCATTTTTAGCAGCAGTGAATTTCAAATAAATTTCTCAGGGAGTGGCTGTTACAGGCTTGTTTACATGCAGCTTTCCTATTTCACTTTTGAATGTGATATTAAGACTGTTTTTGCCAAGCTGGGAAAAAAAAAAACCCAAGGTTAATTGTGACATGAAGAAACTTTGCATTTTTCTTTTTAAACTAAAAGTCAAGTACATTTCAATGAATATGGGGACATCAACGCAATAGATCAAATCAAGGTAAGGACTGGTTCCGTTTTGTGTACAAGCAAGGGTAAAACCTGAATCCAATTATGACTGGAAATTGTCATTGTTCCTTGACTTTTTTAGTTTCCAGGCAGAAAAAAATATAGCAACCAAAGAGCAAGAGATGATACCACTACATTTTCGTTTGGTCCAAAGATATTCTTTCCTTTGCATTTACAGACACAAAAGCAAAACAAAACATCACAAACCTTCCCCCCTCCTGAAAAAAACCCACAAACCAACCCACAAAAAACAGTCAATGGCTAGAAAGCTCTTAAAAATATAAAAAAAAACCCCACCCTTAAAAGTACATTCATATCAAACAGAATCCAAAAATCTTGCCCTGTGGGTTACTAGTATATTCATGTACAAACACCATTTTCTTCAGCAATTTAACAACTGGGCTCAATTGTCTTTTAAATCGCATCATGACTTGGGTTTCACAGCCATACAGTTAATAGCACATCAGGAAACCAGCAATTATGGAAGCTGCCTTACAGCTCTCTCCAACACTCCTGTTATTCTTAACCTTCTCTATCTTCCTGCAAAATTCTTCCTCCAGCTACTGTAATTTTCTCCACAAGTCCAGCTGCCAATTTCTTCTCCTTCTCCTAAAGTTTATCTGCTTCACATCTAACGGCTGTCACAGATCAAACCGTTGTGCAGTACAGCCAGTATTAAACATTTTGGACAATTTAACTACCCGACAATGAGAAATCCTAGTAGTGCTGCCCCTGTGATGTGCATAGTCCCACTGACACATCAAATCCCTCATTCCATCTGTCCTGCCCTCAACCCTTTCCGCTAACTGCTTTACTATTCCTATTTTCCTTAGATACAGCTCTTATTTCTTTTGTTGGCCACCACCCAAGATACTCCAGGATAATCCAAGATACTTTGGGATTGCTCAGTCCTTTGTAGCTTCCTTCTACTTGCCCTTTACTTAAGGCACAGAATACAGATTCCAAGTGGATACGCAAAAATACAGGAGCAGGTTACAAATAAGAAAATAGCCTGAGGGTGGTGGCTGTTCAGTTTTCATAGTGACAAACATAACTGTCAGCAAGCTGTAACTTTAGTTCTGACTGCCTCAACACAGGCAAGCTTTTGGGATTATTTCAGAAAAAAAAGATACTCAATCTTGGACAAGATTTGACAAGATGAAATTTTCAGCAGATTTATTGTTTCTCTGAAATAGAAGGATTAGAAGACCTTTGAAGGGGAAAAAATTTACCTTTTGAAGTCAGTTTCTTCTCTCTGAAGATTTTTACCTGTTATTGTTAAAACGGACATTCTGGGGGGATTGTCTTGATGGAAGAGCTATTGCATAATCCTGGGAGACCTTGACTCAGATCAGAAGGTCCTGTCTGCTTAGAATACAAGCAACAATGAAAATTATTCTTCTCTACTTTTTTGAATTTGAAATAACTTTCCCTGTGTAAACTACTTATCTCATATTTTTCTTTTTAAAACAGATGTTTTAATTTCACACAAAAGAGAGAAAATGTTCTTTAGAAAATTCAAAGTATCATGAAAGGATGGAGAATTTGCAACAGATGTATAAGAAAGCTTGATTCTGATTCTAAAAAAGGAACTTAGCTATAGCGCGTTTCCCCTGCAAAATCTCCCTGAAAGCAAGTATGCTAGACTTTCTATTATGCAATTGAAAAGAAAATGGTTATTTCTTTACATAATCTTTTGATTACCCAACATGAAACCCGTATGATCTGATCCTTCTTTGTAGTTTGGACAAAAGTAAGATGAAAACACTACATTAATTTAAAAGTTCCTATTATTATAACAAAATAGTCTTTGATTTAATAAGAATTGTAGTGTTTTCCATTCATTTGCAATTATTTGAATTGAGTAACAAATAAACATGTAAAGCACTAATGAGATGAGAGGAAATTATAGTCTACCTTTAATAGATTATTTGCCTCAAAATTCCTATTTTTGTCTTGAATGTTTTGTGACAAAGCCAGTTTTGTTAATATTGATTCAAACCTGTTCAGTAAACATGTTCCAGTCAAATGAAGGAATAGAATCTTCAGTAGAATTTGTTTAAACAGTCTTAGCTGTTCACAAAAAATAATCATTTCAGTATGACTCAGGAGTGCCCAGTAATTTCTTCAATGTAATTATTTCACCTACTTTCATGAGCCTTTTTTTATTCGTTCTCCTTTTTTTTTTTCTCCTATAGCTTACACATGTTGAAGCACGCAGAAGCCTTTTCAGAGGAGTTGGATTATACAGTGGCTTTACTTGCCTGTCAGTTCTGAGACGTCAAGAACCTTGACAGGCTTGAGATCATGCAGCTTCAGCTGCATGAAGGAGATGTATAAACTATATGAATCCAGGTATATTTCACTCATTTTCTTTACTACAGCACGCCAGAGGTATAAAGTATTGGTTCTAGGGCAGAGCTTCACTTAACGAAAAGGCCTCTGTTTGAAGTGATTTGCAGTACAGGTGCCTGTATGCGCACACGCTGCCACCGCGGGGCTGCCAAGCCTTTTAAGATAGATTCCTCAGCCTTCAGTTTGGCTCGGAATCATTTCCAGCCACCTGTTCTTCATTCCTATATTGGTGCAATTCAGTATCTGAGATTTTTTTGAATGTAAAGGTGTGATCATACAGATAAAGGCTGAGCAGATGAGCATTTTTCAGACGAGCATTTTTCAGACTAGCGTTTTTCAAACCAAGTCTTTCTTAGGGTAGCTAAAAACATGCTGAACTCCAGGAACCTTTGTCAGTGGCGGTCACTGGCAAGGTGTACCCAAATTGCTCGGAAAGCCATTCTGATAGCACATTATGTACAGGTGAAATAACTGTATAGTCACGTTAGTAACTATAAAATGTGTTTCCTAATGTATGCTTTAGAGGATAAAACCCACAAACATTTCCGGGAGGAATGAGAAGAAAAAATACTGGGAAATAGGGGAATTCGTTCCAATTCCACTAGAACCTTTAGATGCAGTATTATACTTTCCACTTTGTCTTATTCCATAAGAGTAGGGAATTATTTCTTCAGCTGCCCACTGCCCTGTCACTGCAGTTATGGGGAAAAAACAGAAGTGCTGACAGAGAAATCGATGTTTCTGATGAGACAAACAGCTCTCTCATTTCCACAACAGCTGAAGGAGAGCATTTGTAGTCACAAAACTAGAGAGTATATTGTTTATTTCAGGAGGCTGTAAGTTTATCCGTTAAAAGAAAGCTGAGGTTGACTTCCTTCTGAAAACACTGTTAATTTAGGAGGACGGCTGGCTTCCTTCTGCAAACTCTGAATAGAAGAGAGATGACAGAACAGCAGAAAACTGGGGCAGGGTGGTGGTGGTGGTGGTGTGTGGACATCAGCACATCACCTAACCAGAAGATGCGCATCTCTGAATAAGTCATAAGGTGGTTTAATGGATGGTGGTTAGAAGGCTGCTACGCTGAAAAGCATCATCGGTTGCCCTATCCTAGGTCATTATAGCTTAAGGAATCAGCATTCTAAGTATCCTTAGATTTGAAGGACAAATTAGCCTGTTCTGTATTTCCAGCACGGTGCAAAGGTAAAGACAGGGCTGAAGGTTCATGACTTAGTCCCAAAGGAAAAGATTAAAGGATGCTTTAAGGTAAGTGAGAAGGGATAAAAGGCCCAGAAAGGACATCTTGCATATTTCTGAAACAAAGCTGATGCTACAAGAACAAAGCTGGGACATTAATGTTTATTTCTGCTGTTGATGGCACTGGGAAAATACGCAATCTCTTCATAAAATAATCAGGAGATATTGTGGAAGAATAGTTGACATGAATTGATTCAGGTATGTCTTACAATCTCTGGTCTCTGATTAAGGAGGTAATTACCATGCTGTTTTTCTGGCCTTATAATCTATGAATCACTTGTGCTATATAAATATTTATTTGAATACAAGCAATTTGGCGTGCCCCTGCATACTTGCTAAGCACCTGAATCAAAGAGAAAGCAATATCTTGAAGTATAACAGTCAAACCCTGAACATTTTTCAAAACACTGAACGTGTATTTCTACTCGTGTTCTGAGCTCCTATTAAAGCACTAGTATGGAAGCCCTCAAGATAATCTCATAGTAACCAGAGCTAGAGTCCACTCCTGATGAAGTATATTTGTGGCTTTTAGAGTTACAGAAAGCGTCTTCTGGTTAGTCAGTAAAATCTGTCTCCATGAATAATTCCATACAAATAAACAGATCGCATTTCAGGTTTGTGCTTCAAACGCTGGAAAACCATTACAGAAGCAAGCATGGAACTCGAGTGCATATTTTCTTCATGGCAATGGATATTTTCTTCACATGGCAACGTCTTATGAAAAGCTACATTTTCTTTTCTAAGACAAAATCAAACATTTCTATCAACTGTCAGAATTCCTGAGTGGCAGACAAAGGAAAGTTAGCTGAGTATTTTAGGCAGTAAAAGAAAGACATTGACGGAATCACACCAGTGACACATGCAAGCAAGAGAAGTACATTTTATAGCCCCCTGAGATACTCAGTGTAAGGTGTTTATTCTTTTCATTTCTCTGAAAGGACACGGCCTTTGTGAAAGCAGTGAGGAAGACAACAGTCTGTTACTCAGACATCAATGTTTCCAAAAACAACAGGCTACATATGCAATAGCTGAGAGTCATGTACCTTTTGGAAGTATTTCAGGCACCTCACATGTTTATTTAAAAGATACGTCATAGAGCCATATTCAAGATACTGAAGAATGTGAAGCTTATTCTTTAGCTGAGCGAAGCTCACTTTTTTCAACTTTGTCACTAAGAACAAGAATTAGTAGAACAAGTAGTACTGCAGTGGCTCAGACCAGAAGTCCATCTAATAAATTGTCTTCTGTCTTACAGAGCCTAATAATGGACACTTCCAGAAGTGTACAAATAAGCATATACTGAAAAAATTCTTCCTTGCTACATCATCCTGATTTTTTTGAATTAAAGGTTTAGGAACCTCCTGAGCCAGAGGACACATTTGGATTGCTGTATTCAACAGCCCCTGTGGACCGATCCTCCAGAAATGTGGCAAATCCGTTTTTGACAATATGCCCTCCTATGGCAATTAAAAATCTCATTATTTTATAGGCTTCCATTAATATTTAACCTTAATCACCTTATTATTGAAAGCTCTTAGTGCATTTAACCTCGCTGTGTGCAGTAACCCCGTAAGAATGTTGATCATTTTGTTAACTGTCACTGCACATGCATTTTTAGGGTTAATTTACATTACTTTAAGTACATTACTTTGACTTTCGTAACACTAAATTTAGTTTCCATTTTATTATCTCTTAGCTCAGCAGTGGACAAATCTTCTCTAGGTGTCCACAGAAAAGCTCTAATTTTGACAACCATGACTAATTATGAGTAATGAGTAAACACCATCATTAGCTCTTTCTTCCAGGTGATTCAGGAGTTTTTGAATAGCACATGACCTATATTCTCCATGTTATATTGAGTCCTTCTAGTAGAGTTGTTAGGCCTGATTTTGCAATAAAAACCCCACATTTACTCTTTTATAAACTATCACAGATATTTCCTAATACTTTCCGTATTACAGTTTTTACCGGTTTACCTTGGAGAAAATTAGATTAGCTGTCTTACAGTGCTCAGGAAACACACAGCTTGTTTTACAGATGGACGTGGTATTTGCGACTTGCTACTCCTTTGGCACTGGAGCTGTTTTCAAGAACAGGTTAGGTACGAGAGCAAACAGCAATTTTGAGCTCTTTTAGAACAACTTTGAAGTATGTAAAATTTGAGGAGAATGCTATCAATATTACAGTGACTTTCACCCAGCATATCACAAACAAGGCCTTGCGTTCTTGGGATTGATTACCTGCTGTTTTGAGTTTTTGCTCCAAAATTCAGTGATGTATGTGTACATGTACATGTGCTGTCTGTGTGACAGCCCACATGACAAATATAGGTCTATGTGCAGGTAACTGAAGTTTTCCATTATTACTGCTTTCTCTATTTGAAGTTTCTCAATCTGTTGCAGTCAACAGCATCTTAGCGAGCAGTTAAAAATACAACAAAAATGGGAGAAAAGAAGTACTGTTAGCAATTACAGTGATGTTCTCTGATGTGTCAAAGTCATATTGCTTCTGAGTGCAATTCCATTTCACTTCTTGAAAAATCTGTAAAGAAATAAATGTACCTCATTACAGTCTGGAAAAACATAAAATCAACCAAAAGGATATTTACTGAAAGATGGTAAATGAGCATTTACAGAAAGACTAGTGATGCTGAGAGATATCTTCATCCTGACAGTAAGAAAAAAAAGTTGGAACTAAAAGTGGCTGCGTTTATATCCCCAAGAGGGGCAAGTCTGATGTGTAAACAAGTTTCTGTAATTGAGCCAGGAGAATTCCTGTCAGTTCTGTGTCACTAATGATAAGCTAATGTTCTTTGCACTTCTGTAGACTTTTCAGTTTTACGATTTAAAAGCAATTAAGTGATCTTGAGAATGCTTTTGCGAGATAAACACACATTATTATCTCTTTATTAGTGAGGGAGACGCTGAGGCACACGCTTTTTGATTTGTCACAAAATAAACTGATTACCAGAACCAACAGTGAATCACCCACACGTCCTCTGTTGCTAATATCGTACAAACTGACCCTAACAGCATATATGGTGACAAATGCCTACCTGAAACGTTAAAGTGATGGTCCCACAAGACTTGGGAGAAGAAAAAAAAAAAAAAAAAGAAAAAAAAGAAACAGAAGGAAATTATCAGCATTTTACTAGTTCTGCTTCACTTATAAGTCAAACATAAGAATGGTGAGAAAAATATTTCGCACACCACAACAGACTAGAAAAAAGAGACAATTCTAGCCAGAGAGAGAAGACCAGGTCATTATCTCATTCATCATCTAAATAATTAATCATGAAATCAATCACTTCCCTCTCATCTCCACTGTAATTCGTTTACCTCCAGATTCTGCCTCTCAGGGTCTTACACACTTTGCTTTGAGCAAACCCTGTGGCTGCCGGGCTGGCAGTCCCTCACAGGAGAGCACAACCTGCCCTTCTCCGGACAACTCCCGCTGAGGTAATTCACATGGCGCCTTGTTGCCCTGCTGAGAAAGTAATCTCCTGTCATGCCAGAGGCGTCGTCTTTGGCTCCAGAGCTTCTGCCAGCGTTTACTATGTCTAAAACCAAACCAAAGGAGAGGACTTCTGAGGAAAAGGATCTGGGGGTCCTGGTGGATATTAAACTCTCCATGAGCCAGCAATGTGCCCTGGTGGCCAAGAGGCCAATGAAATCCTGGGCTGCACCCGAAAGAGTGTGGCCAGTAGGTGGAGGGAGGTCATTCTCCCCCTCTACTCTGCACTGGGGAGGCCACAACTGGAATCCTGTGTCCAGTGCTGGGCTCCCCAGTTCAAGAGAGAC
>VXAK01008292.1:318512-423460 GCA_013399435.1 Arenaria interpres
TGATGCCATGAGGGGAGCCCGCCCCGGGCTCGCTGCCCGCCCGCAGCCGGCCGCTGCCTCGCTAGATGGCGCCGCTGCCCTCCGCGAAAGATGGCGCCTTTCCCCACGGCCGCCATCTCGGGCGGGAAGGCGCAGGCACCCCCGGCGCCGCGATCGTGAGCCCACGGCGGCGGCTGCGCTGCTCGGCCGGTTTTACCAGCGCTCTGCTCTGATCGCCCCCATCTGCTCCCCAACCCCGACCCGTGAAAGGAAAGAGATCCGCGGCCCCACTGAGCCTGACTGGCCCCGTCGGCTGCCATGGAGGCGGCGGGGGAGGCTTCCCCGCTCCCTGCAGGGCAGCCCGGCCGCGGTTCGAGTTGGGGGGGAGGCGAGAGCGAGCGACCGGCGGGAGGAGTGCGGGCCGTGGAGGCCCCAGGCCGGGGCGCAGGGCGCTGTGCTCTGGGGAAGGCCATTTCCCTCAGCCCAGGGCTGCCATTAACGAGGTGCGGGGCAACAGGCTGCTGTGGGCAACGGAGAAGTGTGCAGGGCAGAAGATGGGGTTGTGAAGTCTCCCTTCGCTTTGGGGCACACTCGCTCTGTGAGGCTTGGCTTCGCCATATCGGGCAGCAGTGTGGCTGCCCGTGCAGCAGGGAGGATGGCCAAGTCGTGGAGTCACGGCAGGGTTGAGGTTGGGAGGGAAATCACAGGGTCGAGGCCCTGGCGCTCAGCCGGGCTGTATCTTCAAGCCTAGAGACTCCACAAACTCTCCGGGTGGCCGGAGCTAGTCTTCCAGGCGCACACCAAATCTGGGCTCTTTTACTATGCAGAAGATACATTCCCCGATGGTCATTTCTCAGCCCAGTGGCCATCTAGAAGGTGATCCAGGGTAATGAGAACCCTTCCCCAAGGCACTCAGTCGCTTTGCGGTTCTAGGAGGTAGAAATAAAAGCTTAATTGTCAGCTGTGGCTGGTTGGATGAAGCCCTCTCTGCAGTCCCTGGCTTATGGAGTGCGGGGATGCCACAGCAGACCTGTCAGCTCAACGTCTGTGTGATCTTGTAAGAAAAACATTTCACCGTTTTGCAGCTTCTGCAAAAATGCCCAGAACCTCACTCGGCCAAAGTTCAGAATAATATAAACCATGCAAGTTCTGTTTCTATTAAAGAAGGAATCAAATCAGCAAGTTAAACAGTTTCCTCTACATGTATAGTAGGCTTATGAACAAGGAATTACAAAGTTAGGAACAGCTGGGAACGGCTGAAACCCACTAGAGAAAAGTAATGCTCAGTTAGGTAAAAAAACTTTTTTTTTTCATTGTGCTTGTGAGCAAATGACCATAAAACCATATCATTTGTTTTAGTTTAAATAATCTTTCTCAACCATAACAATTTGCTAAAGAATTTAAAGTCTTTTACACAAATACCAAGATTACTATCTCAAGAACTTACATTTAAATATCTCTCCATATGTCTCTCCCAAAACTGTATATGGTAGGTAGTCTTGGGAAATGGATTGCGTTTTCTGTAGAGAATCCTACAAATAGATAACCTTTTAGTTAACTGCAGTAGCCCTTTAGGTAGCTATAGATTATGTCTCATTGACAAAATCTCTTGATACAGCATTCAGTGCAAAACTGTGATGTAATACTTTGATCATCTTCTCCTAACATTTAAATTTGGAGCTTAATACTAAAATCACAACAGAGAAAGAAAATGAGGAAGAGAGAGAGTGCTTCTTAAGAGAATGGCTCAAAGCTGTGCTGGGGGAGGTTTAGACTGGACATTAGGAAACATTTCTTTACTGAGAGGGTGGTCAAACACCGGAACTGGCTTCCTGGGGAGGTAGTGGATGCCCCGAGCCTGTCAGTGTTTAAGAGGCATTTGGACAATGCCAATCTTTTAACTTTTGGTCAGCAGTGAATTGGTCAGGCATTTGGACTAGATGATCGTTGTAGGTCCCTTCCAACTGAAATGCTATTCTATTCTATTCTATTCTATTCTATTCTATTCTATTCTATTCTATTCTATTCTATTCTATTCTATTCTATTCTATTCTATCCTTGAGAGAGGAAATCACATCTGTATTGGTGGTTCTCACCACTGCCAGTAACTGGAAGCAATTAGCTTCTAAAAGTTAATTTGTGCATGAGAACGGCAAGAAGTGAGTGGCCATTGATCCTATTACAATATTTGAAAAAAACAATTGTTGAGACAGTTTATAAAAATGGCACTGATTTTCCTTAATTACAGAATCACAGAATCGCCTAGATTGGAAGGGACATTTAGGATCATCTAGTCCAACCATTAAAAAAAAACAACAAACCCAAACAAAACACACACACCAACACTAAACCATACCCCCGAGCACTGTGTCAATTCATCTTTTGAATATCTCCAGGGATGTTGCCTCAACTGCTCCCCTGTTCAGCCCATTCCAATGCCTGGTAACCCTTTCAGTGAAGAAATTTTTCCTAATATCCAACCTGAACATCCCCTGGCGCAACTTGAGGCCATTTCTTCTTGTCCTGTTGCCTGTGACTTGGGAGAAGAGACCGACCCCTGCCTCTCTACACCCTCCTTTCAGGGAGCTGTAGAGAGTGATAAGGTCTCCCCTCANTGATACAGGCCAGGATGCTGTTGGCCTTCTTGGCCACCTGGGCACACTGCTGGCTCGTGTTCAGCCTTAGGGAAATTAAGTTAGGGAAAGTATATGATTCTCCAGTTTACTGGATTGACCTGAAGACTTACCATTTTGTTCTCTTTTCTCACTTTCCTTGTTCAGCTGACTTGACATGGATAGTATCTCCCTCAGACTGCAACTGAGTGGCTTCCACTTTTTACAAGTATCTGGAAGAAGAGGAGGTAAAGAAGACAATTTTTTTTTTGTTGGGATCGGTGGCATGAGAAAATGATACTGCCCAAGTGTTGGCAAGCCAGGTTATCAGACATTTGGGAGTCTCTGAATAGCCAGTGCCAATTGCACAGCAAGAATCTGACTTACTCAATGAGCAGTCGGAGGGCACCCTGTTGTGTTCGGAGGCACGTTTGTGAAGCACACTGCCTTCCAAAGTCTCCACCGAACAGCATGCATAAAAGGCAAAACTAAAACCAAAGATTCAGGGGAGTAAATTCATAGAGCGGGGGAAAAAGGAGGAGGATGTAACAATGCAAAATTAGTTTATTTGAAAATAATTTATTAATCCGGTTCAAGTAATGAGCCATTTCTAATCACTTTTTAACCAGTGGAACAGGACATCATTTGAAACAATTAGGAGAATAATGCCACATCATTCCAAAATGTTTCATACATTGTATGAGGACAGTGTTGGGTGGAGTGGCTGAGATATGCAAGATCTTAATGTGTAATGATCATTAAGTGATATTTAAGATTTATCTATGACTAAAGCTATGATACTGTAAAGATAAATGGGGCCAACAGAAATAAAAAATAAATTCAGTCCAGATTTAGCTGAACTAAAAATTGAAAAATACTTAGTAAACAGAGATTATCAGCCTGATAACCAAAAATACTAGTCTTCTATTCTAGTTTAGCATTAAGATCATGAAGCAAGTAGGAAATAGATGGGAGAAATATAAAGAGAATTATATTATTATATATAGAGCCAGCATGGGTGCAGTGGTTTCATGGCAGTCTGCACAGCAGAGGAGAGGGAACTTTTAGCAGCAACAGTTGGTATGAGACTGAAACAGGACTTTTACGCACAGTTTTTCTTCCTCAGCTATATGCATCAGTGATGGAGATGGAAGCAGCAGAGCCCTCATTTCTGATGCTCGGAACAACTTAACCTTCTCAAGGGTTCAGTGGTGTACTGTACACATCAGCTGCTGCTCAGGGAAACAGAATTGGGCGCACTTTAAGTGCAGAGATTGTATCAGGACTACAAGCAGACACACTTCACTGATTTCTCACCCATCCTGGCACTGGGATGGGAAGTGTTCATGAGAGTGCAAAGGCAGATGGTTGCCTTGAGAGTTTATTTTAGATGCAGTTCCTTTGTAGTTAGGATCAATGATTTGTGCTTTCATAGCAACTGTCAATGTTCTTAGTGCTTTCTGAAGAAATGCTACCTGCTCCATTTCCATTCTGAATTAGTGTGAAAAATAAAATCAACAGATTTTTTTTGATTTGAAAGAAGCTTTGTTTCCAAAAGTAGTGTTTTTCAAGCAGGGGAAAAAAAATCTATTGGAACTGGTTTTGCTAGCTGTTTTGTGAAATAGCCTGGAGGTATTGATGATAAATGTAATCAACAAAAAACTGTGTGCTGTGCCAGATTGCATATCAATTAAGAATTGGATTCTGCAGAACTCAATTGCTGGGAGGTAATTGGTTTGGGCTTTCTGTGTGTCAGTGAGAGTCTAGAGGTTTTCATCAGTCTCCAGATGAAATCTAGTCTCGGATACATCCATTTTTCTCTGCTGTCCACAATGAAGACCTTTGGGTGAGTAGTTTAGCTAGATATGTCTACATTTTAGATACCTACATTATGTGAGATGAATTCCATCCCCTTCAGGTGTCTTAGATAGCTGAACCTATAGAGATAGCTGAACATGAAGAGATTATGTTGTCATTGCAATATATAAAAATAAGGAAAAGAGTATGTGAAAATGTGTCCTGAATTTTTCTTCCTGTGAGTGTTGAAACTAGCCTGAAACCATTTCCATAAATCTTGTTTGTCTTCTTAAGATACAGTAGGGTTATTTGTAGAAATGTGAAGATTACAAGTTTATTGTAGTAAGCAATTTAACACCTGGATTTGGCCTTTATGCTTTGTCCAAGCATCAAGCTTTAAAATATGTAAGTAATGAAAAAACCCTTAGAGGTTTTCAGGGTACGCTTCACTTCTGTTTCCCTGTTGTTTAAAGTGTTTAAAATACTCGAAAGGCTGAAAAATATTTTTATATTTGTAAAGAATGAATTTGCATGTTACAAATTTCACGTAATTCCTAAAGGGAATGTGTAAACCACGTGGCCCAGATCCGGTCCAGCCTGTTACATACAGCAGTTTATAAAGGTCAACACAGAGAAAAATAGGCCTGATACCTTCTAAAGGGTATAATAAACAGGTAGCAGAATTAATCAAAATCAGTGCATACATAATTAATGGACAGTAGCAAGAAGATGAATTGTTTCATGATTCCTCTTGGGATCCATGGTTTGACAGATAGCAGAAGGCTTGAGAGAGAGGACTAAGTTTTATCACGCTGGGTACTGTATTCATTGTCTCATGGTTCCCTGCGACACTGCTGCAGGTCTTTCTCTTGCAACGTAAATGCAACAAGGAAAGTTTACAGGTAAAACCAGCCATGGCTAGTCCTGTCGCGAACACTAAAATTTTACATTCAGTACATTGTGCAACAGTAGTACCAGATACAAAATGTTCTAACAGATGCAAAAGCAAACTGAGCACAGAAAACTGAAAAGATTAATTCTTGGAGAGCTGACTTCATAATTTTAAGACAAGTCAGTTGCAATTCCGTAGATTCCCATGTTTTAACTCCGATATTTCAAACACGTTGTCATACCAACTCCTCTGTGGCCACAGTTGAAAAATGAAACTTTTCCTTTGGCTGCAAGAAGACTAAGGATTCTCTATTTCTATAACTGAATTATGTTTTTCTGTCACAAAATGATCATACTCTGGTTACAGAGGAGTTTATGTGTCCTTCAGAAATTGGTAATGAAAATCAGGCAGCAGTTACTTATGAAAATGAGAGGAAAAATCCTACACAAATACATGTGTACACATCGGTATAAACACATTTGACCACAGTGCTGGCATGTCTTCTTCACCCTGAAGCTAATTTAAACAGAGACATTCATGATAAGCAGTGGTTTTCTCATCCCATGCACTGACCTGACAGCGGTTTTAAGTATACAGGGCTTTTTGAAGAGAAAAGAGAAAGATGCAGACTTGTGCATAAACACTGGGATTTGGAATTAAGCATTGACAGGGTTAAGGGTCTCCTCTGCTCTGGGCGGTTTAACCAAGTGCAAGTCTCCTGTGTCTGAGCAGCGCTTGAGGTGTGTGGCCAATGGCTTAGTCATATCCCGTATCAAGTCAAAAAAAGACAAACACAGAGGAGTGGGAGCGTTCACACACATGGATCTCTGCCCCGCGGCCATTCAGTTGTTTGAGACTCAGTGGATTGAATGACCCGTCCTTGCTGTGGCCGTGCTGTCCCACGCCGCAAGCAGCGGGTGAGGGTGGCAGTGCCTGCCTGAGGCCAGCAGGTCTGGCCAAGGCTGTGGTTCTCCTCTCAGCCCTTTCCCCAGCTAGGAGCACTGGCTCGCTCTGCCCTCACCTGTTGTCACTGCTGGTGTCACCGCAGTGCTCTCTGGCTTTCTATAAGAGGCATTTTGGATCAGCCTTTGCAGTCTCTTGCAGGATTCTCCTTGTATGACACTTACTTGCCTCATATAACGCATAAGGTATGCTGCTCTGGCATGATGTTCAGTCTAACTATAAAATAGCTGTACATAAAAATGTATGTATGAAAGCGTATACCCTTACATGTCCTTATATATGCCTTTCCTTATTTTCTTATTGCAGGAGGAGCAGCATACCTTATGCCTAGCCCGGGATCCGGTCCGTTTCTTGTTCAGGCATGATGTGCAGTCTAACTACAGAATAGCTGTGCATAAAAATGTATGTCAAAAGATTTTCATATGGTATCACAGATAGCTGGCATGCAGAGCAGGCTGGTGGGAGCACCACACCGTACTTCCCACATGGTGATACCAGCCAAGCTCCTCCTCTGGAGGTCCTAGGCAGGCCGTGCTGAATTTGGTGACCAGAATACCTCTGTCATGAGCTCCCAATTTTTACAGTTGCCTGTAAAAATTGCCTCTCTTCTGTCGTATTTTGCCTTTTTTCCTTTTGGGAAAGATAATTTTAATTTATCAGATTCACTACGCTGGGCACAGATGTGGTAGGACCCAGCAGCCTGTACTCTTTGTAAGTATAGAACAGGAATAGCACTTCCACTATTTACTCATCCAAAAGGCAAGCATAGCCATGTATTCCCAGATTTCTGTAGCACATACCAGGAAACAACTTTATCTCTAGTCATCTCCATGGGAAGCAGGTGGTGTTTTTCTCATTTGCACGGTTTTGTGCAAAGTTCTCTCAGCTATTTCCTATTTCCTCCTGAAAATAGCAGTGACTGTTTGTTTATCACAGGAGTTGGTATTACAGGACTCATTATAGTAAGTTAAGGAATTCCTTTTTATCTGAGGGCTTTTATCTCTGGCCTTTACAAAGTGTTCAAAGGACATTAATTGTAAAATTTACTTTTGGTTTACATAAATTTTAACTCTATTTTAAAGAACATATAGGGGGGTTTTGTTGCTGTTTATTTTTTTTTACCAGGTTTCTTGATTAAGTAGTAATGTCACACAGATGTACCAGAGAGGGAAGAGCCGTACAATCTTTAGGCATCTTTCTATATCAGTGACTGGTGAAACTTCTTAGCCAAAGCTGTAGAATGACGTGTGTCCGTCCAGCAAAGGAGTGCAGGGGTAAAAAATTGAAAGCTTGGGAGGAAACGTGTTAGCAGTGGTGCCCCATGTTTTAAGGTAGCCTTTGATAAGATAACTGAAGTAGGTATTCCTAAAGGAAGGGAGTACTTCCATTCTATGTAGCTATCAAAAACATTTTTACATAGGAGCTGTTATTGTTTACTGGAGGAGTAGAAAAAAGGTAAATAATAAAGGTAATACAAGTGTGTTCTCCAGTTCCTCACGCATAGGCACAGATGTCCTGGTGTAGAAACCTATTCTGCTTATTCCACATACTGTCTTCTTTTTAAAAGAGGTCTTTAACATGGCATCACCTTTTTGTCAGTCAGAGGCGTTAAGCATAGGGAGAGGGTAAGAAATCCTGAGCACAGTTCTCACAGAAGCGCCAAAGAGAGAATCTGTTTCCCGTTACCGATATTTGGTAGCAGCTCTGCCCTGCTCCTCTGTGTGCTATTCGCTGGGGCCGGGCAGTGCCAGGTGCCCTCCTGTGAAAAAGGTGTTTTCATAATGCAGGAGGGATGATGTGTGTCTTAAAATACACAGAATGGTAAGCTGCCCGCCTGAGGCAAACTCTGCTCTTGTGTACAATTGAAGAAAAGCTGAAAGGGGACCTAAGGCAGTACACTATCAAATGAAATTATAACATAAAAATTGAATTATAACATAAAAAAATTATTTTCCAAAAGTACATCAGTGATTTTATTTCTCTAAACTGGAGAGTTATATAAAGCAGTATAAAATACCCATTTGTTATACATACTTGGACTTAAAAAGGGGCATCTCTGCGTACTGAAAGCATCATTACTGAAATAAAACCCAGTGGAAAGATCACCTACTGTTGTATTTTTATTATTAATTTGAATCTGGCAGAAAAATGTTGGTCTATGTAGAATAATAAAAAAGTCCAAGGCTATAGGAAAGGGTGTAAATATTCCCCAAATTCAGACTAGAAGTAGGAATGAAGGAGTCTCTTCAATTTTTTTCCATCTTTCCATCTATTTTCTGTTAAGGAAATAATATTTAATTTGCAGATACAGGTGTTATAACAGGTTTTACATGAAGAAAAGATATTATCATAAACTGTGAAACTGAAAATCTGAAATGACCGGAGTTTCCCATCATAGTCTAGGTAACACTGAAGTAATACAGTGGGAAAAAAAATAATGTAAAGATACGAGTAATGATTTCCCCTGTGTGCAAAAAGGAGAGTTTCTACATTGAGTTTAATAAAATAATTTCACAGAGTAAATATCTGTGAGAGTTTTCCCATAACAACTCTGGACCCAGCTTTTCAGCCGTGCTCATTTATGTGAAAAATGTACGTGTAGTCCCCAAACTAAATGAAAGAATCAGTAACACTTTGTAGGGAATTTTGAAGGGAGCATATATGTGTGTGTATTTATATAAATCTATGAACTTTACTTTTTGTGACAAGAGGGGACATTATCTGGGTAGGAAAATGTGAAGCTGGCATAAGATTTCACTGATTCATAGGCTGGTTTTTGTTAGTTGGAATATGCAGGCATTTTGTCAGACTACATGTCAGTATGTGCATCTTTTTCTTGGATGTCCACAGTTGCTTCTGATCCAGTCATTCTGGCTGAAACATGTAGCAGGTTTTGTCTTTTCCTCCTCAAGTAGAAATAAATTATAATTCCGGCTCCAACTATAGAAAGGGCTAGAAGAACAAGCAGCCAAATGATGCCGGCAGAAAGTACTTCCTCCATTTTCCCTTCTGTAAGCGAATGAAATGGGATCAATAGTTTTGATCTTAGGAGGTTTGAGAATCTAGCGAATTTCTTTAACCAGAAGTCAGACAAATGCAACATGCACGTAGATTTTTAGTGCAACAAGTGGTTTTGTTATTTTTCTTACTAACAAAACCAAACACAATAGAATTAAATGTGATTAAAAACCAATTTACTTCCTATATCTAGATACAGATATATTCCTGTATCTAGATACAGACAAAGTTTATGGACTTCTTATTTTTAAATACTCTCAAAATTAATACCTAGAAACTATGTAATTATATTCTTGTATTTGAGCATTTCCTTATAATTCTACTTAAAAGAAAGTCTGCTTACCTGTATTTTCTGTTGTCATCTGTGTGTTTTCAGGCACTTTTGAAAGGAAAAGAAAATGTTTATTCTGAATGCCTTAAAAACAACCGAGGCATTTTAAACTTCCTAAGTACAGATGCACCTGACAATTCCCCCTAAATCCAACTTGTTGGTGGCAATTGTCCTTCCAGAGGGATGGAGCTAAGAATATGTAAACCTCTAGTAGGATGATTAGCTCTTTGATTCCAAGAGCATCTGATGTCCTCAGTAGAGTTACCCAACAAGACATGAACTTGAAGTCAGATTTCTGTTATTTCTAAAGGTGTTTTCAAATACGTTAATATCTGAGAAACGGCCCACAGGAGCCTTAATCATTTTAAGCTGTTTTCTGAAACACAAAAAAAAATCCTGAATGGAGGTCTTGAGTGATAGAGATGTATTGTGAGCATTTTATTTGAGCTGAAAAGGATTTTCTGTGACTTTAGCCCCTTCTGTCAGAGGCAACCATTCCATGTGGATGTCGTTCCTATGGCAGTTGCACTTCCTAAACTTAGGAGATAAGGGAAAGGTGAGCAGAAATACGAAGTTTAACCAAACAAAATGTCCATATTCTGCATCAGTTTCATTTAATGTCAGTTGGTAATTGAACTCGTGCATTTTCGTGCAGATGATAATTTTGCTATGAGGATAGTACCAGCATTTTATTAAACATGATTCTATCATACTGTAGATAAAGACTACCGCAAGAATGTATGTTATCATATTCCTCTAATCTATCAGCTCATTGTTAGGAGAGTAATGAAAGACATCACCAATTCCAGCCTTCCTACAAGACAGAACTTTCATTGCACTCATCAGAACGAGTGTTTTTTGAGAATATATTCAGCTGAGATTAAACAGAATGTTGCTTTTGATCTTATATGATGTGATATTTGAGGGGAAATTCTACTGAAAATGGGCTTTTTATTAAAAGTGAATGGTCTTTGACCATTCTTTTGCTTAAACATCTGAAGTATTCATGATGATTGCATGGGAGTGTTGGTAATTTTACAGGACTTCTGTGACCTCCTGAGGAGGCAGTTGGAAGCCATCATTATTTAGTTAGCCAAATCCTGCTGTTAGGGTCTATTGGTTTTGTACACAAACCTGTCGTGTTTTCCATTTTTACGTTATACAATGAAATACATTATCAGGCATTTTCAACCTTAATGTATTAGAAATATTACTTACTCTTTGGTTTTTTACAGATATATCCTTTTTTGAAAGAGCAGACGTTGGTGTTCCAGTAGCCAGACAATGCAAATACTTCTCCACAGTCTTTATGCCTTGCGTTTGAAGGTTCTCCCATTTCCCAGTAGACAAAATCCATTGAAGATTTGTCTGTCCATACCCACTGTCCTAATATTTAAAATGAGCATATATGTATAAAATACATAGGGTTAGGCAAATAAATAAGTTGTAATGGGGAAAACAAACAATGATACAAATAGGTAGTTAGAAGTTTCAGTTAAATTTGTAAGCATATGCAAGCATGCTTTGAAATAAACTTTGCCATTTTTTTATATTTATGGTACTTTCAAGTATACAAAATTGCTTTCTTTTTAATATATCATCATCTTTTAGGATTTTATATTGTATGATTAAATGTTGAAGATATTACCTCTGTCATTTCTCTTTAGTCCTATCCAAAAGTTTGGTGATTTTCCATGGAGTATCTTAATGGTGTCTGACAGAAAGTGTGTTTCGGTATAGTCTCCTACTGATACCAAATCAGCAGCTGAAAAAATATTAATGAACACATCACAATGTCTCATTTTCTTACACCTTAGGTCAATAACCACATAAAAGATATGCAAAAAGATATAAAAGACACTGATTCTTGCACGTAATACTCACTAGTCTCATATGGTTATTATAGTGCTATTTTTTATTTTGAGCATGACTGTGAGCTGTATGGATGCAAATCAGCAGGAATACATGGATTTTTATTTAGTCCTTGGTATTTTAGAGAAGAAAAATTGCTCTCCCACAATACTTGTTGGTCAGGTCCAACCACACCCCAGAATGTGGTGCAAGTAGGCTGCAAGTGGTACGTAGGATGTAGTCAGCACCATGCCTCTTGGCACCACAGCTCTGTCACCCACCAGTGGCTGGGCAGCATTTTTGGCAGTGCCTGATGCTGGGTGCTGCAAGGGTAGATAAGATGTGTAAGCAGCCAGATGTTGCGATCCAGAAGACATCCAGAAGTTGACTGTATGCCTTGGCGTTACAAATGCACAAAGCCTTGTCATCAGGAAATGACCACCCTCCTGGCCTGGCATGTAGGCAAAAGTGTAGGAGTTTAGAATATGGACCAATGTCCAAATGCGACCTTTTATTCTGGTTATTAGTGTAGTGTTTACCTTTTCTAGTAATTATGTGATTTGACTTTCTACAAAACCATTTCAGGAATTCTGTTGTCACACAGCTGTAAAGTCAAATGCCTTTGCAAAGCTACTTTTTCTGTTTACTTGATCATATTTCGATGTTTTCATACATACAAGGAAGTGCTGCTAGAAATCCCTGTATTCTCTTGTAATTAGAAGACTATCAATCACTGAGATATATAGTGCTAATATATAAGATGTTTCCTGTCTCAGTCACAATGAAATATATGCTGCATCACAGCAATTCCCAGAGAACAGTCAGGAGAAACCAGAAATGTAGAGTGAAGTGTCTTTTCCGCTCCCTTGATCCACATACAGCTCGTCTCTCCAGATCACAGACAGCAGTGGGGGCTGTTCCAGAGCAGGAGCTGGGTGTGTTTTACTGGTTCATGAAAGCTAAATGACTCCTCCATCTCATTTCTTGTCCAGGCAGTGAGATCCAATTAATTAACTGTGCCCTAGAACTAACAAAGACAACTTTCCCATGAGTTTTTATCTCCTGGTTTACAACGCGTGTGGATTCCTTCTTGTTTGGGGAAGGGGAGGCTAACCCTGCAGTCTCTGCCTCAGTGGGACTATAAAAGTGGTTATCTCCATACCCAGTTACTGACTTCCATAAAACTAGTAGGAATTTCATATTTTGGAGACATTCATATTTCACCTGGTATTTGAGATATCAGGTGCCTTTGTCTCTAACAACATTTACTTTTATTGTGAAAAGCATGCTCAGAAAAGCAGGCTAAAAAGCATTAAGTTTGAAGATTTAAAGTAATTTAAGATTTCCTTAACAACGTCACACGTTATTTTATGTGGTTAATTACATCCTCAATCTTTCTAAAACAAAACACTCACCTAGTCGGGCACATTCCTGGTGAGCTTGAGACCAGGTTCTTTTCCTTGAGGCATCAAAGTAATAGCAGTGGCCGTGGAAAGGTATCCAAGATTTGTGTCCTCTTGATTCAGGGCATTTCCCAGGAAGCTGTGGAGGCTCAGTAGGGGCCATTACTGATAAGAGATCAGGTAGTTGGGTTTGTTATTTTATAAAATTTGGTTTTCCTGACATACTAGTCAAACAAAGCTAAACGGACTATATTGTCTGTCACCGTAGAAGAAATAAAGCATGTTCTAAAAAAAGCTTGAATATAGGGTTCATTTTGTGTTTGAGAGCATATTTTGCTTCATATTCATTTAGCAAGGTGATTAGGAAGATTCATTAGTCTATCGGAAGTATAGATTCTATCTAATGATTATTCTTGTAATTACTGTAGTCAATAAAATATCCAGCTGGTTTTCTGGCATAAACGTTGGTCTAATTAGTTAAATCTGCTATTTTTAAAATGTACTCTGACACTGCAGTCCCATTTTTTGACAGCATCTAAACATTATAGCAGAAACTGTGATTGTGAATGAAAGTGTTGGTATAACTAAATGTGGCTTGCAGGAGTTTTTATTAAACTACGTCCTGACTCCATGGTGATTGATATAATAGGAAGATTTTGGATGATAAGATAAATGCAGATGGAATGAAAATTAAATGTTCTGCCAAATTACATTTTCTTCCTGTGAGTCTTCCACAGTCTATTTCGTTCCCTATTAAGGAACATTGAGATCTCAAATTAGATTCCAGAGTATTAAAGTGGAAAAGACATTAAATATCACATCTGAGGACTTTTGTCAAATTACAGCATTTTTGAATGTAATTTGGTATGCAATTTTAAATTTTATAACGATTCAAGATCTTCCATAATGTTGACAAGAAAAATAATATAGCTAAATTGTGAAATCATATTTATATTTATTTTCACAGAAATTAAAGAAGCTTGTGCTTGGAAGGCTCCTCAAGGGGTTATTTACTTCATCCTTGTGCTCACAGGTGACATGAAGTTGATATGTAATGATATAATTTCTGACAGATGTTTGTCCTGTCTGTTCTTAGCAAGCTGTAGTGATAGAGATTCCCTGACCTGTCTGAAGTATTTAGTAAAGGCTTCTGTACTGATAAAATTAGAAGGTTTTCCTCACCGTATTTAGGTCTGTTATTCTCTTCCAACTCCTGTCAGACATTAGGGAAGCATTTCATTTCATTCCTTAGGGCTTGTTTTTAATATTTAAAATTTATAATCTGGTTTCTTTTGTTTCTTAGTCTTTTGTCCAACTCCAATTACAATTTTTCTTTTTAATTCTTGCTTCCTGGCCATCTGAAAACCCTAGATGACTGAGAGCCTCTTCAAACTTTGGTTACCCAAACTGGATACAGAATTTCATCTGATGCCTAATCAAAACAGATCTCACAGCAAGTTAATGACTTTTCCTACGAGAATGAGTAGTTAAGAAATTAATGAGTATTTAGTCCTTTGTTTCTTAGGCTTTTGGTAATCATTATTATGAAGTAATTTACTTCTGGGGAAGAATTCATGTCAGTATTTAGAGCTAGGTAGTTAGCCAGTCGTGTCTTCCTGTATACTAGTGTATAATTACTTTTCCAGTGGTATATTTAGCCCAGTTGATAAATCTAAATACCCTCTAATTAAAACACTCATATTCAATTGCTTACCATTTGATTTTTTACAGACAGAGAAGAGTTTTTCCTTGCAAGAAGCTGTCTTCCAGGTGCCATCAGTGTCTAGGTAGACACATGCTAGTGTCTGGCTTGGTTCCCCACTGGACCACTTGCTGTAAACTAATCTCCATCTGTCAATCCATTGATACTTGCCATTGGTCTGGAAACAAAATCAATACGGTCATTTCAAGGTTTCCGGGAGTGACGTAGCTACTACACAGGATCCTCAAGAGGCCTGTCATGTAATCAGTATGGAATCCCATGCTTACTCTTGTCCCCTTTTTGTACTTTTAAATACTAACTGAGCCAGCAATGTGCCCTGGTGGCCAAGAGGGCCAATGAAATCCTGGGCTGCACAGGAAAGAGTGTGGCCAGTAGGTGGAGGGAGGTCATTCTTGCTTCTACTCTGCACTGGGGAGGCCACAACTGGAATCCTGTGTCCAGTGCTGGGCTCCCCAGTTCAAGAGAGACAGGGAACTGCTGGAGAGAGTCCAGCGTAGGGCAACAGAGATGATGGAGGGATTGGAGCATCTCCCTGATGAGGAAAGGCTGAGAGAGCTGGGGCTCTTGAGCCTGGAGAAGAGAAGGCTGAGGGGAGACCTTATTAATGCCTCCAAGTATCTAAAGGGTGGTTTGAGGGAGGATGGAGCCGGACTCTTTTCAGTGGTTCCCAGTGACAGGACGAGGGGCAACGGGCACAAGCTGGAACATGGGAAGTTCCACTCCAATCTGAGGCAGAACTTCTTTGGGGTGAGGGTGGCAGAGCCCTGGGACAGGCTGCCCAGGGAGGGTGTGGAGTCCCCTTCTCTGGAGATCTTCAAGCCCCCCTGGATCCCGTCCTGAGTGATGTGCTCTGGGCAACCCTGCTTTGGCAGGGGAGTTAGACTAGGTGATCTCTAGAGGTCCCTTCCAACTCTGACAATTCTGTGATTGTGATTCCATGATAACTGCAACAAAATGTACAGTGTCTGGTATCCACAAATGTGAATGCAGAATGATATTTTTTCTGCCCTCCAAAAAGTATCTAACGTCAATTCAGAGCATTTTTCAAGCACTGGGAAATGGAAGGGAAAAAAGGAAGAAGGCATGAGAGAAGGCATAAAACTGGGAGTCAGATAAGACATCATGTTGGTACGACCATCCAAAGGTCTGCATGGAAAATGGGAGTGTGGGTGGGAGTGTTCTTAAAAAACAGCCCCGATTGCCGTTGCTTTTGTTGTAGTTATGACTGTGAATCATAGGGAAAAGTGTAGCATGTCAAAACACACCTACCATCCAAATGTTCGCTCTCCCCTGTCATACCACAGCTGTAGACATCTCAAATTTATTCTGACTTCTAATGGGAGTACCATCACGAATTGAATTTTCAAATGAAAAAAATACATCCATTGGTCAATATGTACCATGTTATATAGCATTCAGCTTCCTATAACCAATTTATACCCTTTTTTTCTGTTCACAACTGTATTTTGCTACTGCAACCATAAATAAGACTATGCTAGTAGAATGTGTGAGCATAAACACACACATAAAAACCATTTCTTTGGAGGTCCTAGGTGTGCAACTGGAGATACAATGTCACTGATCACTGAGGTAAGTAAGCGCATGGCAAGGATGGACATTACGCCTGGAACATCTTTTGTACTAAAATAAACTCAAAATGTGGGAGATTCTACAATTTATATTCAAGACCCTTTAAATGACTCCAAATAATAGACAGCATTGCTATATACTGGTATGCAGGAGCCTTTCCTTGTGCATGTAATAGTCCTTCATTCATTAAAGTCTCCTCTACATGAGTCTTATTTGAAGAACTCCAGCATCAATGGGTCCTGGAATGATGTGGCATGCTGTTTTCAGCACTACATTGGGAGTAATTCCTATAGGTTACGAGATGAGGGCATAAAGACCGGGTCCAGCAATGCTTACCGCGATGCTGTTCAGACCAATCCACAGAGGCTCTCCAGACTCCTGTGCAAGTAAGAACAGCAGTGCCTGGCTGTATGGCTCCAGAATGCTGGCAAGTTCTGAGGCATCGTTCTTGCAGTTTTTCTGTGCTTCCTCCCAGTTCATTTTCAAATGGGTGACAGAGTAGCTAATGCCACCAGAATGGTCAAAAGCAAAGTCCAGCGCTGTTGCTGACGACTTAAAGAGTTCAGGATCTGTAGCAATAAGGCAAAAAAAACCCTAACCACCCAAGAACACTAAAATGTGGAGGCCACATTTGACTTAAGCAACTGAGTGACATCTTCATTATTTACAAACCAAGTACAAAACGGAATGGGACACCTTCTCATTAGCTGTTTAAAAGGAACAGATAACTTTAAAACAACAGTGAACTTTCTGGATGAAATAAGTACATTTTCAGCCTCTGACAATTTTGAATCAGCCAATTCACAGTATCTTGTATTGCGAAGGTAAATTTACCCCATCAGTCAAAAATAAGACACCTACTCTGCGTGTTTTCAAAATACTCTTTGTGGCGTAGCAGCTTTGTGACTGTCAGGTTTATTTGGATAAATGTAAAACTTACCGGTTATGATAATCTGTAGATCATAATGAACTTATGTAATTAAAATGTTTGTGGTTTTTAGCTATTTAATTACACTTTTTACAATAAAATAGTTTTGCTTTCCTAAATTCTGGTGGTTTATTTATTGTTGCCTTCTCCAAAGCATTGCTAACTAACACTGGGATGCAAGATGGGCCCTTAGATTTTACTGATCCTTTACCTAAAAAATAAAAAAAGGTAACTGATCTAAAGCATGTTAAACAAGGAAATTGATTTTAACCCTTGTGTTACAAATTTCAAGGTTAGTGGTACAGAACTCACCACTATTCTTCTGGCATATAAACCCTTTGTACTTATTACACTCCTCATTGTTCCATTTTCCTGTGTCATCAGAATGACCTTTCTTCAGAGAAACACAATCAAACTGTTGGAGTAAGGGAAAGAATACGAGCATATTGATATTAGAAGTTATAAATCAGAGTACTATGACCCCCTGGGTAGTGTTCTGGTTTGAGAAAACCCATAACAATTTATTGTCGTTTAGACAATTATTCTATTTCCTGGTGACCCCTCCCCACCCAGGAAGGGGAACCGGAGAAAACAAGGGAACATGAGGGTTGAAATATAAATAGATTTAATAGCATAAGACTCAATAATTAACTATAATAATAAAGAACCTGTACTGATCCCAGTACTAATATAAGAAATACAAGGATTATACTCAGCCAGTTCTATCAGTAGGAAGCTGTGTGCTCCCAGTAGGGACAGCAAATGTGGGACACTGTGAGCTCTACGGCTTCGGGGGGAAGGGCTCAGGGGTCTGGCACTGGGGCAAGAGGTTCTCTGGACCAATGCCATCAGGGGAGAGAGAGAAAACTTTCTAATTTATATTGAATGTGCCATTCATGGTATGAAATAATCCTGTTGGCCAGCTGGGGTCAAGTGCCCAGGCCTCGCTCCTCCTCATTCCTGCACCTCGCAAGGCTCGAAAACACCAAGACCTTGAATCCCACAGAGCCTAACTGGTTATAAAGTCAATATTTTAATGAATTCAGTCTTCCAAAAGTGGAGTTCTCCCGAGCATTAGAAGAGAAGTTAGTCCTGTGTCGCTCAAACCAGGACAGGTAGTTTCACTCCTTTTTTCTCTGAATTCTGATATTGTAGGGTTTGTACTAAAAATCTAGAGACACCTTCTTTTTATCCTTTCCTGTCCTTTCTGGCTTCATCTGCGGTGGCCAGCTCCACCTTGGTACTGTCTTGTAAATCTTTGTAATCTTTGGTTCAGCCGGCTCGTTCATTTGGTTATTTTTGAGGAGATGTACTCGAAAGGCACCATTATTTTCAAAACATTCTGTCACAACCTTCTGTCTCGACTAATGAGTGACTCTCAGTAAGTTTGTTGAATAAGAATGAAATAAAAATAAATGGAGGTATTTGGCTTGCAAAGCCAACATTAAATAGTAGTTATTCATGTCAGAATCATCTAAATGACGGTCCTTGACAGTTATCATCAGCTCTAATTCTCAGGATTTCCCTTTCAGCTACACCAAATCAGATGCTGAGTGCTTAAGAAGTTGGAACTTCAAGTTTATTACAACCTGAACAGCCTTATTATGGAAATAAATGGAAGAAAGGCCATGTGGGTGTGCAAAGCAGTCTATATTGGTCTGAATATGTAGAACGCTAGTTTAATTACAGCATTCTGAGGTGTAATTTCAGTGCTAGCAGTAGAGAGGGTTTGATTGGTTTAGAAAGTAGTTGACATCTATTGGCCCTTAGCAATCCAACTACAATTTTAAGTAAGGAAGAAGTAGAAAAAAATTGAACTCTTTCCTCTTGCATCCTCTCCTCCTTCCTTTTCAAGCATGAGTTAACTTGTCAAATGTGGAAATATTTCCAACGTGTATTAACTTCTAAAATTCTAAAGTTCCATTTACATTTTATCCAAAATGAATAGCAAATTATTATGAAAAATAAAACTTTATTCTATCTATCCATTCTTTATTCAATCTGTCCATTGCTACAATTTTGCCAAACTCTTTGGCAAAATTGCAGCAATGCCATTTTTTGCTCTGAGATATCTGGGATACTCAAACATTGAAACTTTTTATTGCTAATCCTTATTTATTGCTAATTTATTGGTAATTGTGTAAAGGTAGATGAGCAATTTGGGGAGAAGTTTGAGGCAGTGTCTGTAGCAAAGAGAGCTTTTTGCTTGAAGTGTTATTGCTCTTCAGATTTAACTTGATGGTAATAGCTAAGCAGTATTTACCTGTTGCAGATTGTGGCCATCTTCTGGACGTAAAGTGTCAAACAAAACAGGTTCTACAAGTTTTGGGGAATCTGGAGCCCAGTTTGTATAGGAGACAGCACTTCCATCAGCCCAAACAAAGTTGAGTTCCCTGATTAGGTCATTCAAGCCAATCCAGGGATCACTTGAAACATCCTTCAAATGATAAGTGAGAAAAGCTGGGAAAAAGCCAATAGAAAAGATGAACAGGTCATGTCATCCGTCGAGACATCAGCTCATAAACAAGTCCTTAAGTATTTTGTTTGAAGTCTTGAAAATACATTTTAATTAGCATTTGATCAGAGATTTACCCAAGTTTTCAAGGTTATGCCGAGTCTTTGCCTGTGAAAATTCTCAAAGAGTGAAAGTATTTGGAACCATGGACCAAGATTGGAAAGAGGAAAGATAAAAAGGAAAAAAATATGCCTGACCACCATGTTATCTAATGAGTTCACTTATTTCAACGCTCAGGATGAGCTGATTGACTGATGGAAATGTATAGCTGTATACAGCTGCAAATGGAAGCCCGGGAACATAGGCAAGGTGAAAATATACCTTTCTCTGACATTTTACTGCTGAATCAAGTTACAGAATTTGGGCAGTCTTTTCAGGAATATAGTAATATATCCATTTCTGTTTCTGGCAGAAACAGACTATGGACTCCTTTTCTTTCTCTGTGTCTAAAACTACAAATGCCAGGTCTGGATTTGTTATTTTATGCTAATTCATACCCTATAAATAACGTAAAGCAGTTTGCGTGGAACAGGAGGAAGCAACCCTTAGCATCACTAGCATGACAGATGGTTCCAGTTCTTCCAAAAATGTTTCACACCATGGCCATATCACCCATGTTGAGTATACATATTACAAAATACACACATTTACATACTGTCTCTTTTTGCCAAGTTCTTCTTTGCAGGAAATGACCACTGCATACAGAGCAGATGCTACCTATTACCTAAAGAGCTGTTTCACTGTACCTTGTACTTGTTCATTATGTATGCTCGCTAGGTTTCCTCCAAGGTTTATACAAGCTCTTCTTGCACTATTCCAGTTTTCATAGGAAGAGCCAAAAACTTTGTAACACTAGGAAAAAATGGGTATGGATTGTTAGTGAGTGACAGCAACAGAAATTTATGATGAAATTACACTAGTTTAAGAAGAAATTAGCCCAACTCAGACCCATAAAATAATTTTCCAAAATTAACAGGGACTTAGACCTTGAACCAAATTAAAAACCATTCCAAATTTTAAAGTTACTCTGTGTCTTTCTGTGAGGGACTGAGAAAGTCACAGCAAAACTCAACCAACCATTGAGAAATCACAGCAGGAGCCTGATGAGAATCTAATGGGTTAACTAACTCTGAAATTTTGAGAAGTCATACTCCATCATTAGTAAAAGACAAAGAAATGCTGACTCTGTAAGAAAAGCCCAGTCCAGGGTATCATGTGGAATTACCTGAACTTTCTGAAAATGTTTTTGACGTAGAGTCTATGGTAAGTCTGCTCCCATGTGTGTATTCAGCCTTTTTCATTTTACAACTCTTTTATTAGTGGAGTGTATGACTTATGATTTCCTAAAAAGTGCATCATCATCCCGTTACAAATATGCATTCACCCTGAAATGGCTTTGGTAATTGTAAGTGTGCCGAGTGCGCGCATGTTTGCAGCTTGCTCTGCTCTGTGGCACACCAGTAGCACTCTCAAAGAATTATCTTGCACAGTTTGTGGAAAATAACAACTCTGCAAACCGTAACAAAAAATTCAAAGTGTACTGGCATAAACTCCATGGATGTGAGTATCCATGGGTGCTCTCATAACAATATTGCATATATTAGAAAATGGAACCCTCGCTTAATAAGCACATCAAGTTTGCCCCTTTTTTGGAAGAAGCAAGTAGTACACTGAAGTTTGTTTGGAAAAAATTTGCCTTATCTCTGGTGTGTTCCAGCTCAAATGACTGGTTTTACACTGTTGAATTCAGTTCAATTCTTTTTTAAAGTATATACAATGTAGCAGTTTTTCCAATGTGTCTCAGATCATCACTTCTCAGGAGAACAATTAAAAACCTGTAAAACCACCATTTTGCAAGAATTAGGCAAGTAGTTCAATTTTTAATGCAACTTTGGATAATCAATGTCAAAAGATACCTGAGAGACAGAAGGTGTCTTGTATATTTTAAGTACCTTCCCAAGGGCTAGTATCATTGTCCCTAGACGGATGATACCATACCTGATTTTTAAATAAAAGCCAATCTTTAGGACATCCTCCAGGAGGTGAAGGTACTGCTGAAGGAAGTGTTGAATTTTTAAAACTTCTGTGCCTCTCACAGATATAGCCATTTGAAAAACCACAGCTGACATCATTCCACAAGCCTGAAATCAATTTAAATATAGATAATAAGACACTGAATAAGATAGAAATTTATGGGGAAATGAACTGACTTCCATGCTCGTACGTTCAAAAATCTGCCTGGGAATGTGAGATAACGTGTTTCAGCCCAGCTCTACCTCCCATCATCCATCATCAGTGCTGACAGGAGGACTTTGGTCCTGCTGTGACGGTGGGACTAGTGGCCATACGAGATGGCTGATACAGCAACTCCGTCACCTCCAAGTAGAACCCACCCAAATGGCTTTGTTGCACTGAAACATGCAAGTGTAAAGTAATACTTGATCAGTGAAAACGCTATAAATTGTGAAACTCCATACACGTTCTATTTCCTTTGCAAATTGTTCTCTAATTATTTTTTGAAAGACCAATTTGGTGTTGATTTGGATAGAACATATTGTTTGTGCATCTGAAAAATCACCAATAAATTGTCCTTGCATTCCTTATTAAAATCAATTTCATTTATTCCGCATTTATGGCTAATATTGCCGCTGAAGAAACCTCAGATATAATGACTATGCTTTATTATGTACATTTTCTCAAATTGCTGGGAAAACACGGACTGAAGCTGGCAAGATATTTTTAACACAGGAGAGGAGCAGTACCCATAAAAAAAAAGTTTTGTAACTCACCATCCGCTTTATATAAGACCACACAATTTTCTTCGGAATATTTAAAGTTGGGCTCATCCTGGGCCCAAGCTGTATAGTGCACTGGTCTTCCATCCATCCAACTGAAAAAAACCCAACAACAAACCAGTAACAGTTGCTCAGATAATGTGCATGAAACAGTTCAGAAAAATCTACCTTAACACGCTAAAATATTAAAAAAAAAAAAAATACAGTTGAGGCTGTCTGTAAATTGAGTTTCCATTAGAATTAAAAGATCTTAGATAATGAAATCCCTGCATGTCAATTCAAGGAGCAAAAATACCTTTACATTTTCTCAGACATTAACTGTGTATTGGTAGCATGTGTATTACCTATAAAAATGCCATTTAAAGCAGTGCTTTTCCAATGTAGTTAAACCAAGAGGGATCACACATTTCGAGATGCAGTATAACTCTCTGAATCTGCATTTAATTCACTTGCAGTGGTCTCTTCTAGAAGGAACCCCGGCAGTACAGTCTTCTACAACTGCTTTTTATGAATCCTGATGGAGCTTGTTTACCTACCGAAACTGTCGATCGGCATCCTGAAATAATCCTATGAGATATGACTCCAGTTTGCCATTTTTTAAGATCTAAACACAAAAATGTACTTTTAGTTAGTGCTTTCTAACACTTAGTAGTTATCTAATACGAAAAGGTGTAAATTTTGTGCTATGGAAGCAAATGAATACACATGGTCGAAGTGATCACATGTAGTCACCAGAGAGGACCTCTGTTGAAGTAAATACTATACAACACATGCTCTTGCTTTATTATCTTTATTGCTGCTTCCCCGCTTTTGGCTGCATTACTGGTAAGATCAAAGCTTGTATTCTCAAATTCTCAATCAAAGTTGTATTGTCATTTCCAAAAGGAACAAAGAAGACTTGAGGAAAAATTTAGTATACAATTTTTTGGTACTTTCCTGTTCTTAAGCAGCCATGTAATTCCTGTGTCTTGAGCTGTCTGTCCTCTCCTCCTTTCTCCTCCTTTCCCACATAATCAAAGCAAGCATCTAACAGTGTGAAACAGAGAGGAGGTTGTGTGGCTGCTTTGGTATTAATAAACCAAACAGGATTATGACAGATGTTTGAGGCAACAGCCGTGCTGTTAAATTTTTAGCGTGCCCCTGCCATGGCTTTGGTGTATGCCCATCAGAACCGTCTCAGGCAACACATAGGCAATGCCCTTGAAATACGTGAACAGTTTTGGTACACGTTACAGGGAAACTAATTAGTGAAGTTCTTATTTCACCAGTCCTGGACCTGGACCAGGCTAAACCTTTCTTTGAAAAGTTGCTTTGTTCAGCAACACGATGTCGTATGTGACCATCAGAGCTACACTGGCAGAAGCCTCACACCTACATGTTGTATTCTAGAATGTGATATTCAGAAGAGAGATAACTGCCCTGTCAAAAGGACAGTTCTCTCAGTATACACCTAATCTACCTTTTCAGTGCTCCTTATATATACATTTGGTCATGGGCAGAACTCTGTTTAGATTAAAATATACAAAAATATACCCACCCTAGTAAATGGTAAATTCTTTTGTATTTTTTTTCCTAAAGAGAAGCTCTATTCTGTAGAATAAATATTTTTTCATTGAACATTTAAATCTACTGCTAAAAAATGTAGTAATAATATGCATGAGCACATTCTCCTGTACTTCACAAGCGTACGGAGCAAGGTGTATGGGCCATATACTGTATAACATAGCCAGATTTCCTCTTACATATTTCCACAAAAACTTTCTTTCACTATTATCTCCAATAGTAGCAAGATCTCCATGATTGTTTTTGCAGAATGTTCTGGCTTTCTCCATAGAGGTCCTTTCTGTGCTGAAAAAATATTGTTTGTCTCCTTTTGTAATCCAGCCATCTTCTGTGACTTCATACGCTGCAACACATAAGAGGAACATCTGTATTATTCAGAGTTCTTACACAAAGCTGGTGTTGTTACATGATACCACATGTATAAGAGAAAATGAACAGAAGCTTACTGGCAGAAGGGCCCTGAGGTTCTGGTTTCAAGGGTGTCCCTGTAATGAAATGGGAAAAAAATGAAGACGCAAAATGTTGATCCAGTATGAATGTTCCATTAGTGGAAGTTCTCTTAATGTCTATCAATTTTTCATATTTTAGATACTCAATGCAGAGTGTAGCTCTATGGTGTCCTTAGCCTAGAGAAAAAGGGGCTGAGGGGAGACCTTATCGCTCTCTACAACTACCTGGAAGGAGGCTGAGGAGAGCTGGAGGTTGGTCTGTTCTCCAAAGTGACAGGACAAGAGGACACAGCCTCAAGTTGCACCAGGGGAGGTTATACTGGATATTAGGAAATATTTTTACACTGCTTTTATAAAACAAAAAAATAGTTTATCATTAACAGTTGAAACATTGTATTCGGAAAGTGTCTTGAACTAATTTTCTTCATGCAAAATTCCTGTGAAATCAACCAAATTTTCTACCAGCATGTAACTTGCAGAACTTCCTGTTTTGATAGAATGGGATTACGCTTAAATTTCTTCCTGATCTGAGTTTAGAGTAAAAATTAACCTGCCTTTCTTTATTTCACAAATCCAGTTATGACTGGATTCACAGGTCACTGTAATCCATGATGTGGAAGACTCTTCACTGATTGCTCCGCAATATTCAAACGCAGTATTGTAAAAGTATTGGTTTGCATTATAGTTCACCTACAGAAAAAACACAGCTTTGGTTTTCAGTCTTATCAACTGGGGGAAAAAGTTGTACTCTGGAAGGAAAGAGAAGTAGCACTGAAGTTTCAAACGACCCCTTACTTTCCTCTTGTGGCTGTGCTGCCTCTGTGTGTGGGTTATTAAAGCAATACAGTCACTCCACAAGAAAAAAGAAAGGCTCTGCATTTACACAGCATTTACCAGACTCTAGGAGTCCCATGAAATCTGGATCAAATGAGGTTATAAATCAATAGCATGGGGAAGGGACGTGGCAATATTTCACCAGAAACTAATACAAATCAGGAGAGACCTTTCTTATATATTTGCCACTTCGAGAATCGTCTTCATAGCTGTAGCTTGTACTCTGTGTTACCGCTGCTGTGATGGTATAACTTCAGAGTTTATTGGCCTTTTTCTCTTCAAAACCAGTATGAAGAATAATGATTTACAGTTACCCAGTGGCAAGGTGAATGTTGTGGGGAATTCTTGTACAGTTTTATTCACACCAGTTATGGAAACAGCTCCCAAAGTGAAAAAGAACAGGAAGAAACTGGCAAGGTCAAACACTCACCGGCGATCCATCACTCCAGGAAAGCCCACCATCAGGATCCAAACACTGCAAACCTATCCAGAAAGGCTGAGATGATAGGGATTTTTTTCTAGAGTGTGAAAAAACATATCACGGAAGAAGAGGATATTTGTAGTTAGCTCTGCTAAATTTTGCAAGTTACATGGGACAGTAGCACACTTATTCAAGACTTCAGATTTTTAAAATAACAAAATGCTGTTGGTCAGCAAACTCCCATTAGCAAGTCAGTGAAGTTTACGCCTTAAAATTTTCTACTTTGCAAACGGTTGTGTTGAAAATAGCGCATTGTTTTTCTTCATTGATGTTGTGATATTATAGTGTTCTATGAGAAATAGAATGTTCAGTTTTCTTGAAGTCACAATTTAGATTCAAAATGGTTCAGTGAACAAACTTAAAAAGGGGAAGCGTTCCACCAATTTGGTTCCTGTGTTGGTTTTTTCAATTTAAAAATGTGGAGATTATGACAAATTTTAGGAACTCCCAAAATGTTCCGTATTTTGGTACCCATATTAAACATTTTCCCAGTTATTTTTCTTATGACTATGATGATAAACAGTTATAGATCTTCAACTCATTACCTCGGGAGCAACTCAAGAATATTAAAAATTATTCCTATATAACATATTGTTACCCAAAATATCAATTATTAGATATTTTGTTTACTTACATTATTATGTTTTCTATCACTGTTTGCTCTTCTTCACTTCTTATGGCAGCTAGTTCTCCTCCTATTTCTCTGCAGAAATCTCGGGCTTCAAACCATGTTCTCTTTTGGTTTTCTTCTCGCACAAAACCCTGTGGATACGGGTAGAACACTACGTTTACAGCACGTCAAAAATAAATCTGCTGAGTGCCTTGTATAAGGAAAACAGGAAAACGTTCCATTACATATATCATATATAATATGGATTAAAGAGCATGCTAATTGGATAACCTTATGTATCACTGATGGAGTGATAACTGCAGTGATTTCCATGAATAGTTGTGTAAAAGCTTGCTACATTTGCGCAATAATGTGCCATTCTCTGATGTTTAAATGTCCTATCTATTTGGTGCTCTTCTGTCTCATGAGTAGGATTACTGGAAAAAATAATACTTACTCTGAAGCATGAATTGGTGCTATTGCTTGTATCCCAACCCAAGGGACATTTGGAATCAGAGGTGTTATCAGGAGCAAGAGGAAGAGTGATTTTTTCAGCTAGTTTTTTGCAGAGAAATTTTGCCTTTACTTCACAGTTCTGAACATCCCATAGTCCAGCTTCATTTCCAGTCCTTAGGGCGACACAACCGGCTTCATTCCCTTTGTAAGATATAAAAGAAAATTGAAATGTGTTTTAAAGTAGTTCCCTCAGCATTTTTACATCTCGTGTGGTTCATTTGCAGAAGACTTTGAAATATTAAGTGTAGTGTCTGCTCAAAGAAGGAGCATTGTAAAAAGAGGAAACCAGCAAGAGGAGTCCTTCATCATATTCCCTCCCCTTTGAAGAGCTTTACAAGTGCATGAACAACCTGTTGCCTGCCTCTTTCCTGTGCCGCTCACTGAAAAGGTTTGGCAGCCCATCACACAGGCTGGAAGGGATTTCACCCGTTCCACTCAGTTTGATTTTGACCTTGTAAGGAATGAGAAGCCACAAAAGAAATATTTTCCGGGCATCATAGAAAATCATAGAATCATTAAAGTTGGAAAAGACGTTTAAGATCATCAGGTCCAACCATTAACCCAGTGTGGCCAAGTCCACCACTAAACCATGTCCCTACGTGCCACATCCAGTCTTTTAAATACCTCCAGGGATGGTGACTCAACCACTTCCCTGGGCAGCCTGTTCCAACACTTGATAACCTTTTCAGTGAGGAAATTTTTACTAATATCGAATCTAGACCTTCCCTGGTGCAACTTGAGGCCACTTCCTCTTGTCCTATTACTTTTTACTTGGGAGAAGAGACCAACACCCACTTCTCTACAGCCTCCTTTCAGGTAGTTGTGGAGAGCAATAAAGTCTCATTTGAGCTTCCTTTTCTCCAGACTGAACAACCCCAGTTCCCTTAGCCATTCCTTATAAGACTTGTGCTCTAGACCCTTCACCATCTTTGTTACTCTTCTCTGGACATGCTCCAGCACCTCAATGTCTTTCTTGTAGTGAGGGGTCCAAAACTGAACACAGTATTTGATGTGTGACCTCACCAGTGCCAAGTACATGTACAAAAGACACTCCTGTTTCAAAGGCAGAATGTTCCTATGTGTCATCATGGCTGTGTTTTAGCAAAGTTGGAAGACATTTTAGAATTACAACACAGTAAGTTCCTCAGTAGCATAAATTTACTCCAATGGAAGAGTACCAGGCATTGCTGCATTCCAGTTTGTATAGAGAACACCTTCACCAGTCACCCACTTGAACATCCCTTGCTCTTCTGTGTCTGACAGACCAATCCAAAAGTACTTCTCAGGGCTCAGACCAATGAGGCTGGTCAGGTAGGCTTCCTCATATCTAAAATGACAGGAGTCAGGTGGGGATTAAGCCTAGATTTCCCTTAGTCTGCTATTTCTCAGCATCCTAAATTACACAGGAATGAATGGAGTCGCCATTAGGCTTCCTTTTGCATGGAAATATGTTGCTTAACTGGGTACCAGATGGACTAGCTTTAACAGTAGGTGAAGCCATGCTATACTGAAAAACTGCTTCTTACAGAACAGGAGCATCTGTGGTCTGTTCTTTCAGGGTAAGGTACTGGAAAACATGAATGTGTAGAAAATATTTACTTAGAAAACACATACTGAATTTATTGATTTTAACATTTTTTCTCCAGAAGAGGGATATCCTGTTTTTATAGTTTTACATTTTTTTCCAAAAAGTTCTTGCCTGTTTTATAAAATTCCAATATTATTGCATCAGATGGAGTTTTTAAACTCTTTTCATACCTGTCTCCTATACTTGTTAAATAACCACTGCTTCTTTCACAGGTTTTCTTTGCTTCTGAAAATGTTACAGAGGTATGTCCAACCAAGTAGCAGTAAAATCCATGTCTTTCCCAGCCCTGTCAGGAACATGTGAAATGTATTTTCAGTAAAAAGAGCATATGTTGTAGTGCTTGAACTTCAGTCCATCAACATATTTTGATATTTCAGTCAATCAACATACACCAAACTCTTCAATCAATATATTTTTAATTTAACCTAATGCAATAATAATTTGAATTCCAGTGAACTAAGGGAAAATAAGCTTAATAAACACCCAGAAAGAAGAGATTTAACGCCTAAGAGACCCCCTTTTTTGACAATTAGTAACTGATAAATTTTAACTGATTTTTAAAAAGGCAGAGGGACACAGAATAGAGAGTGTATTCAGAAGCAGGTGAATAAAACACTTCCTTGCTCAGAACCAAAGAGAGTAGTCTGTGTTATAGTGAGATGCTGACTCAAGTTTCCTTATGTTTCTAGCTAAAAGAACAGTAACTAAACTAATTAATTGCTTCAACTCATCCACTCACCTCAAGTCTGACTGAAGAGGTAGCATAAAAACTATAGAAAAGCAAAAGCCTCAAAATTACAGCTGAATTCCAAGTCACTTTTCCCTTCTATACCAGCTCGAGATTTGCTTACTGCACCCAAGAAAGGTAATAAACTTTGTGTTCAGTATTTGGCTGCTGCCTAGTTTCGGGCTTCAGCTCTGTTCCAGTTGTGGGACTGTGGGAAATGTTACCAAATATAGAACAGTAGTAAATAGGAAAGTAAAAAAAAAAGTAAAAAAGAAAAAGAGAAGAAAAAAAAAGAAGCAGTAGTATACAATAACTTCTTAAAAAAAAAATTAACTCATAAAAGCAATTCGATTGATTTGATTTGGCTTCAGTAGTGAGATTTGTCATCATCTTGTATCATGTCACATAGTCCAGAAATGGTTCTCAGCCTCTACTACATCTCAGGTAACTGCGGATGGTTATAGAACAACATAATAAATATGCAGAAAGCTGGAGGAATGGCTTTAGCCTCTTTCACAGGCAGTTCTGAGAGATAATGAGGCTGGTTTATATTGGCCAAAAAAGTTTCAAAATAACTTTATTTTAAATAAGGGAATATAGTGAAAATTATCTCCCTGAATTTGATATACAGCCACTGCTGTGGAAAAAAAAATAGTATCAATGTTAAGTGGAGATTGTGAAAACGATGGATTTTTGATAACCAGATCCTTGATTGCACTTTCTTCTTACCTGTGGGCAGGCAGAGTTGGTCTTAGCTGTCCCAGAAACTCCTTCTACTGGGTCTCTTCTGCAGATGTAACCGACCTTTTTATCACAGGCACTGTCTGCCCAGTATCCAGCCTAGGTGTAATTTGGGAAGAGGTGAAAAATAGTGAGGCCAAACCTGTTTNGTATTTGGCTGCTGCCTAGTTTCGGGCTTCAGCTCTGTTCCAGTTGTGGGACTGTGGGAAATGTTACCAAATATAGAACAGTAGTAAATAGGAAAGTAAAAAAAAAAGTAAAAAAGAAAAAGAGAAGAAAAAAAAAGAAGCAGTAGTATACAATAACTTCTTAAAAAAAAAATTAACTCATAAAAGCAATTCGATTGGTTTGATTTGGCTTCAGTAGTGAGATTTGTCATCATCTTGTATCATGTCACATAGTCCAGAAATGGTTCTCAGCCTCTACTACATCTCAGGTAACTGCGGATGGTTATAGAACAACATAATAAATATGCAGAAAGCTGGAGGAATGGCTTTAGCCTCTTTCACAGGCAGTTCTGAGAGATAATGAGGCTGGTTTATATTGGCCAAAAAAGTTTCAAAATAACTTTATTTTAAATAAGGGAATATAGTGAAAATTATCTCCCTGAATTTGATATACAGCCACTGCTGTGGAAAAAAAAATAGTATCAATGTTAAGTGGAGATTGTGAAAACGATGGATTTTTGATAACCAGATCCTTGATTGCACTTTCTTCTTACCTGTGGGCAGGCAGAGTTGGTCTTAGCTGTCCCAGAAACTCCTTCTACTGGGTCTCTTCTGCAGATGTAACCGACCTTTTTATCACAGGCACTGTCTGCCCAGTATCCAGCCTAGGTGTAATTTGGGAAGAGGTGAAAAATAGTGAGGCCAAACCTGTTTCCTATGGAAAAGTGATTTATTTTTTTTTTTTTTTTAATATTGCTTCAATGAGACAATAAAGGTCTATACTTTTTAATGATTTCAAAGAATTTGTGCTCAACTTTGAGGTTACATTAAGCTACCTGTCACAGGCAGACTGTTAAGCTTTGCTTGGCATATAATTTACGCTTACAGTCAGATATAAAAATTTATTTCTAATTTAATTTTATATTTAATTTAGAATAACCATCTTTCTGAGTGAATAGAGATACCGTTCCCTGACTTGTTTCTAAATTGAATTAAAAAAAAAAAAAAAGAAATGAAAATCACATAGTGTAGTGCTACACAAATGTGGAATGATTCTACCTCTCCTGCCATAATGACACAATCTTCTTGCCCGTTGATTGCATGGGTTGGTTCTCCAGGCAACCATTTGGTGTATGTCACAGGAGTCCCATCACTCCACTCAAAATACATTTGAGTGCTGAGATCATTCAGACCAATCCACAGCTCATCCACAGCTTCTAAGAACAGAAGTTCACTTGTGTTAGTACCCAAGTTGAAAGTCTATAAGAGCAAGATTTTATGGACACGAGCTGCAATTGCCATGTTACAATACAAATTCATCTAGATTAACTGACAGTGGAGTTTATTTTAAGATCCAATTCACATTCTTCTTTCAAGAAGCTAAAAAATGAGATACCAGCAGGAAATGAGATTCCTCAGCTTTATCAGTAAAAGTTCATTACTGTGTCTACAGCTCGAAGGTGTCTGAGGCAGATAATGCTCTCATACACTGCAGTAACTAGACCTGTTATTTCCTTCAAGTGATTTCATGCAGTGAAAAACAAACGAAAAACAAAATGAAAAGAATGAAAAAGAAAATGAAGAGAGTGCTAATGATTCCTCTTGTGGTTTTTTGTTGTTTGTTTTTTTTAACCTATATTCCTGTGGGCCTCCCTATAAATATTCATCTCAAGCAAATATTTTTTTCTTTAAATCCTGTAAGATTTCTAATAATATTGTTCTTCATTTGTACCAAACACCGCCCTGTAGAAATACTCACTGTAGCCAAGCTGAGACAGTATGAAGCCATGTTCCTCGGGATTGTGGATACTGGCCAGATTGCCATTGCTCTCATTGCAGGAAATCAGGGCTTCTCTCCATCCTCTGGGGTCTCTGTGAATGCTGTAACAGTGATCTCCGTACAGCAACCATCCTTCTGGGCATTTAAGAGCCTCTGCAGCTCCTCAGAATCAAAAGATATTTCAAGTTTTTAAACAGTGCAAACAGAAGTCTAGAATAAGTGCAATTACATCTGAAATCAGTTAATTAACTAATTAGAATGAAAATGGAGTGATTACAAATAAGCAGTACTTCTATTCATTCCTCATACGTGTTAAACATTGTAGTCTGCTGTTGCGCAATGGACTTTTACAGAAAACATACTGCATTTAAACAGAATAATGGAGCCAGCTGTAACTGGGTTCGTTAGTGTGAAATACTCACTTCTGGACAGAGGAATAGTTTGTAATTCCATGTACACTGTTTTCAACATGAAATAAAAATTGCCTGTATGGTTACTGGGTTCCAGGAACATTTCCAGTATTTAAAAATATTTGGTTAAAGAAATAACAGTCAGAACAATCAAAGCAGAATAAATGACAATTATTTTTTTTTAATAGCTGTGACATTTCATTTTAGTGACACAAATTCTGTCTTTATCAAAGGGTATTTATTTGCTTGACATACCTGATGGAAAAATGAAAATATCTGGACTGGAGTTTTCCTTTTTACAGATATAGCCAACTTTTATCTCACATGGCTGGTTTTCCCATTTAGCATCTCTTCTGGGATTTAGTACGGCACAGAGTTTCTCAGGCTCAGGCTCGGGGTTTCCTTCATAGAATAAACACCAAATTATTTTTATGTAGCACAGTTTTTTGTCAGCAGCTGAGAGAGCAATTTTCTTCCATCCTTTTCAAGTGTCAATTACGGACTGATGACCTCATTGCTACAGTTATTTTTCCACTGAAGATAAGGAAATGTAATTTTAAAGTACCCATCAAAAGATTTCTTTACCTGCTCGTTGCATAATTCACACTTTCTGTCATATTTGATTGCAGAATAGTGGTCTCAAAAATAAGATGTTCCTATAAGTATTGTGAAAATTGTTGGCTGGCACAGAAGACAGACTAAACTTTGAGCCCTTACTGATGGAGAGGCTGCAGCAAGTCCTTTCCTCATCAGCCTGTGCATAGGGGTCAGCCATACATCTGCTGAGGAATATGGAGCTCAGGACCAGTTGCAGAATAAATTATGTTGTTGCCCAGTCAGTAGGTGCTGGACTGAAGAGTCCAGATATTGCAGGGGCACCTGGTGCTGCTACAGGTGCAACACCATACACGGAGTGTAGGAAATCAGAGTTCATAGTTTCAGAGCTCATAAAACAACTGGTTTCATATACATTTTGTGGTCAGGACCCAGTTATGTTAATAGGACTGAGTAATGAACTTAAATCACTCCGTTGCATTCATTAAATCAGAGGACACAGTTCTGAGCTAATATCTTTGGGCAGGAACACAGTAAAGCAGCATCTTAACATAGTTCATATTCAGACAAGGATTTTTACAGATGTGAAGAGAGAAGAGTGTTCTTCAGAGTAAGAACCATCAGCTGCTAAGAATAAAAAGAGATTTCAAAACCTGAAAATTGGAGTTCTAGCCCTGCACTGTAGAGGTAAACCAAGCTCAGTGAATGAATATTACTTGTTGAAAATATGAGGCAAAAGCAAAATGCCACCGATCTGTGGGATATGTTGTCTGGCAGTTGAGTACAGAGTGGTGGGAACCTAGATTGGACAAAGCCTGAGAGGGTAGGCTTCCTCTTCATGGGGGCATGTTATATGGCTTCTCATTTCTACAGCTGTGTTTAGCAGTGCACAAAAATAATCATATGGAACTCCTAAAATAAAATATAAGGCACATCTTTTGGATGAAGCATACAAAATCATGTGAATTCAAATTTCCTCATTTCCTCAGTGCCCTTGGAGGGGAGTCTTTCCTTTCTGTGTGAAGTTCTGGTCCAGTGGCATGCTGGAACAAAAAATTTCCACTCAGAGCCTTTGGAAAGGTCCTTTCTGCATGTCCCTTCAGCATCTTGGCTTCAGATTTGCTCTTTGCTGCAAGCGGAGCTTCTACACATGCCCTCACACTTGCTGTATGTCTCTCCTTTGCCTGTCTCTACAACCCGCCCTCTGGGAGGTTCTCCAGGACTACTGTCCTTGGGGAATGGACAGTGTTTTCCTCTTTTCAGAGAGGTCCACAAAAACTTACTTTTTTTTTTTTGTTTTCCTCCCCCCAAAGAGTTCAACTTACAATAATTTTGCAATAAACTGGAAATGCCTAGATTAACTCATCATAATAGCCATCGTGTGGGGATACAGGAACTCCAACAGCGTGGGATGCTTGACATGAGAGCCAGATGCTCTCCTTCTCTGCAAGGCTTAAGGAGTTTGACCAGCTCAGCAGAAGGTAGAAAACCCTCTACCAGACCCAGCAACTCTGGGCTTTCCCGTCATCCTCTGTGCCAGATAAAAGCAGGTGGCACCTCTGAGGCTTAGGGAAGGCAAAAGACGGAATACATGTGCATTTATTCAGCAAGCAAACATTCAGCATTTGCTGCAACCAGCTGTTGCCATGACAATCGTTAATCCACTTTCAAAGATAAACCGCCAAAGCTGCGAACTCTATTTACAGTCTCTCTTGAATGTTAAAGAGGAGACAAGAAAGGGGGAAAAGCATAGAATTGAAGAGGAAGGCTTTGCAAGGCTGATGCTCACTGACAGCTGAGTCCTTGCAGGATGCGGGATCTGATAACCCTTGTGAGAGTTGAAAAGACACAGAGGTTTTAACTGGCTTGAAGGCGTTCCTAACGTGCTACAGCTCAACTCTTGCTTTTCACTTTATCTGCTTCTGAGAGGAGATGAGTTTATTTGACTCTTCTGCTTGAAAACCTTGTGATATACTCAGTGAAGAAAAGCATTATTTTCAGCTTTTTAATCTCACGTGTCTCCTAAGCCTTTCAACTCTATTTCCTTGTGTTCATGGGGAATACTACAGGACAGTAATTAATACACATTCAGCATTCTGGCAGGAAAGATTAATTCCAAAAACTTGAAAAAGCTGTTATTACCTTGTGCCCAGTTAAAGTATCTGAAGGGAATGCCACCGCTCCACTGCCAGCCGCTGTTGAGATTCAAGCTGTTAAGCCCAATCCAGAGAGAGGATTTCTTGCTGCCAATCAAATCTAGGTAGCAGGAAGAGTTGAATTCTAATGAGATTTTTTAGGAAAAGCTCTGCATTTTCAATGTTTGGAGTAAAATAATAAACGTCTGCTTGGTGATTTCTAAATTCAATAAAAAATCCATGTTTGCTGGTAATAAACTCAGAGAGTAATACACTCAGAGAAAGGTAAAAGACCATTTTGCATATTAGTTTATCTGAATTTAAGGTTATTCCACAGTTCTATATAAACAATAAGCTTTGAAAACTGAAACACTGAATATTTATGTTACAAGTTTGATTGTGATGCAATTGATACAGGCCTTAGTTCTACTGTTTATGCATAAGTCCAGAAATTCATTAGATTTTTAATAGTGTTTTGTATAAAACTTGTATGGCGTTTGCAAAAATCTATTTTATTAGATACATGTGAAGAATACTGATTTCTTAACACAAAAGTCATATAATGACTGCCTCCTATAATGCCTTTCCGTCCTGCAAGGTCCATTTCTGGGACCTTTCTGGTGTTTTCTGAGCTTGAACCAACTTTTTCTTAGTCAGCTGGAAATTCTTGATTTTCTTTGCAAAAAAAAATAACAATAGAAATCATTTCAAGTGGCAATTCCACAACTTAACAAAAGTGCCACCCATAAAAAGCTGTAATTGTGCTATTTCTGTAGCAGTACCTATACTATTATTACATTGCCTATTCATTGTAATGTGATTAAATCACTGAAACATTTGTAATGAGTCGAAAAAACTATTAGACGCTCTTTTTACAGAGCACTGCTTATTAGTTCACCTCTTAGATATATTTCTTCATGTATCTCTGTGATGCTTAATAATTCTGCGTTCTGTTGCTGGCAGCTCTTCCTTGCTTGGTGCCACGTGAGAGCTGACTGGTAGTTTATTTGGTAGTGGGTTCCTGTCAAAGGGTCTGTAGTCCAAAATCTGTCATTGTCTGTGTAAGAGAAAGGAGATTTGGTATTGCAGTTTATTATAAACACCTTACACAAAACTTTCTGAGATAATTAACTGCAAGCTTACTGGTGAAACGAGATTCTGAAGCAAATAAGGCTCAGAGCACCCAAACTCATAGCCTTCCGTTAACTCGTTCTGTGTTAAGTAAAAGAGACTTTGCCATTGACATTAGCAGAGATGGGCCTTTCATCCTTTATTTTCAGTTTCCCCTGTCAAATCTAATAATCTCCAGGTGAAAAAAAAAATGTATAGAGAGATCAATAAAGCAAAACTGGACCTTAGTCATTACCTACTCTGAAAACCTTTTCAGCAGCGCATAGGCTATGCTTAAATTAATTCTTGGCTGAAATGGAACTGAAATGCAAATATTCCCAATGATGGAAAGTTTGCTTCTCAAACTATGCCATCATTAATTACATTTGCCACACTACAGGCTTGGGGAAGAGTGGCTGGAAGGTGGAAAAGGACCTGGGGGTGTTGGTTGACAGCTGGCTGAATATGAGCCAGAAGCGCGGCTAGGTAGCCAATAAGGCCAACAGCATCCTGGCCTGTGTCAGGAATAGTGTTGGGTCACCATCCCTGGAGGTATTTAAAGGACGTGTAGATGTAGTGCTGAGGGACACGATTTAGTGGTGGACTTGGCAGTGTTAGGTTAACAGTTGGACTTGATGATCTTAAAGGCCTCTTCCAACTTAAATGATTCTATGTTTTGTTTAAACTGTATTCATTATTTCTAGTCTGCGTGTGTTTTAGGTAATTGGAATTTAGGGCAAGTGCTAATAAGCTGTGATTACAAGTTCCCCTAACTTTCTATTTTTTGATTAAAATAGATTTAATTTCTTGAATTATTCATTAGAATAAATGTTTTCTATTTTTATTGTCTTACTTTGTTGCTGATTGACTTCAGATTTTTAACATTCTCTTTTAATTGTAGATTCAGGTGTTAGTGATAGTTTCCCAAGAATTTTATAATGCCAAATAGTTCATGTTTGCCAGTTTATAAAGTGAGGATGTTCTGGGATTTTTCAAGCTCAGCATGGAACATTGCACCAGGAAATAATTTTCAGTAACATCAGTGAAAGTGGTGGTGGTGGCTGGTGGTTGGTAATGAGTTGAACCCAGTTTTCCGGAGCAACGCTCCTGTCAAAATGACAAATAGCGATATAGCACTTAAAAATTTGGTCTGAGGCAGCATTTTTAATATCTTCATTAACACCATATTTTGGTGTCCTTCATCCTGTACTCAAATACACGTACATTTATCTGTTCAGATAACGCTATCTTGTAGTGTTACCTTAAACATTACAAGGGAAAGGCTCATGATGTTGCTATTTCAGTAAGGCCTTTGAGCCAATCTTCTGATTTTGTGCCTTTCAGAAAACAAACTACATCCTCCTGTGCCTGCCAACCAATCTTGTGACACGGAACAGGGATTTGCATGGGTAGAAAAGGTTATACTACTGTTATTACGAATAGCAATGAAGCAAGGAGAATTAGGCTGTGAGTAGCATCTCAATTTTCAGATGATTTTATGCTGAACACAGTCACATTTAAAGCATATTGATCTTCTCCTGGGTGGTAGCTACTGATGGACACACCTAGACACCTTTCAGCCTGACTGTAGACTCATAGGAAACAGTGTTGTGTCTTCTGTAGTGAATGGTATGGCATGGCAGAGACATATTTTGAGTAAAATAACATCATGACAAGGTTTTTCCCTTCTATATTAGTAACAGCGTCTCAGCATTGATACCTAACAGTGTTGGGTTTTAGTGTCCATGGCAGCATTTCAGACTTACGGCCAGTTGGACAGAACCCATACAAGTTGTCCGCATCGAAGTCAGGGGTGGTGGCACACCAGAGCAAGCCATCCGACCTGCCAGCAACTGTGCACCCGGCGTGCAATTTACCCCTCAGCCGGAAGGGGAAGACACATGGAGCTCCGTTGGCATTTCCCAAGAGCGTAAACAGATCTGAGGAGGCAAAAGAGAAACAATAATATAGGTGCAGGAACCTTGGGGACCCAATTCTCTATGTATCTGTTCACTCCATACAAGTATTTGGAGAAAGAGTTGCAAGCATTACACCAGCATTAACTTGGGACCTACTGTCACCAAAAGTGTTCTTCCAAGAAAGTTCTAGGTAGGTCTTGCAATTTACCATTTACTGATGATTTTGCCAGCTGCAATGGCTGGAAATAGAGCCGTTTCATACTGTAGTCAAGAGCTATATGTCTCATATATTTAAAATAATTTTCTAAAAATAGCATTAGTTTGCTTTTCATGTTGCTTAACTTCCCACCATTCATTTAACTGTTAAATGTCGTGGGGTTTTTAATCACCTGAAATCTTGTAGAGGAACTGAATGGTAGTGTGCATGGAGTTGTTTCCTATATTCACTATAGGAGTATTAAACTTAAAGATTTTTGCCTTTAATCCAACAATGCTAATACAATTTCACTAGTACTAGTATGCAGTTAAATAAAGCACTTTGATTAAAGCTAGCGATTAAAAATAGCCTAGATCCACCTTTTGCTTTAAAAGTAAAGGGAAAAAAAATGTGTATTTTGCACATACTATATTCTCTCTGAAGCTAAGCACCTGTACGTCTCCAGGATGGAGGAACACAGGCCTGAGTATGTGAAAGAATCATCCTCCAGTCCAACATTGCCAAAATGTGGAACAGCTGATGTTAGACTTAAGGGAGCAGAAGTCAAAGGACCCTACCCATGAGGCAAACAAGTGGGTTCAAGACATTGTAAGGATTAACCTTTAAACTTTACCCTCATGGCCTTTAGAACACAAATCATCCATGGTGCCGTAGATCTTCCATTTGTTCATCATTGCTGATCCTGTGTTCACCATGACATTGTCTTCTTTTCTTTTGCCAGCACCGAGAAATAAATCTTCCCCTTGGATTGCCAAGGTTGCATTTCTGCACTCCCATTTCTGGAATTCACTTTTCTTGTTGCAGGGGTACAAAGAAATTTTAGCCTGGTTTTGCTTGTAGGGCACTCCCAAACATTGTGCAAATGCCATGCTCATCACCTGGTGATCAGACACCCACCTGAATTTTTGCAGCTCAGTGTTTTTGTTGCAAGCAGCTGTTGTGACTGCATGAGAACTCTGAGCAATTAAACAGAGCTTAGTATCCTCATTGTGTATTAAAAATATTTCATTGTCTGTAAAACAAAATAATCAGAATTAATGTATTTGTGGTGAGCACATGATGAGGGGAGCTTGTGAGGAGGGAGCCATGCTGTTGATTCTATGCTGATCTGACTCATCAGGAAACTGTAAATCTGAGTCACTTTTGCAAAGATCAAACAGCATTTTCAAGACTTTCTTTTTCTTCTGGTAAGGAAAAATAATTGCAATTCATGTAAATACAATGCAGAGAAATAAGAGCACATAAAAAATATTATGACAACTTCAAAAATGTCTTCACTATAGTGGAATTTTCATGAGTATAGTGGATTTTATTTTTCTAAATCCCTCCTGAAATAGACATTTCTTTCAAGATTTCCAAAAGAGACCTTACTGAGGATTTGGAAGTTTACCATTGCTCCATGCACTATAGATTTAGCTCGCTCACATCACATACCTGCACAAGGTTGCATTTGTGCTTAGTACAGTTAGTGAGTGAACCTTCTGCAATTCTTGCTCCTCCTATAATTGGCATGTTCTGTTATGACTTGGGGGCCTTGGGGGTGAAAAACTGTGGAACAGTGACTTGAGATCTTGCCTTAGAATCATAGAATCACAGAATCATTCAGGTTGGAAAAGTCCCTTGGGATCATCGAGTCCAACCATCAACCCCACTCTACAAAGTTCTCCCCTACAGCATATCCCCCAACACCACATCTAAACGACTCTTAAACACATTCAGGGATGGTGACTCAACCCCCTCCCTGGGCACCCTATTCCAGTTTGGACCGCTCTTTCTGTGAAGAATTGTTTCCAAATGTCCAGTCTAAACCTACCCTGTCGCAGCTTGAAGCCATTGCCTCTTGTTCTATCACTAATGACCTGTGAGAAGAGACCAGCACCAGCCTCTCTACAATGTCCTTTCAAGTAGCTGTAGAGAGTGATGAGGTCTCCCCTCAGCCTTCTCTTCCTCAGACTAAACAGTCCCAGCTCCTTCAATTGCTCTTCATAAGATTTATACTCCAGATCCCTCGCCAGCTTCGTTGCCCTCCTCTGCCCCCGCTCCAGCCCCTCGATATCTCTCTTGGATTGAGGTGCCCAGAACTGGACACAACACTGAAGGTGTGGCCTCCCCAGTGCTGAGTACAGGGGCGCAATCACCTCCCTACTTCCGCTGCTCACGGTATTTCTAATACAAGCCAGGATGCCATTGGCTTTCTTGGCCACCTGGGCACACTGCCGGCTCATATTCAGCCGCTTGTCAATTAGAACCCCCAGGTCCTTTTCTGCCAGGCAGCTTTCCAGACACACTTCCCCAAGCCTTGTTCCAGTATCCTCTCATTAGTACATCTGTCATAAGAAGTCAACATCATTCACACAATCGAATCACAAACATTCTCACAAAAACCAGCACCAGACAGTATATAGAGGTAAAGATGCTATAGGTGTCTGCCTGTGCATTGTTATGGAAAGGCGATAATATGTGAGTGCTAAACAAGCCAGCTAATACTCCTAAAGGGTTAGAGGCAGCCTAATTTAGTAATCCATCAAGGTGAGTAGGTCCTGCTGGGAGGGGCAGCCCAGGACCACAGTTGTACGGCTGACATGTAGAATCATGGAGTCATAGAATCGTCCAGGCCGGAAGGGACCTCCCAAGGTCATCTAGTCCGACCTCCCCGCAGTCAGCAGGGACACCCCCAACTAGACCCCGTTGCCCAGGGCCTTGTCGAGGCCTCCCCTTGAATATCTCCAGGGATGGGGCCTCACCCACCTCCCTGGGCAACCTGTTCCAGTGCTCCACCACCCTCACAGTAAAGAACTTTTTCCTAATCTCCAATCTAAATCTGCTCCCCTCCAGTTTAAAGCCATTGCCCCTCGTCCTGTCACTGCAGGCCTTTGGAAACAGAATGTCCCCAGCCTTCAAAAGGAGCAGGTCAATGTAAAGCAGGTCATCCAGTGCTGGCCACTGGCCTGTGAACACAGCTGCCTGCTTTTCAAAACATCAAGTAGTATACAGCTCCCACTGGCTTTGGGCCATGAGAGGGTGAAATTTGGACTGCAGGGAATATTTGGTGGGACAACTCTCTGTGCCTCAAACCCCTGCCTGGAAACAGAGATATAGCATCACCCCCTATCCATCTGAGAGAATAACCACATAAGGGACAGTGAGATACTCTTCCAAACACTGAAGTAAATCTGTAGGACAAAGGTAGAGGATGTTAGGGCACAGCCAATGTTGAGTAGTGAACAGAGCAGAAAGTGTCTGGGAAATTCTGGGAATCTATGACAGGAAGAATAGTTCTTGTTAGGATATCTGGATTTAATGCTTGAGCTCTCCCAGAAGGAGCCTGTATTACTTTGACCAGCTTAGTAATCTACGGAAGTTTCACTTCTTCAGATCTAAATTTGGAGCTAAGACCTAGTTTCTTCTTTCTTTGTCCATTTAGACAGAAAGTTTTAAATGTTACTAAATCTTTAATTTCTTACTTCTAACTAAGTGCTTCATGTAGTGCCCCAAGCTTCAGCTATTCCCCCACGTCGTATTTTTGGGTCTAATAATAATTTTCACTGGAAACTGTGAGGTTCATGCTTGGGCTATCACAGAGCAGAGGGAAGACCCCCTTTTTGCACAGGCTAGTGCTGGCATAGCTCACACTGCTTTCGGAAGCTGTCATTTGTATCCCACTCCTCCACAAATCTAATTAGTTGAAAGATAAAGGAAAAATGTCCTTGAACCTTATCACCATCCATACACCAAAACAGCTCCGTTTTGGTGTCCTTGGTCAGCTTCAGAACCTTAACTACACATCTCATCCTTACTCTGAAAGCTGCAGTGGTGGTTCCGGGGCTGTTCTCAGCTCTGATCTTTTTAATATGTTTTTCACTGGCATCTGCTCAGCCACAGTATTGCATCACATCAGTCCACAAGCTCCGTTTCATCCCACACAACCTCATCCTAAGGCTAGGAGATACACATCCTATTTAATTCCTTTCTCTTTTTCATTTTTTGTAACTCCGTCACTTATACAGACAAGGACTATGGAGCACACTGTGAAGTCCATCTATTTAACAGAGAAGACATAACCAAAAATTAAGTTGAATCCAAAGGGACATCTTTATCCATGTACATGACCCTGTCCTAACTTCTGATTCCCAGCTTTATCCCATCTTGATTCTTCCCCTCTCTTTAAAAGTAAACAAATATCTCTATACTTGCATCTTTTTTAAACTTCTGTGCACCACTCCAGTGAGGATGAACATGCAATGCAGGGCAGCCAAGCTGCATGAAAATCTTAAACAGCCTGAGAAACAAGACAACAAAAATGCCCCACTTTCACATCCACTTTTGCTGTGGATAAAAACCAAAGACTCACCGAGTGTCTGAAAAGCGGTGTGAACGGAAGAGAGGAAAACTAAAACTGTAGAAAAAGTCAGGTGTTTCATTTCTTTCTTCTTAGTCACAAAGAGATGAGCTGAAATTAATTGCTGCAGTAGAAGTCCTTAAGGAGCAAGTTGGTGCGAGCTCCTCCTCAGTTTTGGAGAGTTTTAGTTAAAAGAGAAAACTCTAGGTTCTAAATAAGGAAATATCCTGTCACATGTGGTATTTTGAAATCTATAAATAATTACAAAATCCAAACGTTGTCTCTGAAAGTGAAGTTTCCTTTCATTCAAATGCAAGTGGCAAAGTTTGAGCAGCTCAACATCATTCCACTAAATTATTAACTTTCTCTGTTCTGCTCTGGGATTGTAAAGTCCTGACCCTAAAAAACAAAGAAGCAGGGAGTGCACTTTAAATCTCATACATACATACCTGGGAAACTCAGAAAAAAAAATATGCAAATTTCTTGGTCAGATAGGCCTTCACTGCTACAAAAGATGCATTCATTTAATTTAGTGCACAGAGCAACGTTGACTATTTCAGTATGAAAAATTAACCCAGAGAGGAAAATCTAATTTTGCTTGGTAACTTGACAAACTGGACCCTATGTATACACCTGGCTTTTATCTGCTGTGCTTTAACAACTGGTAATACTACTGTGCTGTTACTTCATGTGAATTTATCCCGGGAGAACAAATACAAATTAGCCAAATCTTTAAAAATTTTCTTTATGTTAACCAGTGATTTTGACAACAAAACTGTCTCTCAAAATTATTTAATTCCTAACGTGCATACAAATTTTAATCCTTGATAATTTTCTTTGTACCAAATGTAAATGAGACAAGAAAAGATGAATATTCTCAAACATTACAAATGAGCTGCCGCTCTTTATTAAGTGGAAATCAACTTCAGCTATGACGCAAAATCCCTCAATTATTTTGAAGGAAAAAGAGGAAAGATATTCAGCAGAAATTGCCCTTAGAATTTTATCTCATTTTTCACAATATATTCTGCAAAGGCAAAACATCACTTAATGTGAGAGAAGAAACCCATTTACAGAGCATAGGGTCTTCAGAGGTGCATTATCTATATGAACTATCAGAATATCAAAATTATAAATAATGATATTATTTTGGATTTGGGTTTTTTTTTCACCTGTTTACTGTTTTCATTTGGCTTGCCTTTATTGTTAGCCATCAAAAGCACTGAATCCAATTCAGTGTCAGTATTAAAAAAAAAAAAAAGAGAAATATGGGTATGTGTTGTAACTTAGATGAAGGAAAAATAACAGGTGTAAGGTCAAGGGAACTGTCAGTAAAAATAATTTGAGTACGTAATGCCCTTCATTTCCAATCCTCTGCAAAATCTCCTGTTTGACTGCGATAACTACAAACCAGCAATCCCATGTCATGTGAATTTCTATTTCCCAATGACTTCTCCTATACAGTCCTCATGCAATTTCTAAGGGTCTGTTTTTCCCAGATATCCTTTTCTTTTTTTTTTTTCTTCAGTCTGTTGTAGACAACATAGATTTCATAGAAAACTTGAAAAGCACAGTCAACCTCTAAAGCATTTCACTACCATCACGCCGTGGTGTGCCCCACTGCCTTACTGGCCTGTAGCATGGATACAGAGCCCAGGCGTCAGTCCGCTTATCAGAGTTGGAGGATAGTAAGAGAAGGCACCCGAAAACAAGCAGTCGAGTGAAATAAAACCAGGAATGGATTATTCCAGGTTTATTTGGCATCCACTTTATTTTATAGATTATTTATGTTTCTTTTCAGTCGTACGCCTTGTTCATGTTTCTGTGTTACCTGCTGGTAGTTTCTCTCTTAAGGTAAATGACACATTAGATCATGAAACCATATAACATCTCTGCATGCTAATTAAACTTCACTAAAGTATTAATATGTGAGTTATAGATCCTTTATTGATATGTTCTCATATTCATAACTGATACAAAACATTCAAAGTCATAGAATATCACTGAGGTTTTTTCCAAGTTTTGTTTTGCAAAATCTAAGCTGAAGCCGTAAATGAAGGACAAATATTTGCATTTCACTTATAATACTATGTCAAGGAAGGTGCTTTGGTAAAGAGTGTAAAACAGGGGCAATAATGCAGATCTCTATTTATTCCAAACACCATTTTACTTGAGTAACAGTACGCAGTCTTCAGTACGATGTGGTGAGATACAAAGTGCAGGCTTTGGGGCTGGGCGCTCTGCAGAGAGAGTGCTCGCTGTACGCCTGTGCTTGACTCACTAAGTGATGGTGCCACAAATCTCTAATAAGAGAGAATGCTGGGGTATTAATCCATAAGTTTTAATATTTGTCATGCTTGTTTAATTAGCCATTTTATGCAGTACTGAGTCTTAGTCCTGGGAGTATTTCTTGAAGAGCATAGAGCTATAGCTCTTAATCCTTACTGAAGGAATGATTACTGATTTTAGTTCATAGTGCCTATAAGGTGAACAAGGATTTCCTTTGTTCCAGCTAGATTTTTAATTTTGAAAGCTTAACCGTATAGTTTGACTGTGTTATCCCATTAGACAACGCTATGTTCATTTTTTTCTTTGCTGTTGGTAGAATCATTTTCATTGTCCTTTCCAGCTAGGACATGGCTGTATTCTACTAGTGTGCTGCGCCGCCTTGCTTCTCTTTCAGTCGCACTTTGAGTTTTGATCTTGAATAAGAAATAAATCATGAAGCCCGTCCCTAATAAAATGATGAGGACCAGAGTAAGTAGTATCCACATATTCATGTGACCGTGTGCTTTGCTCTTTTTAGCATCTGTAAATAAACACAAAGCAAATAGAAATGGGTGTACTGTAGCCATCAGTAAATATGAAGAGTACTGAAAACTATTGGCCTCATTTCCCCCTTGATTACCAGGTTGTTAATCAGCAACCCACATTTATGAAGGAAACAGAATATGACCTAAACATCTCCTGGCCTTCTTCCACTGTTCTCTTGGGGCAAGGATAGGAGGGCGGGCAAGGAAGCTATGCTAATTAAGGTGTAGATATTATTGTATGGGCTTTTTTAGGATAAGACTTTTATTAAAAATCTATCATAATGTCTCTGTGTCACTGCCCCTCATAGACCTTAGCATGCAAAAGAAGGAGCAAAGAGAGGATGGTGAGTATACCAAAGTATTTAGTTATCCTGGGATGCCCCGAGTGTCTCATAGGTACTGCTAAATTGTGCTGGGAATTAATTCAGTGAAAACTAAGTAAATTAAGTTCATGTAAATAAATATATAATAGACAAATAATAAATAACAATTCATAAAAAAACCCCAAGTATTTCTTTTCGTGTTTCTCTGAAAGTATTGGGAAGGAAAAATAAATCCTACCTTCCGCGTTTGCAGGTGCTTTAAGAATCGCTGTGAAAGATAAAGAGAAATGTTCAGTCAAAATCTAAGAAGGTCACATTTTCATCCTGACAATTTCATATTAGCCAAAGGTCTAGTAACCTGCATGTCAAAGTTACCTCATCACTTCTCCTGGAAACACATTTGTTAAATTAACTGAGATGAAAAGGTGTGGTTGATTTTCAAGCTGATATTCACTGTGACAATACTGCAGTGTTTTGCATGTTATAGCCCCTTTCTTGCTTCTTTTTTAATAACCAAGGGATCTCCAAACACAGGTATTTTCTGGCTGGTTTGGATGGACTGTCTCTTCTCCCGTGGTTAATAAATCTTACCCCTTTTCACCGAGTCTGCATGCCAGCAGAGACTGGGGACAACTTGACCAAACGCCGAGGATATTTGACTGTTTTCCTGTGCCGCACCCAATTAATTTGAGACCCAGCAGTTTTTAATTTACCATAATTCATTTGCATCTATGAATCACATTCTTAAGCTCGAGCTTTCTTGTGCAGTTCTCCCTGGCTGTGCAAAGAGGGCGCCATCTGCAAGATTTTTCTCGGGGTCGCTGGGTGCCAGCTGGGTGATGGCCAGTCCAAGAGCAGATCTGCCCCACGGGCAGTGGGAGCCATGGGGAGAGCTGGATGGAGCGCCTCTTCCAGCATGGGAAGCACCAGGAGCTGGGCTGCTGCAGCAGAAGCACAGCAACACATGCAGCTGTTTGCAAGCACGAAGCAAACGCAACTGTTAGATTGTCCCTTGGAAGGACGCAGAGCGCCTTGCAAGGTAAGATCTGCTTGAGCTGAAACCTCGTTCTGCTGGAGAAGCTGGTACCAGGGACTATTCTCTGCACTTTGGCACTGCACTCACAGTCGGACCCAACAAATAAAGTATGTGTTGACACCGAGTTTCTGCTTTCCGATGTATGTGGTAACAAAGAATTAACTTCCTGTGGTGTCTATTGCTCTGACTACCCAAAGAAAATTAGGAGTTGCCCTAAAAGCAGAATTTTGCTTTTCAGAAAATGCCCTGGCACTGCTATGAGCGTGTACAGCTGCTTTCCCCACCAGCTGCAGCTTTGCTCTGGGAGGGGAAAAGGACAGGACCTCAGAAACATCCCGAACCTCAGGGTTGCGAAACAGGGCAGGAAATCCTACTTTTTGCAGAATTATCAGTTAAAATCCAAAATAACACATGGCTGCTTGGCTTACAATATTCTGATATTTCTACTTCCTGACCAAAGCAGATGGTGCTCAGTTACACAGAAACACAATATTAAAAAAAAAAAAAAAAAGCTAACCAAAACACTTGTACTATTTTCGAAGGTCACTGTACGTGCTCTGGATCATGCTTCCGTTCTGTTCTTATTTAAACGGTATTGCTTCATCCATCTCTTACTGGAACAGCATGTATCGTAGTACAGCAAGAGGAAGAAAAGCAAATTATTGATGCACCCCTTCTTCCATAGAAGGTGAACGCAAATGTTAGCAGGAAAATATGTGTGTATGTTGGAGGCGAGCAAAACAACAAAGGAATTTAAAAAATTTTCAGAAAATATTGATCACCTTTAGCTATTAATTGAATATTCATCACAGAATGCAAGGAAATCTGAAGTTATGAAGCAAGAAAACATGAAAAGTGCAGACAGAAAAAAGGATAACTCTATATATTCATGTTATTTCTGTCTGGTGATAAGGAAGACTGTAAATACAGCATTTTACGTTGGTCTTTTGTAATGACCAGATTGCACTATTACTACTCAAATAAAACCATTGAAATCAAGAGCAGATATGAAAGAAGTCACTTACTCTTTGGTTTCTTACAAATAAAACCCTTTTGGGAGGAGCAAGGAAGGATACTCCAGTAGCCGGAGAATGCAGACAACTCCACGCAGTAATCAAGCTGGTCTTCTGAGGGCTGTCCTTCACCCCAGTTGACGAAGCCTAAAGCACTGTTGTCTTGCCAAAGCAGCTGCCCTGATGTTGCAAATGTTAGTAGCAATACTATTAGTTCCACATCAAAGATCTTCACTAATATTAGTGAATATTAATATTATTACTTTACTCAGGCTAATAAAGCAATACTGCATTCTTCAAAGTTTCCATCTGAGGTTATTTTCTAATGCATTTTATTTCCTTTGATTATCTTATTTAAAATAATATAATTGCTTTTCCAAATTATGATTTGTAGATTTGCCAATCATAACTTAGTTTTAAGTCACATATCCCCATATTTTTGCCAAAGGTACTAAAGTTTCAAACTGAAAAAAAATATAGCTCAGCCTTTTTAATTTTTTTTATTTCTAAATTAGTATCTCAGCAGCACTCATTGAAAATCTATCAACTTTTACTGTAATGTTTAAAGATATGCTTAGTTAAGGTTAAAACTTTTTTTTTTTGCATAGTTTTGTAAACAAGTATTTTGAAGTGAGTTAAAATGACTCTAAAAAAAATAATCCTTTCTGATTGTGGATTGACACTAGTGTTGTTTTCTTTCAGGTGCATGTTTTCCACTGCACTATATTTCTGGTTGCCAGCAGCCTAATTTTCTCCGTACAGACACAGAGGAACTTGATGCTGTGGGTTCCAGCTGGGCACCTGCAACTCCCACGCAGGTTGTCCCCAGCCATGAGAAGATGAGAGCCAGCTGGGACATGTTCCCCACCTGGGCACAGAACAAAAAGGGTGGGAAAGGCTTTCTCATGGACCAGAAATGGGAGACGTGTCCTGAGGGAGGGCAGAAGTCGGAGGGATGGATACGCGTCATTGGCTGGGATCCTCTGTGAAGGACCTTGGTGACACTGCAACTGTAAGCAGCTGTGAAAAATTACCACTGATTACAGCAATTCCTGGATCATTTGAATTTAGAAATGAGGCTCCATGATTACCTCAGGTATGGAGAGATGAAATTACTTGTTATATCTCACTTTCATGAAGAACAGTATCTTCTGTGTTGTGCCTCTCAAGAGATATTTCTATCAGCTCTCCATATCTTTGCTGCTGAGCCAGATATAGACAAGATATTTCAATTGAGTGAGTCCCCATGTGGACCCATGCAATATCCAAGACCCATAACTGAAGCCAAACAAATTTCCTTTCTACAGCCTTTCACACCTATTGGCTAAAACCATCAACTTCGAATAATTTTTAGATTATATGCTATCAATCTATCTTTTTAACTAACTTCTGTTGTACTTCAATTAATTCCTTAAAAAACCCCAATGTATTGTATTCATATTTCTGTTCATGTAATGAAGTCTATTTATGATCATTTACGGATGTTAAAATAGTTACCATTTACATTTCTGTATATTCCTATCCAAAAGCCACTTGTCTTGCTTGTGTATAAGTCTGCATGCTCCACTAAAAAGTTTGATTCAGCCACATCTTCTACAGAAGCCAACACACCACCTATAAGAAAACCAACAGAGGGTGGCTGGAGGTGTCTCCTGCCATAGAAGTCAGTGGTAGTTACAGCCTTTGATATAGGATAAGGTTAATAGTAAAGCCTCTCCTGCTGGTAGGGAGTAAGCAGGGATTTAAGCAAAGACCAGAAAGTAGTGTTCAGCTGTCGGGGAATAGCACAGACTGTGAGTGATGTCATCAGAAATGGAAGACATGAAAGTACAGTGAAGATGATGATTTTTAAATACCAGGTATAGTGCACGTTATTTTTCAAGCGATCGGATAACATCTTTTATAGGTATTACACATGATTCTTTATTTGTTCTTCGTGGCTTGGCAGGAAATTATGGAGCATGTCATACTGCGCAGCAAACGGGTTTGCAATTCAAACTGCAATATTAATTTTTCTGACAATGGTGGTGGAGAAAGAGGGCTAAGAGGATCTAAAAAGATAGGAAACAAAAGGATCCATTTCTTTTGGGCAGTATAATGCTTCCCTTTCTCTTTCACGGCCTCCTGAAGCATGGATGAGGTAGCTGATGATTCAGCAGTAAAGGTGGAAGAGGGCCAAGGAGCAACTCATGGTCTTGGCCAGGGCCAGATGCCTCCGAGGCAACCCTCTATAGGCTGCCAGGGAGCCCTGCTGATAGAGCAAGGACTTCCAGGCAGAGCATGCAGCCCCTTGCGGATCACACACCCCATGTTAAAAATAAGGGATGCTTATTATGGTATTTACTTCTGCTCTTGTGTAGGGAGAGATATAGAAGAGAAGGGATAAGGCTGTAAAGACGTTAATCCATTTTAAAATCTCACTAAGAAAGAGGAATTTTGCGAATGAAGAAATAAAACAAGATACAAGCACAGCTGGGGGAAAAAAAAGAAAAAAGAGAAAAATTGATGACCTTAATTTCAAAATAAAAGAAAAGTAAATAGCATCAATGGTGAAAGATGAGACATTTGTTTCCTTTTTTTTTTTAATATGTGTAGAATCTTCAGCATTAGTTTTCAAGGCTTTTTAAAAGTTATTTTTTCATGTCAAGATTGAAATTCTGTCTTTGGGTAAAAATAACAATTACCTGATTGAATGCACTGAGTCACAGACTGAGCCCAGCTCATTTCATTGGCATTGAAGTTATAGCAGTGGCTTCGGAAAGGAATCCAAGAGATGTGATCAGATTCAGGACATTTTCCAATATCCTGGGGGGGATCAGAAGGAAGGACATCTAAAAGAAATGAGATATATGGATGCTTTCATTCAATAGGGATTTCTGTTCTTCAGATACGAAATCAAGTTTAAAAGTAAAAGAAAGGAAAAAAAACCCTTTCTTAAAAGTACTTAAAATATTCTTTGGCACACAGTGCTAGATTTATCAGTGACTGTGTCAAGAGTGACAAGGAGCAGAACTGCTTAGTCACAGCTGAATGGCTCAGTGTGAACCTGCGCTCTTCTGTCTTACCAACTAAATCAAACTTTGACTGTCTCAAGGAAATTTGAGCGTTCAGGAGTTTCTGATTCTAGATTTTTAATTCTTTTCTTTGTTATAACCAAAAAATTTGTATAAATGAAAGACATAACTAAAAGCAAAAAGTAGAAAGAGGCAAAAAACTCCCAAACCCCCATGAAGTTCAAAAAACAATTTGATTTTAAATGTAATATCATCTAAATCATAGTTTACTGTGGAAATGTCTCATTTAATATTTTCCTCAAGATAATAATCCTTACATAAAATATCTGAACAGCTTTAACTCTGACAATGCATGGAAACCTGAAGTCATTGAATATTTAGGTAGCAGCCCTTCAATTTCCAGCAAGCAGTGACATTATGGAATAAAACAGTAACACTCTCAGTTGGTACAAGTGTTTTTAAAATGAAGTTGCAAATGAATAGATAAGAAGTTCAGATCATGGCCTGGAAAAGACATTAATGAAAAACTACACAACAACAAATCAAAAGGAACTCAGAATTTCCATTAAGTCTGTGTCACTGGAGCTAACAGAGGTTGCTCTAATACAAATGAGAAAGCAAGAAGGTTCAGTTCCATGCTAAGGTTTGCCTCTAGCTTTTAATTTGTAGCATTCCTCAGTGACAGCCATAGAATCATTATAAAGTATGAACTTTTGTTTGGGCCAATAACGGACTCTTTTTTTTTTTCGCCAGGTACAACTCTTCCTCCTTTGCCCAGTTTTTAGAATCTAATAACAGTGAAGCTGTACCCAGTGCATGAATGCTGATTATGTTGAAGAAACAAAATTTATTTTATACTCGGTGGACTTTACTGATTACAGTGCTTCCCACAAAGTCCCTGTCAGCTGAAAGTTTCACCTTCTAGACTCGAAGTGAAATAGTTAGTATTCCTGCTGTGTTCTGCTTGCTTGCGACGTAGGATAACTCCTACAGCAGTTACCACCCCAGTCCAGTAAAATGACACTATCTTGGCTGGTCAATGACAACTCCATCAAAATGGAACATTGTTTATGCAAAATAAAGGTATAACATCATATACTCGGGCTTATTACTCCTTAAAATATACTTAGAAATTCGTATTTCAGTCAAAGCAGACCGAGCAAGGCTTCTGCCATAGACCCGAAAGTGATAACCATAGCTTACCCGCAGATTTTTTGCAGACAGGAAAATGTTTTTCATTACAAGGTGCTGTTTTCCAGGTCCCATGGGGCTCTAGATAGACACAGGCCATTTGCTCTTTTGGTTCTCCATAAAACCAGTTAGAAAAAATTATTTTCCTTTTATCAGTCCATCTGTAATAGCCATAACCCTAAAATCGAAAAGGACATTTTAAATAATTTTTCTACTGTCCCATCTGCTGTTTCAGGTGAGTAGAGGTATACAAATGCACACTTTCACAGTGATAGATATACAGGTCAGTTGTGTATCTGTGCTAGTACTGTTAAAATATTAATTGAATCAGGATTCAGCAACATGAAAGTAAGAAGCAGCAGTAAGCCTCCTGTGCCAAAACAGCTCATGAAGGTGTTTCGAAGGCTAAATGATGCTTCCTGGGTACTGCGGGTGCTCAGTCCCCTGTCGGGCAACACTGTGAGGTGGAATCACTGTCCCAGGAGTGTCAGGTCACCATGAAGAGCAATGTGAACATGAAACCTGTGGAAAGCTCAGGTGGAACTGGGTCTCAGAGTCGAGGACCGTTGCCAGACAAGGACTGTAAGCTCAAGTGCAGTTTTGAGGAGAAACATTTAGGAGTAAAATACAGCTATCACTTCGAAAAATCTGAGAAAATTATTTTGTAAGGAGCAAAAGAAAAATATGCAGAAGCAGGAAGTCTTGAGTCTTTGTTTAGTGTTCTCCCCCTTCCATTTTTTTTTTTTTGTTCCAGGAAGAATCAGGATTGCAAGGAAAAGGGAACAGACTCAGACAGTATATAGCTGACATTAAGAACTGCGGGATAAAATGTGATCTCACTTCAGTGTCTGGATGTGTCAAGCAGCCAGGTACACAACCTCTTCCTGAGATCGGCACCATCAGGGCAAGATTGTTGCCTGGGGAACTGGAGGAACCACAAAGCTTCACTTTACAACAGCAGTGCTGGCTCATTTATAAGGACCAGGAGAACATGCCTGGTGATCCAAGCTTCACTGTAACAGAATTTTAACTGCTTTCTAAACCATGTTTCTGTGACTGTAAAAACAACCAACTTTGATATCAAGTGGACTTAAACACTATTATTTTGCTTTGGATAAGGATGTCCTGTGGACTTGTGCAAGTGGGAGGATTCATGTCAAGGTTGGTGGCTACCAATCTCGTATATATTCTAAGACCAAGTATTTTGTCTGGTAGGGAGAGGCACTTTTAGAATCATGGAAATACATATTGTTCAGCAACAAGTTAATTGTCTCAGACTATGCAGCCTTCTAAGAGGCTTTATCAGAGTGTTGCTGCATCGTACAATCAGAAATGCTATTTTTACACAATGCTTATTGTAAGTTCTCCCTAGGTATAATGAATTTCAGATTTGTTTTGCTATGTTGTATGTCAGTGTGGAGCCACAATTAGTAAAAACAATTGCTAATTAAGAAAATTCTTACTGATGAAAGAGCTCTTTTTTATTTCCAAGGTAGTTTATTCAGCTCAGATGAATGCCAATGCAATAGAAACACGATAGTTAAGTGCATTGAGCAGCTGCATGTTCACTAGATAAGCTGAAGCTCATTCTGGCAGTCAGTCACACAGCCAATGAGACTGATGCTCACTTGAGTGTTAATTTCACGTTGGTGGACCTGGATCTCCATATTTTCTTCTTCTGGTATAGTATGGCTTTTACTGCTTTTGATCTTTGGGACTTACCAGGCATAAAAAGGTGGGTGTTCAGAGGCACATGGTATGTACTCTGAACCCTTCTGAACTAAAAAGTAATGAAAAAGCTACAGTTGCCAATGATTGCAATGCATTAGCCTTAATGACCCTGTTGGTCCCTCTGAGTAGAGTTCACCTCTCCTAAAAATGGTCATCTAAAACTGGAGTTTCATGATTTAAGATGGATGAAGTGAAATGAAGTGAGTGCCATCCTCCAGTCCTAGGTTCCTAAATCCGTTCATGCTACAATTCTCCCTACTGATAGTAATCCAATCACAGCATTTAACTGTACCACCTATCAGTTTATTAATCTCACCACTTTGCTGTTGAGCCCAATCCATAAGGGCTCTCCATATTTCACTGCCTGCAGCAGCAGGAATATGTTACTGTAATAATCAAAAATGCTGGCAAGCTCTGAAGATTTTTCCTTGCAGGCTTTTCTTGCTTCTTCCCAATTCATCTTAGAAGGAATGATTAAATAGCTGCTGTTACCATAGTGGATGAAATCCAAATCTGGAGCAGTTGTGGGATGAAACAGTTCAGGCTCTGTAAAAAAAGAGGTACAAATTTGAGAGGAAGCGGAGAAAACAGTGAAAATTACTAGCTCCCTGAGTAGCAGTATTACTTTTGAGGAACAGATGAATGCAATGCAGCAGCACAAGCAGTGAGTAAAAGCATTTCTTAAAACACAGAAGATATATTTTAATGCTAACTTGGAGTTATTTGTAACTATAGTGTACACAGTGTATTCACTGTGAGCAGGGATTACGGAGGGGCGGAGGATGAGCTGTGCGTGTCTATAGACGTACAGTGCACCAGATGAAATGACGTGAACACCAGTCACGCAGGGATCCTCCCTCCAGAGCTCTCTAGGTTCCCCTCCCACAGTGCAGGTGAAATTCCTCCCAAGCACAAGCCCAGGGTAGGATCTCTGCACCACCGCAGTCTCAAAATAGGGGTGAATTTCATCCTAAGCAAAGTTGGTGGCTCTGCCACCACTTCTTTCCCAGGTAGGAAAAAGGAAGTTGTAGTTGCACCTTAAATGATATATGTGAAAGTAGAAGACAAAGACCTAGAGCTAGCGATGGGGACAGAAAAAAGGACAAAAACTGCCTTCATGTTTACTGTCAAGAATGCCCTGGCCATTTTTTTTTCTAGTGACGCCCTCGTGCAGATTTCTGCGGTGGCACGGGACCGAGCCATGAAGCATCTGGCCCAGCTGTGTCTTCTTCCTCTATTTTCACTTGCTGCTCAGCAGTTCCCTGTTTCTATTCCTGTGACTCCCCGGTGTAGCTGTGCTCCGGATGTGTCTCCCACCCTGAGGATACACAAAGAAAACTAGAAATTTTGCCCTTCTGATTATTGCTGGTCTTGTGATATAAAAGCATTGCCAGAGGCTGATGAACAAAATAACCAGTCTAACTGTCCTTAGTTAACCCCCCAGTGNTTTGGTGCAATGGTTTATCTGGTGAAGATACCTATGGTGGAGGTCATTGATGGATTTGTCTTTATGCTTTGTATTTGCATTTGCAAAATAACCTGATTTGGCTACCTATATCTCTGCTAGTTGGCTGAAGCACAGATGGCTAAACTTTTCTGTCAACAGAGGAAAAAAAAAAGGCATTTTGAAGGCATAACTCTTCTAACCTGTTTTGGGCATTTGCCTCGGGATGAGGCGGGTGAATCCTGCCTTCAAAGTGTCTATTTGCCGTGTTCAGGCAACTGATTTAAGTGTAGATGTCTGCAGGGTAGGTCAAGTCCCTCTGGAGGGGTGGTGGGTATGCTGGTAGGAGAGAGGCTGTAAAGCCCAAACTATTTTATAATCCTTAACCCAGGGCGGGCTTTGTGTCTGGAATTCCCAAGGTGGGAAAGTAGCCCTGCTTCTTCCCTCACCCCAGCTGCTGCCGGCACATCGAGGCAGTTACAGCTGGTGATTCATACGGTTGGATTGTTCAGTAAATGTCTTCCAACAAAGAAGGTGAAAAGTAAGACTTACTGCTGTCCATCTGGCAAATATAGCTTTTGTTATACTGGCAGTCTGTGTTTTCCCAGTACGCTGCTTCATCTGCAGATCGTTTCATCATTGCAATACAGTCAGTCTAGGGCAAAATTAAAGAAGAAAATTATAGCTGGTGAAGGGCAAAATGTCTGGCAAAATAATAAAAATAGGTTTGAGGAGACAAAGTTAACAGTTTTCTCATTTTCTGGCTCTTATTTTCATTTATTATCTCTTGGAAAATAAACTTATTGTATTATATATCTTAAGCAAATGTACTATCCTTGGTAGATTATTGAGGGTCGGAAGGCTCTACAGAGAGATCTGGACAGGCTGGATCAATGGGCCAAGGACAACGGGATGAGGTTTAATAAGGCCAAGTGCCGGGTCCTGCATTTTGGTCACAACAACCCCAGGCAACGCTACAGACTTGGGGAGGAGTGGCTGGAAAGCNGTCTGGCAAAATAATAAAAATAGGTTTGAGGAGACAAAGTTAACAGTTTTCTCATTTTCTGGCTCTTATTTTTATTTATTATCTCTTGGAAAATAAACTTATTGTATTATATATCTTAAGCAAATGTACTATCCTTGGTTGATTATTGCAAGAGCTTCTGTCAATTTATTAAACTTCCTTGGACTACACCAAGGCTATTTTTGCTATATATTTTATGGTAACCTATACTGAACTTGTTTAACTTCCATTTGGATTCATGCTGTACAAGGACAAACAATAAAACAAAGTAAAAATCCCAGATAGTAATAATGAATGTTTTCAGAAAAACCTAATAATTCTAATGGTAATTATAATACATCATCCCTTTTTCTGCAGTTCTAGATTTCTGCAAAGGAATGACAATAAGTATAGACTAAACAGGTCTATTAATATCTACATACAGCTTTAAAAACTTGGTTGCCAACATATCATTCAGTTGCCCTCTGCTTAAAGCCATTGAAATATAGGAGTCTAGCTGAGAGACAAGTCAGGCTGATTACTCTATCCTTGACTGTTATCTAAGTTACGCATTTTCTGATTTTTTTTCTGTTTACCTCTATTGTAATATACTTGTGGTCAACGTGTATGTATTTATCTCCAAATGGGAAATGTCTTGCCCACTTTGAATAGTCAAAAATGCTTCCATCTGTCCAAATATATGAATGTTCATGGTTAATATCATTCAGTCCAATCCAGGTTTCATTGGCAACATCCTTTAGGTAGAAGGTGAAAAAGGCTATTAAAAAAGAGAAAGATCAGAGAAAGAGAGTAGGTGAGTTTGCCTTTCTTCAAATTCAGTATAAAGCAAATTCCAAATAAAACAACCAACAACTTTTAAAAATATTGCATATATCAGGTTCAGTATTGTTACTCTATGAGCTAATGGTGAGAGAGAAAAATTACGATGGGTAATTTAGCTGAAGCAGTTTGATTTTATATAAATGAAAAAAAAAGGAAAAGTTTTTTAGATAACAATGATAGAGATTTCTTGGAAATAGAATATAGGTCTAGAAGAGACTTCAAAAGGATTAATCAGTCCTCCCCAAGGTAGCATCAACTGCACATATATAATTTCTGATGGATGCTTGTCCAATTTCTGACTTGAATATCTGCAGACATTTCATTATCATGAACTATAACTATCCCATCTTCCAAGGCCATGAGGAACAGATTATTCCGTTCCCTCCAAATGATGCTTTTGCCAAGAGATGGGAAGTGTCATAATATCTCATTTCAGTCTTCTCTCTGGGTCAAGCAGCTCCAGGTCTTCCTTCATAGGTTAAGCTATTTACATTTGGAGGCTGGTTTGACCTTGTCATTAGACGGTGAAACGTCCTGGCTTTGTACTTAGGACCAACAGGTTCAGATGTCATACCTTGCACTTGCTCATCATGTATAGAGGCCAAATTTCCCCCTAATTCTATACAAGCACTTCTTGCAGAGTGCCAAGTCCGTCTCTCTTCTTCTTTGGATCCAAATATTTTATAACACTGCAGGGAGAGTAAAGGATTAGACAAAATTTCTGTTATCAAGGTATTAAAACCATTGGTTGTGATTGATTCTGTTCTGTTCCCTGCATGTAACGAGCAGCAGACGGGGGATCTGCTGAAATGCAGATATTTTCAGCCAGCAAGAAGGAGACCCAGCTGATCACAGCGATGCATCTGCAGCACTCACAAGCCTGTGGGCTGTCCAAGGTTAGTGCTGGGCAAGGGCGGGCAACCTCCAAAAGCTTTTGAGGAATTATTTTAAGGAATATCGATTCCCTTTCAGGAATTAATCCAAGGTTCACGGGTAGAGATTTTAGGCCATGTTACTGAAAAGTAGACTTTTTAAGGGACTGAAACTATTTCCTGCCTGGGAACGTAATTTGGAGCAGGCACGTCTCAGATCAAGTTCTTTCAACTATATTCAACACGGACTTGGTGTTAAAGCCTGTGTGAGCACTCAGCATGAGCAGAACGGCATCAGGAAGCGCTCTTTTGTACCATGTATTAGTATCCCATGAGGGTTTTTCCTGAATACCAGTGTAAAAAATTGTTTTTGTGGTTGTGTATGTTCCAAGGGACAGAAAACATGCTTTTTAACTGGGATATGCTGCTTCTCTCTTTTCATGCCCTTTGAATGTATAAAAACTTTTCCTACTGATTGCACTGTGGGATTGATTTGTGGCTTTCATTTTCTGGGTTTTTTAAAGTCCATATGGACAGGTGTACTTTTGTTTAACTTAGCAAAAAAGAATACTTGCTTGTTTTCTACTTTTGATTTGACATTCATTGCTGTTTGTGTTACTCAAGACGAGTTGTCGTGATAGGCGATTACATACAAAAAGTGGGATCTTTCATTTTTTCATCCCAGTGTTACTCAGAAAAAGGGACTTACTCTTACAGATAAGGATAATGGAACAGTATATCTGTGCAGTAAGTATGTCTAAAATAGACCGAAATTTCTAGAAACTGTAAAAGTAACTATGGCTAACTATGGCTCAACTGAGGGGGGATCTGATCAATGCTTATAAATACTTAAAGGGAAGGTGTCAAGAGGATGGGCCCGGTCTTTTTTCAGTGGTGCCCAGGGACAGGACAAGAGGAAATGGGCACAAACTTGAATAGAAGAAGTTCCACCTAAACACGAGGAGGAACTTCTTTCCTGTGAGGGTGGCAGAGCCCTGGCAGAGGCTGCCCAGGGAGGTGGTGGAGTCTCCTTCTCTGGAGACATTCAAACCCCGCCTGGACACGTTTCTGTGCAACCCTCTCTGTGTGGACCTGCTTTGGCAGGGGGTTGAACGAGATGATCTCCAGAGGTCCCTTCCAACCCCATGTGATCCTGTGATTCTGTAAATGCACATGAGCGTTCACAGAAATTATATGCTAAAACATGCAAAGTCACCTCTTTTGAGTTTTAGATAAGGACTTGGCAACATTTTTGACTAATTGACTGCACTGCTAATTAGAATGCCACCCAATAGACTAGTGTATAAAGTGAGAGAATTTATATAGTGAGACGAAATGGATAGTTGTTTTTCTACCTATAGCACATCTGCTAAATATGGCTGAGATGTGTTACTGCACCTTATTTTTAAACAAAAGCCAAGTTTCAGGACATCCTCCCAGAGGTGGAACTACAGCAGGAGCAAATCCTGAGTAATTTGAATTGCGCCTTTCACAGATGAACCTGTTTTTCACAGCACAGCTGATATCTTTCCAAAAGCCTGTAAATAAATAAAATGCAGAGAATCACCGTCTGAAACTCTCATACCAGCATTGCAGCAGTCAGCCCCAGAGGGTATTCATAAACCAGAAACTAAACCTTCTGGAGGTAAGGTGAAACAGTTGCCACGTACATTATTTCCCTAATACAGTCCTCCTTCCTCTAATAGTAACGGTGTGGTTTTAAACCTCAGCATACTTGCTATGAAAAACTATCAGTATTGTTCAACTGTCTATTTATGGGGTAGCCTCAAACTTAAATACGTAGCAGCCGTTTTAGCTTTTGATGCTAAATTTTCAACAAAGTATTTCTTGTTGCTGTTTTACTCACCAAAATCTTGAGACATTATCACACAGTTTTCATCATTATTTGCAAAGTTGGGTTCATTTGGAGCCCAGGCAACATAGTTCACTGGGGTCTTATCCAGCCAGCTGAAAGAAACAAGGGGACAGTGGCTGCCGGACAGACATCTCCAGCAGTCATTTAGTGAAAAGGTCTGTTCAACTAGAGGGCCAAGCGAAGTATCAACAGTAACCAGAGGGCAAAGGCTCCACAAATACTGGAGAGGACTTATACACAACATTACTGCTGCTTCACATCTGTTTAGTACTATGACATTCAGGTCTCATCAGTGTCCCATTTTGCCAGAGGTTGGCTAAACCATGTCCTACTAGAAGGGAAGGCTCTTACGGTCTGGAAGAGACTGAAACCCCAAGATTTCACCAGTGCATGGACTTGCCTTTCATCTGAAAAAGATGTCCTCCTGGAAGCCTTCTACAAACAGATTTCTAAAATAGCTTCCCTGTGAACGATTTCAGAAAGCTATTGGGTAAGACATTGCTCACACTACTGGCTTCCAGCTCACAAAACTTGAACCACTGGGATTAGTCTGATTAAACCCTTACATCCACATTTTATCAAAACCTCCTGGGCTTTCTCTGTAGCATTTGAGATCTGGTCAGAGTTAATTTCATCCTAAGGTTGATCTCAAAAGTGAATCACGTGACTGACATCCTAAATTAGTTGCTTCTCCTCACTCCCTATGAAGGGTTTCTTGGGTGTTTAACTCAGTTCTCTCAGGGCAAGACTTTAAGTGAAATTAATCTTAGTCATGAACTTCTATTGGTTTTACTCTCCCAGATTTGGAAAGAAAACACCTTGCTGTTCTTAAATATAGAAGAACTTAACACTTCTGATCTGAAACTTCACCTGAAAACTATCCAGAGGTCAGTTGCACAACAATTAACTTGTAAAATGAAAGCACAGATAAATGCTCCCATAGAGTGAGATGAAATTACCATCATTTGTTGTTCATTACCAGTTTTCCTTTACTCACCTGAATTTTTGATCAAAGCTGATAACTAGTCCAATTAAATATGATGCCCCTCTGAATTTCGTGTAAGCCTAAAACAAAAGCGATTAACCATTAAGCCCTGAACAGTTCCTCAGCATCAAGCAAAAATCTGGAAGCCCATTAACCAGGGCTGTGATTATTTTTTTTTTTCTATTTCTTTTTCATTTTTTCAGGCTTTGGACCTCAGCAAGAAGACTGTAAGTTCAGACCCAGGTTTCAAGCAGGCAACAGGGATACAGGGAACATCCTGGAGTGAGGAAAACACTGAACAGAAAAGCAATAATCACTGTGCTGAACACTACATATCTTCAAAGAGATAAGCAACCTGAACATGAACTGTCCTTTGCTGCAGCTTTAACACTTGCATACCTTTTTCCTCTATCTACTAAAAGCGATAGTAATTTATTTACAGGTCCTGAAAAAATATATTGTTTTATATATATATAGAAGTAATGTGGGACAACAGCTCAGGACTCTAGCCTAACTAAATCATTAGACTGTTCTCTTTATTTTGTCAGCTGTTCTACTTCAGAATTCAATTATAATTGATAGACTCTGTGCTTACATATTTCCATAGAAATTGTCTTTTGCTTTCATTCTCAATGACAACAAGATCTGCAAAGTTCTTCTGACAAATTCTCCGTGCTTGTTCCATATGGACACGTTCTTTGCTGAAATAGTACTGCTTATCTTCATATATAATCCATCCATCATCAGTGGCTTGGTATTCTGAAAGATAAAAAACCATATATATTACATTCATATCTGGTCTGTACAAAGTCTGAAAACTGTATAGTAAATGTTTCCTTGAAAGAAGAAAAATATCCTACCTAGTTTGTACTGCAGTTCAGGTTTTAGCAGTGTACCTGTAAAAAAAAAGATCATCATGAGCAACATCCCAAATACAAAAAAAAAAAAAAAGAATCCAGAGAGATTTGCTTTATGTAGTTGCAAATACTTTGTATAATAGAGGGGAAAAAAAAATGCAACTATGAATTATCTAATCCATTTTCAAGATTTTAGAGCACATGCCACGGGATTAAATTAAAAAATATGTATAATTTGGAAACATTTATCTAGTGAAAAATATATATCTTTAAAGCATAGATACACATCTCCAAAAACACTGTATTAAACAATCCAGGATGTGTGGTAAACACTTTGTAGATGAAACTTAAATCAGATTGAAAATTTATTTAGTATTTTTACTTGGCATGCTATTATTACTTTTTATGTCATTCATGGGACTAGAGCCAAACAACATAATCCATCCAATATATCCAGTTCTCAACCTTACCTGCATAATAGCAAACTATTCACAAGTACTGAAAACTTAATGTTGGCATTTCGTTAATACTACACATCATTTCTGGTGTCTAGATACATTCCTCTTATCCCGATGTCTTGGCTTTCACTAGGAAAGTCTGTTTTTTAGAGAATCCTGGAGAGAGCCAAGAAATATTTGGAGAGCCAGTAAATACCAAACCACAGTTTCTTATTAGAGGATGGACCAGGAGGAAGCAATTAACCTATTGCTACTCCCAGAGCCAGGTAATGCCCCTCAAAAGTAGCTCTGCTTTCTCTTGGATGTTTGTTATTTTGTTCTTCGCAGGGACCACTAACTCTGCTATTACCTTTCTCCATTTCTTCTACGGTTTGATGGAGACAAATACATTATTAAAGAAATTACAGGAACAGATTAGATGAGAGATAAGCAAACAAATGAAAAAGCAATTTAAATTTTTCTGTTGGGAGCTTTTAAATGTTTTCTTCTTAAGCAGTTAGTGCAGAATAGAACTAAAACTATTCTAATATCTTTGTGATGAATTTGCATACTTCACCTCATTTTGATTTTATTTTTTAATTCTAACATAACTATGGTATGTCTTAAGTAAACATATGTCTTAAATGAGTACGAGGGAAATCACAGTGCACCAGAAAGGGCTGCACAGGATGTACTGCTTTGAGCTGGTATATGGAAGTCAGTGTTTTGGTGGTGCATTTGTATGACTAACCTACCCACAAGGGAACAGTGATTCTTGCTTTTTGGTTAAGCAATATTTCAGTTGTAGCATGGTGTCTTACTCACTGTTTAAGGATAACAGTTCATTGGCAGAGTCATCAAATATTAGATATACTCAGTGCTTTTTATATAACTGCTTCTCCCTTCCCCTTCCTGTTGTGCCTCCAACTAGTTCCCTGTGTGCATCCTATTTCTTTTCATTTCAAGAAGCTTCTAAGAAGCTCCTGCTCCATGGAGATGCACACAAATACTCAGTTTACAACCAGGAAGTAGGGATGTAAAAATAGGACCAAGAAAGCAAGTTCTTTCATTATCTGTTGACACTTGGGGTCCTCAGCCCATGAAGCCCCAGTTTCCCTCTGGTAGGCACCCCAACGCACATCCAGGTCCATGTCATGGCCTGGCACCAGGTGCAGGAGGTCTGGCATTAGGGCCGCGTGTCCCACACAAAGCTGGTGGATGCAGGAGTCCTTCAAGGCTACACCAGACTCTTGATCTCGTTTTCAAAGTTGCTAGTTTCTATAGCAACTGATCCCTCTGGTTTCCATTATTCATTTCACAGTGGGAAGCTTTTTCTCTTTTGTACAGGGAACTCTAGTGTCCCCTATCTCCTGGGTAAGCCTAAGGCAGATAGAAATACAAGGAGGAAATAAAAGGAGAGGGGATAAGTACCTTTGCCTTGCAAATTTATTCAGCCCATGGCAGAAAGAGATGAAGGCAGAGATAAAATAATAGGGACATCTTTAACTTCCTGCCTCTGAGTACAATTGAAATATCTCAATTCATTCCTCTTGCTTTATGTGTTGCCTTTGCTGCAAGTGATTTTAAAATGAACAGTTCCTGGTATCTTTCTTCGTCTAAATTTGTTTAAAATCCATACAAAAGCAATTTGAACTTGGTTTTATTGCTCCAGTTAAACGGGGAAGCACTCTTACCTTTTTTTGTTTCACAAATCCAATTAAGTAAATGTTCACAGCGCAAGTCATTCCAGCGCATTTGGGGTGATCCATTAAACATAACACAATGTTCGAGTTCTCCACTGTTGTTGGGTTCATCTTCATCCCAGTGCTCATAAATTACCTGTGTTGAAAGTACATCTCAATTACTATGTGATTCAAGCAGAGTGGAAGTAATTGAGATTGCCATCGTCGCACAATTTCATCATCTCAAGTGCCTTGTTTATGGGATCAATAGTTCAGATAGGTCTGAGGGGGGCAGTGATCAGCTCGCTTTCCCCATCGCTCCCTGGAGAAGGTGTAAAGATTACATGGTGTAAACAAGAATGTGCCTGGTGGAGGAAAAACTGATGGGCAGAGAGAGTCGTGTTTATCTTGCTTTGTGAAAGGTGGTGACTTGGCTTCTCCGTAGTGATATGCAGAAAGCGCCCAGTCTGGGATGCTGTGAAGATCTAAGAGCACAGACTGTGGAAGATGGGATATAATATGGTGCTGGGGATGAAACAGAGGCAATTTGGTACTTCCATTAGTGTGTTAAGACAGAGCCACCACTGAGCACTGCAGCCACTCAGCAGATGGGCTGCCGTGCGCCCGCTGAAAGTTTAAAGAGATTGGAAAAAAGGCATAAAAAGATGAACATCTATATATTTCAAAGGGCAGAAAGTCAATTGATATCCAGCAAATAAGTACTCACAGGGGAACCATCAATCCAGACAAATCCTTCATCAGGATTTAAGAGAAACAAGCCGATCCAGAAAGCCTGATTGCGCAGTCCTTTATCCCTAAAATAAATCATACAATATAGGCACATGAGAGTAGAAAAGGGGGCCATGATATGAATGCTGGAAAGTACAGAAACATGCTGCTTTCCATCGCGTGTGAATTAGAAGCTGCTCCTTCACTCTTGGCCCATGGCCAGGCTCACGGCCTGCACTCTTTGTCAAGGGGTTTGATCGTGCTCTGGGTTGGGACAAGACTCCTCACATTCGAATGTCAGTTAAAAGCCAAGGGCTGTGGCACAGAGCCAGCTCAGGCTCCCATCCTTGCGGCTGCCATACAGCTCTTGGATGTAGCAGGAATTCATGGAGAGAAGTTTTAGCAAGATTAAGCCATAAATTGAGAGCTGGAACACAATTTAACTAATGAAAATAAATAAAAATTGTTTTTCAGCTGCCTTGATTTGCTTCTTGGCACTTCCGATGTAGTTTATTTAATAGTTCATGCTATTTATCTTCTCATACCTATGGATCAGATAAAATAGAGTCCTGTTTCATTCACTACATAAATCAAGGATTTCCCTCTGCAAAGATTTCATAGTCTGCAGCAAAGGGACTTAATGAAGAAGTAGGAAAATATTCAGTGTCACAAGACTTGTGTATATGACAGTTTTAAATCTATTTGAGAAAATAAATCTAGATTCACCACTATGAGAAACAGGTTTTGCTAAATAGTTATATATTATGTGCCATTGAGATTGCGGAATACAATCAGAATGTAGTGGTCTAAATTTTGTGGAAAATAACAATTTCTACATTTCAGGCAAGACATGACACCTACAGTGCTAGCAAAAATTAATTAAAATGGATTTCTGTTTGATTTCAGGAGTCTTTAGTTTATAGTCAGAAAAATTTCCACATTAAGTCATTGCGTTTTGGTTTACATTACACATTAACTCAAAGTTGGTTTTTTTATATGTTGATTAATGAATTGCAGCTAGTTAATGACAGAGCCGAACATCTTATTTTCTTTCTTTTGGGAGAGGGTCTAATATGTACAAAGTTGATCAGATCTGGAAAACAGCCTTGATAATCTCTGATGAAAATTTCAAAAATATCAAAGCCACTTCAAAATATTCAAGATTTTTTTTTTAAAGCAATGTTTCAGGATGCTATTTCCAAATGAAAATTTTAATTCAAAATTGTATTGGTTTTATTCACTCAGTTGCCCAGCCCCAGATATATTTTGAAGTAATTCTGATTTAACATGGCATGAACATGAAAAAGAATCATTGACCAAGTACTCACGAAGCTAATTGCCAAATTAAAATTTGATCCTCTCTTGTATTGATTGTGACCAGATTTCCTCCTATTTCTCTACAGAATTCTTCAGCCTCAAACCAAGACTTCTTTTGGTTTCCCTCTCTCACAAAAAACTATTGGAAAAAAAAGGCAAAAATAAATCGATAAATGTGCAAAGTTTGACATATAAGAATATATAATTGCCTAAGTAACTAAAATCAGTATCACTTTAGCACCCCTTTTCTCTTCAGTGAGACAACATAACATCTGTCAAGATCTATTATATTAAACATCAGTAATGTAAAGTGTAAGTTTGTTTTTTTTCTTAGCATCCTCTATTTTAAGGTAAGGCAAGAGTAGCACGAAACTCTGAGGAGAACAAAAGGTATCACAAAGTACAGAGAAGAAATAAATAATTTCTAACTTAATTGGAACTTTGACCACTGAAAGGCTCAAAGAAAGATGGAATTGCTCAGTTGAGGTATTTTGAAGTAGAAAGCAGGAGATTTTTGAGAAATTGAAGGTGGAGGGAAAATCAATGGGTTGGAATAGAAAAGATAGTATGGATGGAGAAAGGTTTTTCAAGGTGTTGACCTTCCTTGCTAGCCAAGGAAGGGATTTTTTTATGGTGGTGCAAGCATACAAGTAGTGCTACTATGAAGTATACACATGCTTAAAGTAAGCAACTGGATACTTTATATTTTGTGGAAAGAGTAACAAACAATTTGGTAACTGGCAGGACCAATAATGTTAGTAGCAATAATTGAGTGTGACATAGAAACTGGGAGGGGTGGCTGACACCCCGGCGGGCTGTGCTGCCATCCAGCGAGACCTGGACAGGCTGGAGAGCTGGGAAAGGAAGAACCTCATGAGGTTCAGCAGGGAAAAGTGTAGGGTCCTGCACCTGGGGAAGAAGAATCTCAGACAATAATACAGGTTAGGGGTGGACCTGCTGGAGATAACTTCTGAAGAGAAAGATCTGGGGGTCCTGGTGGACAGCAAAATGACGATGAGCAAGCAGTGTGCTCTTGTGGCCAGGAAGGCCAACGGAATCCTGGGCTGCGTAGGGAAGAGTGTGGCCAGCAGGTCAAGGGAGGTCATTCTCCCCCTCTACTCTGCACTGGTGAGGCCACAACTGGAATACTGCGTCCAGTTCTGGGCTCCCCATTTCAAGAAGGACAGGGAACCACTGGAAAGAGTCCAGCAAAGGGCAACAAAGATGGTTCAAGGATTGGAGCATCTCCATTATGAGAGGCTGAGAGAGCTGGGACTCTTTAGTCTGGAGAAGAGAAGGCTGAGGGGAGACCTTATTAATGCCTCCAAGTATCTAAAGGGTGGGTTGAAGGAGGAGGGAGCCAGACTCTTTTCAGTGGTTCCCAGTGACAGGACGAGGGGCAATGGGCACAAGTTGGAACATAAGAGGTTCCACTCAAATATAAGAAAAAACTTCTTCGCAGTGAGGGTGACAGAGCCCTGGAACAGGCTGCCCAGGGAGGTCGTGGAGTCCCCTTCTCTGGAGATTTTCAAGACCCGCATGGATGCCGTCCTGAGTAACATGCTCTGACAAGGTCTAGGCAATCCTGCTTTAGCAGGGGAGTTGGACTAGATGATCTCTATGGTCCCTTCCAACTCTAAAAAATTCAGTGAAATTCAGTGAAATTAAGATCCTTTTAAATACAGGGCTAAAATCTTCTCTGGCCTCCCAACAGGCAGAAATTCTCCATAGAGAAAGTGAGTGGATACTTAAATAAAGACCCGGAAGAGCAATGTTCTTTATGGTTGTTTTTTTTCTTTTCAGAATTGAGACTTTAAAAGGCATTTTTAGCTAAATGAAAAGAATGCAAAAAACATTTACTTGCTGAAATGTCACCAATATGAAACTGAACCTGGATCTAAAAGTATCACATGCTGTGTGAGAAAAGGTTAGTAGAGGGCCGGGTTTCCCTAACTTTTCTCGTAGAAACATTCTCTTATGCAAGTGACACTGAGCTCTTGAGATGCAATACTATGTTCTTCTGAAGTCCCGAATTCCTAGAAGTAAATAAATTAGGTGAGATTCTCACCTGGCATTTAAGTAAAAGAAAACATACTTCTAGTACACTATTTTTTCAAGTTTTTCATTGTTTACTTTCATGACATTTGATGGATTTGTCTCATGGATTTTTGTACTCAAATACCATGGAGAAGGCTGAAAAAAGGATCAGCACTTGGATCCTTGGGTACTACGGTGACCTGGGCACCAACTACTCCATGCTCAGGCTCACAGGGAACATAGACACATACTTACTTTGAAGCACGAGTCTGCCCAGGAGGCTTCATCCCATCCTTCAGCACAGGCGGCTGCAGGGACCTGTACTGGAGGAGCAGAAGGTGACACTCCCACTGCCCGCTGTTTGCAGAGGAAATTTGCTGTCTTTTCACAGCCTACAACATCCCATAATCCAGCTGCAATTCCAGTTGCCATGGCAACACAGCCTTGCTTTTTTCCTTTGTGATATGGGAAATAAAACAATAAAACCAAAGACTTAATTACTCTCTAAGAAGTGAGACCTTTGCTTGTATTCATAGAAAATTATGAAAAGGAAGATACAGATTGTGCAGATTAAAAACATCCTGGATGTAAAATTATTTCTAATACCTCCTGCCATAGCCTACATATGGGCCAATGAGTCTTACAAACACCCCTTTGCCAAAATTGGAGGTCTGCAGCTTTAGAATACAAAACTTCCTTATCATGGAAACATAGAATCATTTAAGTTGGAAAGCACTTTTAAGATCATCAAGTACGACTGTTAACCTAACAATGCCGAGTCCACCACTAACTCGTGTCCCTAAGTGCCACATCTACACATCTCTTAAGTACCTCCAGGAGTGTGGACTCAACACTTGCCTTTGAAGTCTGTTTCAATGCTTGATAGCCCTTTCGGTGAAGAAATTTTTCCTAATACCCAGTCTAAACCTCCCCTGGCACAACTTGACGCCATTTCCTCTTGTCCTATCACTCTCCTTCCAGCTAGTTACAGAGGGTGATATGGTCTCCCCTCAGCCTCCTTTTCTCCAGGTTGAACACCCCCAGCTCCCTCAGCCTCTCCTCATGGGACTTGTGCTCTAGACCCTTCACCAGCTTTGTTGCCCTTCTCTGGACCCGCTGCAGCACCTCAATGTCTTTCTTGTAGTGAGAGGCCCAAAACTGAACACAGGATTTGAGGTGAGGCCTCACCAGTGCCTAGTCCAGTGGGACAATCCCTTCCCTAGTCCTGCTGGCCACACTGTTTCTGATACAGGCCAGGATGCTGTTGGCCTTCTTGGCCACGTAGGCAACCTGCTGGCTTACATTCAGCTGGCTGTTGACCAACACCCCTGGGTTCTTTTCCACCAGGCAGCTTTCCAGCCACACTTGCCAAAGCCTGTAGTGGTGCATGGGGGACCTGGCCTTGTTGAACCTCATGCCAGCACCATAGACCTGTGTGTGTCTAAGTGGTGTAGCAGGTCGCTAACCATTTCCCCTTATTTTGCCATCCCAGGGAAATCACAGGGCAAATCACACTTGATTTTTTTTACATATGTAGCAGATGGTCTGACAGCCACTTTGTGGTTCTCAATATCCAGATAATTCATTTTCAAGAAGGCTGATATCAAGTGCAACAAATTTGTTTTAAGGCACAACTAGGTAACGTGTGTGAAGGTGTGAAGGTAATGTGTAGCTCCTAGTCTGTTTTGTTGACACAGCTGGACATTGGTTGCTCATTTCTTACATATGCATGTTGTGAGTCAAAAAATTTGGTCCATAATTTTTCTCAATCTGATGAGTTGTTGTTAACTGGTGTTAGAAGTTGAAAAACAAAGACAATAGACCTTGTTAACTCCTGCACGGTATTCCCTTCAGTCTAGCCCATAAAAAATCTGTTTCTGTCCAACTTCCTATGAGATTGACTTGCGCAACACCTGACATTCAGCTGTGACTGTGTTCGTTACACTAGTGCCAAACACAAGGTCTGATGGTATTGGCCACCTACAGCTACAAGCACGAAACAAAGTGCCTGCTGTAATTTCTAACACCAGGGGATGGAGAGCAGGAACCCACAGGGATTCCAGCTGCACTCTGATCACAAGGGTTGAGCCCGTGCAGAGCTTACCTGGCATTGCTGTGTTCCAGTGTGTGAAGAGAGGAGTTTCACCACTGGTCCACCTGAAACTCTCTCGTTCTTCTGTGTTGGAGAGACCTATCCAGAAGTATTTGTCAGATCTCAGCCCCGTCAGACTAATCAAAAAGGCTTGCTCATTTCTGAAGTGGAAAACAGCGTTCATTCACAACCTATTACCTTGTAATATTAATCTAAGTGGTACAAATAGAGGTATCACTGTCATGCTAGCATGACCCCACAGCAATAGCTCCTCAGTGAAGTTCAGGCAGAACCTGAGCAAGGTTTTAAGTGTGGTCAAAAGAATTTGGTGAGGGACAACTTTCTCTTTTCAGCTGAAGGCATCTTCTTTCCACCCAGTTCTGTGAAATGTTACAAGTCACTTGTCACTTCGCTTTCTAGCTGCATTCTACTATTTTCCTTGTCTTTCCAAATCTTTGAGGTGCCTCAAACAGCCACCAAGTCAGGACCAAACTGCCAGCTTTGCTACCCACCACCTCCGAAAGCAGTCATGTTCTTCATAGGCCATGAAGCCTGCAAAGCCTGACTGAGATAGGGGTAGGGTGGAGATGATACATTCTGGCTGTGGTGAGGCATGCCCTGGGGAGGATTTTCTACATGTGTTCAGAATTTGTCTTAGAAGGTAGTTCAGGAAAATATTTTTTGTTAAGGCTTTCCTGTCATAATGAGGTAATACACATCAGTAAGTAGATGAAAATTGTAACAACTACTTTCCAACAGCAAGAACCCAACAATAACACAAAAGCTGCTTTAATTAGGAATTGAAAGGTAAGAGAAAACTTACCCAAATTTGAAAACTGTTTTAATAGATTACATAGAATGCCCTAAAACATTGAGTCTTTTCACTTTTTTTCCTGCATGGATAATTTTATTTGACTTACTAATACACAATTTTTGAAAAGCGCTGATAAAACACTTTGAAGAGTTCAAAAAATTGACAATTTTTGCAAATTTCTCCATCAGAAGCACAGATTCTGGAGTGTAAAAAGAATATATTTTCCTACCTGCTTTCCACTGTAGCTAGATAAGCTTTGCTCTGTTCACAAGTCTTATTTGCTTCTGAGAATGTCAAAACCACAGAGCCCACCAAATAACAGTGCAAACCATATCTTTTCCAGCCCTGTGAGAAACATAAGGTTCTTTATGTGAAATTGAAAAAGAACTTAGTATATAAATTAGCTCTGCTCTTTTGTGTATAAATATTCAGTGTTAACTTTATTGCGACGAAGCTTTGGGCCAATCTGCTAATAAGCAAAAGCTTTTGCTGTTTGCTCCTACAGAAGCCTTTTAATTAAAGGATGACATTAAGACCTTAGTTTTTGTCTTAACAAAAACAGAGAATAGTGGTGAAATTATGATTTAAAAGATACATGAATTTTTTTCACAGGGTGGCTCATCAGGGAAAGGAGGGAAAGGCAGTATTCATGTACATGTAAATGAATTTACTTTCTTGAGTATTTCAGAGAAAAATGAAAAATGCACATATATTAGTAAAATGCTAGTCTGAAAAGATTAGATTTCTTCAAGAGTGGATTTTCTAGTAGATACAAACAGAAAGGCTCTAAAAGAAGCAAGAACCAGTAATTAATTCCTGTTCTTTTTTCCCAACATAATTAATTTATGAGAGAGAATTTACTTTCTGGCAGCCTGGGTCCTCAACTCTCTCTTTTTCCAAGGATTGTGAGGAAGGCTTCTTTTTACAAATGTAACCAAGTTGCTTATCACAAACATCGGTTGCCCAGTATCCATCCTACAACAGCAGGGAGAAGAAACAAATGTCTTAAAAAAAGGGCATTCATAAGCATAAGAAAGCTAGTGTTTTCTTCTTTTTTCACTACAAGCCCCACTGAAATATGTTGCCTAGGAACGCTATAGGATCACTGCTGGAGATTTATTTTTTAAGAAAAAATACGGACATGTGTCAGAATTGGTTTAAGATCTGTTTGATGCTGTTTTGAGGTGAAAAAAAAGAAATATATGACATCTTGAAGTCTCAGTATTACTTGCTATCAGAACTGTATTTCATGAGAGGTTTAGTAAAGTTACAGCTCACCTATGGCTAATGGGTCTGCACTTAGAGCAGTACTATTTCACTGCACTTCTGGGGAAAAGAACAATGAAACTGAAATAATACACGCCTGAGTGTGTTGCAGTAAATCTATTTTATCCATCAAGGAGAAGACTAGGAAAATGACTGATTTCTTTTAAAAAAAGGAATTAGGTAAAAAATAAAATTTAAATAGGAGCACTTTTTTCCATAAAATTTATTTTAAGATCAATTCTATTGATGCTTAATACTGGCAAACGTCAATATTGTGCTATGATATAGCAGTTCCTTCAATAATTTATTTAAAATTCATGACACTTTTTGTGTGTATGTGTGTGCATGCATATGCATGTAAATATGTCTAAAACCCAAACAACTGTGTATTGCAAGAAAATAAAGTACATGAGTCAAGCAGATGGAAAAACTATATGATTTTAGGTATTTGACAGGTATGTGTAAGTACTTTTTTTATGTCACAGCTGAAGACATGCCCTGGTGCCGGGTCTCCACGCCTCAATGCTGTGTCTCAATGAAGTGACATTGAGGGATGTAATGGTCTATTGGATTGGAAACTGAGTGATGGAAGTAACATCTATGATAACCACACAATGTATTTACTACTTCATCCCCATTCCTGTCCCAGAGCTATAACTTTTTTCATTGCTGCAGCATTAGAATGAATCTAATGGAAAAATTCTGGATCAGACTTTTCACCAGATAAGAAAATAACTAAACGCCGCCTCTCTATTTCTGATCTCTCCTGTCCTCTGAACACCTCTTTGGGTTGATGCCAAATTCATGGAAAAAACTATTCTAAGTTAATATGGAAAATTCCTCCTGAATATGTACATAACGGCAAGTGATTTTAGACTGACATAGTTATTAGTTTGCATTACTATAAAACGACTGCATGGTTATACCTGCCCCTTCATAACAACACAGTCCTCCAGACCATTTGTGTAGGTGGGATGGTTGCGATTCCATTTGGTGAACGTCACGGGAGTCCCATCACTCCACTCAAAATAGAAGTGAGTCTTCAGGTCATTCAGACCCAGCCATAGCTCTTCTGTTGGCTCTGGAGAGTGGAAAGAAATTTGTTTGCTTCCAGTCCACTGTGCAATACAGTGAGCATTTTCACACCCGGAACAAACAGGGACTGATAAAGCTGAGATGTGGTACATGAGAGGTGGTCTTCATGCTTTAACAAAAAATGGTGGGTTTCTCTCAGATCTGCAGTGAGAGATGCTTTGGTCTGTACTGAAAATGCCTCAGAGTCCATTCAGAAGTACTGAGTTAATAAATATATGGCTTTTTATGACTAGCAGAAGATTTTTACGGACTTTCTGAGTATCTCTGATTCAGAACAATGAAATGACCCCTTGCATGGAGGGTAGGGCAGTGAGTGTCCCACCTGTCAGGAGATCATACTAAGCCCAAGCCATGAAGACATCTGCCAATACATGTCCTCAATGGGGAACATTAGAGGGCTTGGAATGGCCCATCAGGGGTGTTCACAAGTGCAGCATGTGCAGCAAGTGTCAGGACCGATTACTATGGAGCCAAGGAAAATCAGAAGCAAAAAGATGTTATTTTCTTAGAAGGGTATTAAGCAAGAAGTTAACCTCAGTGGGAAATTTTAATCTCAGCAAGAAATTAAATTTCTTATAGGTTTGGAGCTCAGTTCTGAAGATATTAAACATAGAATAAAGGTGCCAAAAGTGAGATTTTGAGAGATCTTTATGTCTATTTTCTTTCATTTTCCTGCCGTATATGGTTTTACAATGTAGATTATTTCTTGATAAATATACATATACTGCTATGTTTATGCAACAGCAACAACATAAAAGAATACCATAAGTTAGATATGGCCTTCCGCTTGTGACATTTCAGAAAAAAAACCCCATTAATATTTAATATGAAGCCCAGCTTTTATGTTATAGATGGTGCAAACAAAATACAGGTCTACACATATACTCACTGTAACCAAGCTGTGACACTAGAAAGCTGTGTTCAGCAATGTTGTGGACACTGGCCAAATCTCCGTCCTGCTTCTTACATGACGTCAGAGCATCTTTCCATAGTTTGCGTTCTCGTTGAATGCTGTAGCAGTGCCCTGCATATGGCCACCAACCCTCTGTGCACCCGCTAGGGCTCAACTCCTCTAAAATTAAAGCACAATTCTTCAGAGCAATTTTGTAAGAGCAAAATAAAAGGCACTCGAGCACTCGTTACAGAAGTGGGACTATATGGATAGATATAAAGCTGTAGTTAGAAATGCAAATCCATTCAAATGAAAAGCAAATATTGTTAAGGCACGGTATGCTAAATATGCAAATAGAACGATGTCTCCTTAAGCAGAGAATAATTGAAAAATGCCCGCATTGTGTCAGAGATGCAATTTGAAATGATGTTCAGGGAGGAAAGAGAGACCACAGCAGACAACAGCCTCTCCCCTGTGACTGTGTCGTGGTCTCCCGTGCTGCCTGCGGGGGCTGACATGAGGCTCTGCCTCCTGTTCAGTGTCTCGTTGCAAACATACATCTAATTTTCAGATATGAAAACCATGAAGTAATTCTTTGGTCATTGCAGGTCAGTAAACAGTGCAAATCAGTGCAGAGCTGATAGTTTTCTCTTCATATTAATTCAGTGGCTTTTTTATTACTTAGATTCCTAAATATATTTAAAAGCTTAGTATAAGTTTGCTTTAAAAATAGTCCTGCATTTCTTTTTAAGGTTACTGCTGGCATAAAGATTCTCTGAAATTATTTCTATATTTTCTTTAGAAAACTACTTCTTTAAAAGTTTTTTTAACATTCCCAGATGACAGCCTCCAGCAGATTCCTCCTGTGTGTGGCATGTTCCCAGCCATGGTGTGTCGTTGAAGCCGGGGGTCGGGGTGGCCCAAGGATGACATGTAGCCTATGGGAATACTGCTGCTCCTCCTGCTCTGCTCATATGAAGCCAATGCATTGTGTACTGTTGTCATCAGAGGAGCATTTTTTGCAATATTATTAAAGTAACCGCAATTACTCATTTGGAGCAGATGAGAAGCATAAAATTTCTACTGTATTTACGCAAATCTGATTGCTGGCACTGGTTGCCATGAAAAAGCAGCTTCTATCTGTCTTGCAAGAATGAATGGTAAAGTGATGGAAGAAAATAATAGTATTCTTCTATGAATGGTTAATATACAATGGGAGGACAAAGGCAATGCATAAAAGTCTGTGTGTGCATGCATAGCTGTGTTTTACAAAGGTTTCTAACACCTTGGTTGAAAAATAATGTTGCATACCTTTTGTCATTTGCAGATCTTGACAGATTGCTCGTTCTAGAAGTCAAAGAAAAGTCCTTCTTTTTACTTTACTAACCTACCTTTGAGTACGATGTCAGAATTTGAACTGAGCTTTCCCTTTTTACAAATGTATCCGAGTCTCTGGTTACATGCTTGGTTTTCCCATTTAGCATTCTTTCTGGGATCCATCGCTCCACAGATTTTCCCAGGGAGTAGGAAAGGACTTCCTTTGAGTAAGATAGCAAATAGGATCTCACAGCAAAAATAAATAAGAAAAGTAACAAAAACATCACATTATCAGTAAAAATATTAACTTATTCTGATTTTTCAATACTTAATATGAAGAAGCCTTCCCCCATGGGAGAAGTTCTGTGGTACTTTATGGGATGCTGCTTTTGGTCTGTGCTTTGAGAGTGAAGTAATGACCCTCCACTGACTTTGTGTCAGGATAGTACTGGGAAGTTTCTGGTTCTTTTCCTGATATCCTGATGCTCCCAGACAGAACAGCCGAAGCTAGACGTTTATCCTGTGTCAAAAACTTCCAAACTTTAAAAATATTCAGTTTTAAATTATATCATTCCTCCAGTATATCTCAAGAATTTAACAATACTACTTTCCTTTGAGATAGCTCTCGTCTTTTCTGTTGCCGTGTCTAAAAACTTCTGTAAGCAGAAAAGGACATTGCCTCAGATGGAATTTTTTAAAACTTACGTGAGAGTTTAGTTATTCCATCTTGCAACTTTCCCAAAACAGGAGATGGCTTGAAATACTCATGGAACAGACTAAACATGGGACCACAAGAACAACAAGCAAACAGAAGAAGTCCCCACATGTGAGGAGCACCCCAAATCCACCTCTGTCTCCCTTCCTTGAGGTTGCACAGTGCAATTTTTCATACACTGTTGAGGAATTATGAGCTCTGTAAGCCTCTCCACAATAATTAGAATTTCTCCAGACAACATAGTGCCACTATTTTCTAAATATTTTACTACTTTTGAAAGCTTTGATTTATATTTATACTCTTGGACAACATGTTATGGAAAAATTCTGGTCTCTGATCTGTCGTGTTTTATATGACTACAAATGACACTCTGCTTTCATAAAAAAGATCTTAGATAAGAAAATAAAAGCTATAGCTGATCTCTACCATGAACTTTGTAATTTGGAAGTGTACTTCTAAAAATAAGGGTCTAGATCTTCAGCTATTGTAAATCAACATGGGCTTTCCTGAAACAAAAGTAGCTAATGCAGTTTTTATTAGTTGGTGTTTTATCAGAATCCATTCAAAGATTACCAAATAGATACAGTTCTTACCTGGAGCCCAGTTTAAATATCTGAAAGGGCTGCCTCCAGCCCATTGCCATCCACTGTTGAAATTCAAAGTGTTCAATCCAATCCAGAATGCAAAACTGAATTTTTTAGTTAACTCTAAATTAGAAAATAAAAAAGCCAACTGTTTTTTCCTATCCTCATTCTTAGCAAGTTCTTCTAAAAGAAATGAAGTCAAAAGTAAGAAATTTATATTTCTCTGTTTAAACCAGCCCCAAACCAGTAATCTCCACATTACTGAGATGCACAGATTCAAAAAGTAAAATATGTAAATTAATAAATATTGGTTTAGCAGAGATCTCAGTAGTTAAAAGAGCAAATGAACAACTTATTTCACTACTTAAATAAGAGCCTACTCCTCTCAGTTTGTTTCAAATATAAGAGATGTAAAAAATGTCTTATTTTCAATTCCAGAACTGTGTTAAAATATTTCTGCAAAAGGTTTCATGGAGTAAACACATCAAAAAGATTACAGAGAAAGTGCACCAATCGGTTGCTTCCAGGTTTTTTCCTGTGTCAGTGGTTTCAAAACCTCCTTTGTACCATTTAGAACCAAACCAATACCATGGTACTTGTATCTGAAACACACTGGAGTTATATGGAGTTTGTGTATGCAAACGTACCCATGTTAGGGCCAATCTAGCCGTCATCATAAATTCTCCTTGAAAGATTAGTAATCCTTGAAACACGGATTAAAAAAAGGTAAATTTGAGGACCAGACCATAGTCCTGCTCAGGAATGATCACACCAGCAGGAAGGCAAGCAAGGGAAACCCTCCCCCTGGGACAGGCTGCAGAAGGTGCAGTAGCTCCTTCCTGGAGCACAAAGGTGGGATGGGGCCATTTCTCTCCCTGTGGAGATTTGGGACCAAGCCTTCATTAAAAAACACCAACTAATGGAAGGGCAGTTTAAATCATCTCCCTGATGAACCATCCTGACAGCCTGTCTTCTTTGGTGAGACAGAAGACAAGGCAGGCTAAAGATCTGGGGCAGCACAGCATCCTAATATATTTTAAAGTCTTCTTTATCATTTTACCTCCTATATATGCCTGCTCATGTATCTCAGTGATGCTTAATAGTTCTGCATTTTGCTGCTGACAGCTTTTCCATGCTTGGTGCCACGTCAGAGATGATTCTGAGTTTATCTGATAGCGAATGCCAGTTGAAACATCTTCTGTCCAAAATTTTTCTGTGTCATCTGGAAGAAGAAGTGTAATAGAGCACTGCTGTTAGGGGACTGATGCTGCACCAACTTAAAGAAAATGAAGCATGTAATGATGCAACATCTCTAAAAATACACAGTATTAATCGTATGCTTTCATCAATTTTAAAGCAGCAGAAAAATTAAAATCAGATTCGGCATCAATTAAAAAAAAAGTGTAATTTTTTTGAAATTATAAACATTATTTTAAATGTCCAAGTTTTTAGATGGGAGTGAGTGGGCTTCCAATATTTGCTTTCAAATTTACTTTTACACAAAATATAGTACTAGCTAAACCAGGCATATCTGTTTGTTGAAAAAAGACATGCCAGGGCAAAGTCAGAGGAAATTAATAAGTGTGTAGGTGGACTATGACCCTGGAGGCTCTTCCTCCTCATGGAGCAGGAACTCCCTCATAGCTCATCATCAAAAGAAGCAGCTTTTTAAAAAATGGCAGAACCTGGTCCTTGAAAGCCCAAGGAGCCATAAAAGCAGTCTGTGGAGCACCAATGTGCAGATCAGCTGAAGTCTTTGTTTGCAGAAAAACTCACAAAACCTTGTGAAACTGTTGTGGTATTGGTAGCTCAACAGATGGTTTTCTCAAAAAACGTTTCATGGCAAGTTAGTTAATGAAATGCAGGACTTACTTATTAGTGGGCAAAATCCATAGAGTTTATCAACATCAAAATCTGCAGTTGTTGCACACCAGAGCCGGCCGTCTGACCTGCCAGCATCAGTGCACTCATTGTACTGTTTGCCTTCGTATTTGAAAGGGAATACACATGGCTGTCCATTGCCATTTCCTTGTAATGTAAAAGTATCTAGGGGGAAGAAAGGGTTAAGAGGACACATGAAAGTAATCATAAAATCATAAATCTGACTTCCTAGTAATGGATCTATGTATCCCGATGTCTGTCTATCTAAATTGAAGGTCACACTATCTTATTTTAATTAATTTTTATCATCCCCCCCTTGTATACATAGAGATTTTAGCTAAAATGTTGTTTTAGTAAAATCTGTGTTTAGAGTTTGATATATATACCTTGTTGGAAAGTCAAATTCTGTGATGATAAGTTGCTGAAAAGTTGTGGTTCTTGAAGACAGAAAAACCACAAGTAGATCTCAAACAACAATGAGATCACTGCATTGCTCTATTCTGTATGACTCAAAAGGTCCACTTTGTCTCCCTATTTTTTCAGTAATTGTCTAAAGAAAAAGGATAGCTGACCAGAGAGAATACAGATCAGGTTGTCGTAAACATATTTACATAGTAAAAATTTTAGGTTTCAGTTGCACATTTCTGCACTTGGAGAAGTTTTGCTCATTCATCCTCAGCACAGATTCTTTAAGTTTAGCAGTGCTTCATCTTCTTAGACTATCACAATATCACAGCAGCATTCTTTTATCCTGGAACTTCTAATATACGCTCTCAATCTCACTTACATGCAAAAACATTCATCTGATGAGTTCTACATACATTACTGCTTTTCTGTTTCCCTCTGTAGCTATACTGAGTGAGGGATATACATCTTCAGATTAGAACTCTTCTTCTAATTCAGTCAGAATGGAGGGGAGGAGCCAGTTCTTCCTTCTCATATCTCATGTCTTGGAGCAGAGTGAGAAACTTGCACAACTGTCATGAAAACATGTCTCTAAACCCCTTTGATGACTGCACCACGCGTGTGATGGGGAAGGTAAACAGAAAGAGGTCCATGCTTCCTCATATCCCATCACCCTCCCATTCAGTGCCATCTGATTTAATATTCCCATAGAAAGAAATTCCAACTTAAAGATCCTACTTTAATTGCCTTCTTTCCCCCCAGCATCCCTGTATCTCCCCTCTTTTATTCCATGACTCAGGAACTTCCAGGAAAATACCCGACCTACACTTTAGATCACCTATCAACTCTCATTACAAATACAAAATAATCAGTCTATGCATTAAAACGGTAAAGCTGCCCAAGGAAAAGCATCTTCATATCTAGTTTAACACAAAACCAACAGGAAACTTACCCAGTGACTGTAATGAACTGTGCACGAAGGAAAGAAAAAGTAGGACCCTGGAGAAACTCATTGCAAATGTAACTTGCTCTTCAATCCTCTAGCAAAAGTTGGACTATAAGATTAGCAGTGTAGAAAACCTTCTGAGTGAGGATAGCGACACTGTCAAAGGGTTGATGGATAAAGCTGTATACTCTAAATTAGGAAATATCCTGTCATGTGGTATTTTGAAATAACTAGAGTGCACATTGCAAACACAGCTCTCTGAAGAATGGATCGCTCTGCATATCTAGAAGAAAGAGAGCAAATTTTACAGGATCTGCAGTATTCAGTGCATTATGAATTGTTGCCCCCTTTGAGGGCTAAAATTGTTCTTTTTCTGCACTGTAACACTGCTTGCTTTGATCACACTTTGAGGCTGGGCTGCTTTCTTCTTGTTGAAGAGCTGCAAGTGAAGAAGTTCAATGCTATAGGCTAGTGATAAGTTTCCCTGTAACAGGAGAGAAACTTTTGCCTGGAATGCTTTTTTTCAGACAAAAAGTTCATCCATCTGAGAAATTCCTAGTGAGGGTGGTCCAAGACAAAGCCAAATGTAAGCTAAATTGGAAAAGCTCCTTTTAATCTGTAAGCAAAGTGCTCGTGTGAAGGCTTCTATTGGCACGGCAATTCTTGGACAACTACTCTGCAGAGCTGTGCTGGCAAATATTCACATGCAGAAAAGTCCTTCTGTTCTTCTGCTTATTTACACCAGTGAAATTAAAAGAAGTTGAGCTAACGAAATTGAAAAAAGCAAGAAGTGAAATAGTCAGTAGTGAAATACATATAGAAACCGGACAGAAGATGCTGTATGAGAAGCAACTGTCTTTGCTTTTATCTATAAGGTGTGAGGGAGAATTATTGCAAGAACTGGCTGAACTTGTTGACTGTTAGAAAGTACTGAGAGAGAAAAATATTTTCAGGAAAAAAAGGCTGGATTGCAGTAAAAGTACAAATTGAATAAATCGTTTAATAATATTTTATTTGCAGGTGACATTCAAGGGGGACTTAGTGTGAGCGAGTCTTGCAAGAGTAGCCCAAACTCATAAAGCTGAGTGGTACCACAGACAACGATGGGGTGGGAGAGAACTAGAAGCTGAGTTTACTGAGTGAAACCGTATTTCGGATATATCTGAAATCATAAAATGAAATGGCTCCGACAGATGGTATCCCAAAGGAAAATACCTGGAGAACATATTCCTACCCAGTTCCCTCTACTGCCTCATGAAGTGCCAGCAGCTCCCCAGTCCAAACTGGGCTTTGGTACCCTTCCTGTGTAAATGAATGCTTGTGAGGATTCAGCTCCCCAACTGCAGAGTGATAGGGGGGAATCAGTGCAGACGCTGAGGAAGGCTGGAAGAAGAATCAAACACTTGGGAGCTGCCCCTTGCACGTGACCAGCCAGCTTGGTGCTGGTTACAGACCTTTTGGGGTCAGGGTCCTGCATGCTGCATTTCACTTCTGCAATAACCTGTTCTCACCAGCGTGCTAAATTCTTGATTTTAGTTATGACAAAAAAACAGGAGTCCGGTGCTTAGAAAAAGATTACTTTTTGTTATTATTTTTTTAAACTTTCCAGCTTGCTCAGTAGACCCTGTGAAGTCTGGGGAAGGCAGTTCTTTTCCTGGGGCTATCTGCTAAGCACTCTTCCCCATAAAGTGTTTAGTGTCTAAATTATATTTGCAGCTCACCTAAATGCTGTTTTTCTAACACTTTAAATTTAGTCTTCTTGCAGATTCCTGGTACAGTATTCCTTATTTTTCTGTTCCTTTTTCTTGTAGTTAAAAATGGCAAGTTAGTGCTTATTCAAACTGAATTCAAAGTGATGGTGGGAGAAGCCCTCCTTGCTGTTGGCAAAAGAGTTATGGCACAGAAAGGAGCAGCACCTTTCCCCTTGATTCACGGCGAAGTCTAAAGCTCAAAATTATACTAATAAAAACTTAATTTATTTCAAAGCTTTAACAAAAAAGAAGGAAGAATGCAAGGGTGAGAATATTTTAATTCATGTTAGTGAACTTACTACAATTAAAATCATATTGTCAGATAGAAAAAAGACAAAAACCTACACCTGAGGTTAATATCCTTTTCTGGTATGAACTGTATTTTCCGTAGCAGAAAATGAAAGTGGCAAGGTTTTCTATCCCGAAGTTATCTGAGGTAAGTATATGAAGCACCATTTTATAAGTAAGTATAAGAGCATACAGTTATCAGGAGCAATGAAAGTGCTGGTCTGATGAAGTGAAGTTTGTGGGGCAAAAAGAGATCAATATTGCAACAGAGTTGGGCAGATTTTATTTTTTTAGTTCAATGCAGTGTCCACAAAGTCATGGGAAGACAATTCTAAAGAGTAATCGCACTTTATTGAACATTCATTCTCACTACTTGACTCTTACAGCCTGTTTGCTCTTGACAAGTTATTTACACTTCAGAACATCTTAATTTTTGCAAATCTATAGCATCAATCTGTAATTCTGATTTTGTAAAATAGGCCTGATACAAAAGTGGCTGGTAGTGCAAAAGAGAAAATGGATTTACTTCATAATTACAGATATTTGGAGACTTTTAAGATACGTCCTTTAATTTCAGCAGGTAACTTGGTCCTCTGAATTGGTGCATGCCACAGGACCCATTCTCACCAATTATTCACATCATTTCAGAAGTGTTTCATTGCCAGAATCTGTCAGTAGTTGGGTTTGTCTTTTTCTCTTATAGAAATAGACTGACACACCGGCTCCAAGAAGAGTGAGAACAGCCAAAAACAGGAGTGGCCAAACAGAATGATGAACAGGTGGATGAGCCTCTTCATTCTTTTCCTCGTCTGAAATGAATGCACATAAGTGTGAGAAACCTTAGCAATTTTTTAACCCACATAAAACGTGAAAAACAAAGAGGAGATGTTCTCTCCTGCCGAATTTGGAGTCTGTTCAGTATAAATCTGAGCCCTGATCAGTAGCCAGGTCTCTTTTGCTAAAGCTAACGTGGTTTTAGTGGATCTGGATTACAAGGATGTACAATGCATGCAGTGGATGCTTGTAAGAATTTGATGAAAATGCATGCTTTAGATAAGGATATGAGATGTTAATTATGGATATGAGAGGCTATGTAAATTAGTTTTACAGTATTTTTATGTTACATTATTTACAATAATACCTATGGAAGAAATCTGCATATATGTCTACACAGGTTTTAACAGCCTAGTTAAAGCTGTCTGTGCCTGTTCTCAAAGTTTGTCACAAGTTGGGTCACTGCTGAACTTGGCAACTCGGGGTTAGCCCAGCCAACCAAGAACATGGGAGTGCTTGCATGCACCGTAAAGGCACTGTGGGATTACCCTGAGTGATTTATAATCATACATAACTCTCAGCAGGACTTGTTCCCTAAAAAGGGGTGATTTGGGAAAACTCATTTTAAGTTCTTCTTGTATTTATGTTTTTATTAATTTTCTTATGAAAATTCTTACCTTCTTGCTGTAGAGGACTCCCACTTGGCTCAACTTCAAGGAATATCAGAGACAAATAATAAGACACTTCATTAGAATTCATAAATTTGACTATTTTGCTAAAATTATACAGGAATGAACCCCCTGAAGTATTACCATTGCATTAATAACGTATGTGTCCGTTATAAAAGGCAACATAAGTGAGGCAAAAAAATGTTACTAAGGTTTTACCTACCTACTTAATGGTACCAAACTGTAATTTTCATTTTCAACCCAGAATTTATAAAGGCAAAAAGTAAAATGAAATTAAAGCAGAGTAGAATGTAAAATGAACAGGTACAAAGCAATAGTACCCCCGACTAAGGCAGGAAGTAGTTACGTATCAGGGAATCTTACGATTCAGTGGGTGGATTTTAGTGCTTCCTTATTATTTTAGTACTATACCGGATGGAATACCATTTGGATGTTTTTACTAAATCTTTAATGGGGATTAACTGATTTACTGCCATGGGCATGTGCCCATTTGAGCATGAATATTAACAGTGCATGGGAGATGACTGTTTCTTTACATTTCAGTTTGGTTTTTAAATTAAAAACTACATTTGCAAAATGATTAAAAGCTAACCCCAAATTTTCAATTATTTTTCTGAGAACTGCTGTGTCTTTCAATGTCTTCAGTATTGAAATCACATCCTTTCAACTTTTCATCCAAACAGAGGAATCTTAAAAATCGTTTTACATAGAAAATGAGGCTTTCAGCGTAGGACAGAGATGTTCCCCATGATCAACTGGAGACAATACACAAAAGCTGCAAAAGGTGGAAAATTGAACCTGCTCTCACAGCAACTACAAAAGAAAGTGCAAAGGTTTAAAGATGGCATTTTTTAGGTAAGATTTAGGTAACTTAAGAGAATGGAATGATGATATTTTCTTTCAGACAATTGTATCTTTTGTATCTCCACTTCAGAATGATATATGTGCTTTTTTACCTCTTAAACATTAGTCTAGTATACCAGTATTGCATGAAAATTTCCAGAAATGCTAATGAGACAGCTTCTGTAATGACTTGAAGTTTTTATTTAATAGGGAAGTACTCCTTATATTATTATTGCAACATAAACAGCTGGCCTTTTAGTATCCCTGAGGAATAACTGACTTAAAAGTTGTTGAATCAGGCCCAATATGAAGCCAGTTTTTGACATTGGGCAGTAATATAGTTTTTGAGTATTACAAGGTTGGAGAAGAAGCCTAAATATTCACGTTAACTCCTCCTTGCAAGGCTATAATAACTGTTGCAATACTGGGTTTCTACTAATGTCATAAGTTTGCACCAGTGTTTGACAGATGCCATATCAATGCCTCTGTTAGGTATTAGATAATTTTCTGAAAGTCCCATTCTCAACCCAGGGTGCACACAGCACATTACCATACTCCCATGCGACTGCAGACAGTGCTGCGAAGAGCTCATAGTCGAAAAAAATAGAGGCAGCTCCAAATGTTTAGAAAAGTGGGGTATGCCAAACAAAATGGTCAGAAATTATTTCTGTGGTGGAGGGCTGTAACAGTTACTAGTAAACAGATCTACTCTGTCACTAAGGACTTACCTTTGGGTTTTTTGCAGATAAATCCTTTTTCAGAAGAGCAATCGATGTTGTCCCAGTAACCAGATAGGGCAGACATTTTGACACAGTTATGCTCCTCACTGGACTCTTTCTCCTCCCAGTTGACAAAGTCCAGTGTAGCATTATCTAGCCATAACCACTGGCCTAAAGAGCAACATACAGAGTAAAAAAAAAACAAACTAAAAATGCATCTCAATGATATTTTAACCCTTTAGCTCAACAAATGACTAAAAAATTCTAGTAGTAATCCGTTTTCAGCAGAAGACCATGTCATTTTTTGTAAAAATACAGTTATCCTCGATTTTCTGATCTTAGCAAGGCATTTCTGAATTAAATATTGAAAGTAAGACATTACCATCCACATTTCGGTAAAGTCCTATCCAGAAGCCTCCTACTTTATTTCCAAGTGGTTGTATTCTATGGATCAGAAAGTCAGATTCATCCATGTTTTCTACCGAAACCAAGGTAGCACCTGAAAGGCATTAGCAAGCAGACAACCATAACCTATTTGAACAACTACTCAGATGACCTCCTCTTTCAAATCTGTACAAACAATAACTTTTGAAAGTATTATACGTGCTGCTCTGTTGGTTTCCCCATTGTTTCTTAAGGAGGACAGGGCCTTGGAGGTGCTTAGTGGCCATGACCCGCCACCACTGCCCCAGAATGGTGCCCCAGCAGCAGGAGTTGATGTGGAGCTCTGCACCTGCAGAGGCTGCAGCCTCTGGGAGGATAGAAGGCTGCACAGTCATTTGTGTTAGTTTATTTTCATTGTGCTGGATTTAGAGTGGGTTGGTAGGTAAATAAAGTAATTTTTTTTTTTTTTTTAAATCAATGTTTTTACATTTTTATGTGAGTTTTGTATAAACTTTTGTACAAATCTCGGCAGTTGATAATGAAGGCTCTCACCTAACTGAGCACACTCGAGGGAGGCCAGTGCCCAGCTTGTCCCAGCTGATGCTTCGAGGTAGTAGCAGTGGCCACGGTAAGGGATCCAAGCTCGGAGATCGGCTGCTTCAGGACAGTCTCCGGGCAGCTGAGCAGGGTCAGTAGGGACTACAGCTAAAGAAGTCATATGATAAGAAATTGGTACTGCATTCTGAGTAATCCATGAGGTGGGATATGTGTATAAGTACAGTGAGATTTCTCTCACCCAGCTTTAACTGTCTGGACCTCTGCTCCTTGTCTATTCCTACAGGCCCCCAGATCAGACCATGGGGAGAGCCGGGCAGTCAAGAGTGTGATACATCTCATTTCTCCAATCACATTTCTTAGGACAAGGAAACAAATCACATCCTGCGTCATCTAACTGCCTGCCTTGGCAGTACTGTGAGGAAAACAAACCCTGAAGGATGATACAGATCTTGAATTTGCATTCTCACAACACAGAAGGCTGTTGTAGGCTAATGAATCATTGATACCACAGTCCCATATTGAATGGCTGCCTGGTCTCTTTATATTGTCACCTCACACAAAGGAGCCATCAGTGGAGCATGCCTTTGCCAAATTAGCCTCTGTTTCTGATCACCTGTGCAACACAATTCACTTCTATCTGTCTGTACTGCATATGCAGACCAAACGTATGGCTCGAAGGTTTAACTTGGACGTCACCTGCAAGTGGCAAAATCTATCTTAATCTCACATCAGGAATAGACTACATTACGTAGCCTTAAAACTTCAAGGAGTGAAAATGACACAATTTACAAAATCTACAAGCAAACATGCCTTTGCATACCTCTACAAAGGGTTTAAGTATCATTCACATTCCTGAGGCTCTTACACCTAGACCAGAACTGCTTTAGCTTTAGAAATTGTGAATGGAAGTGAAACTCCTGCCTGTGTTTTGGCTCAGTGACACCTGTGTTGAGTTTAGCCACTTGCTGTAGTCCACACAGTCAGTGCGCAATCCCAGCATTTACGTAAATTCCACACAATCTCAAGCGTGATTTATGCTCACATCTCAGAAAAAAGAAAAGATGTTGAAGACAGAGCTTCATCTCATGCACATGAAAGCAGTGCAGCCATATCTGTTTGCACAAGAGGCTTTCATGTGCCTGAATTTATATAACATCCAATAGCAAATCTCCAAATTCTGCAGAGAGGTAGACAGTATCTTGAAGCACACTCCTCTGAGGGTTTTAACCCAATCGAGAGCAAAATCTCTAGGATTAGGCAGACTAATGCAATTAGGAATGTGTCTTTAAAATTATTACATTCATTTGCTTACCATCTGACGTCTTACAGACTGAAAAGTAGCTTTCATTGCAGGATGCTGTTTTCCAAGTACCATCAAGATCTAGGTAGACACAAGCATTTTTCATCTTTGGTTCCCCTGCTGCCCATTTCGTGTACCTGGTTTTCCAGTTATCGGTCCATTTGTAATAGCTGCCAGTCTAAAAACAAAGGAGTTCTGGTAACAGCATTTTTTTACATAGAAAGCCCTGACACGTGAATCTAGTGTCCTATCTCTACTTGAGTTTTTCAGCAAAAAAAGCCCTGTGCTTCTCTGTGGTTTAAACACCATTCACTGTTCTAAGCAATACCACTGGGTGCTCCGAGTTACACAAGAACTCGTTGCTTTCGGGAGGACTTTTCTGAAGTAACATGAACTCCTACAACAAGAGAAGAAACTCAGATGAGTCCATCATTTTAGCAAATCCCATATCAAGAGAAACAATTACAGAGAATTTGTCCCCTCCGCTCTGCTTTATTTAAATTAAAACTGGGAGTTATTTGGCGAGTAAAGATTACTTGACATTAAACAGGCAAAATAATCTTAAAATACCTCTCTAATACTCACAATAACTTTTATTAATATTATAATAGTTATGAGTAGCGCTCTGTATGTCAGGGAGTTAGACTTTCAGACCGCTGTGTGATAGCTGAGCATCCTCTCTTGTGACTTTCAGTCTGCACCTTTATTTCTTTTACCATTCCTAGAGCTTTATACTTTCATCTGTTGCTTCCTGCGACTCTTCACTCCACGTGGTGCATGAAATTCTTTGAGTAACTCTAATGACCCCTAGAAATCTATCCATATACACACAAAGTGTAAGTATAAATTAATGCCATTCAGAGTACAGTTGTTTCAGCACTGTCATAAATGGGGCATCTATCATGTCTGTAAAGAGGAGGAGAGCTCAACAAGCACCTCCCATCTGTCCAGCACTTACCATATTGCTGTTAAGACCAATCCACACAGGTTTTCCATATTTCAACATCTGGATCCACAGGAATGAGTGGACGTATCCATCTAAAATGCTAGCAAGTTCTGCAGATTTGTCATGACAATTTTTTCTGGCCTCTTCCCATGGCATTTCAGATGAGATGATTGAATAGCTGCTGTCACCGTAACGGGCAAAGCCAGACGGTGGATTTGTTGTTGGTACTTCAGACTGTGTGGTAACTATGGAGAAAAAAACTGAATGCAGGAATTTACAACGTTCCACTTATCTATAGCACAGAAGCTATTAAAAAATAGGTCAAAACGTCCAGTATTAACCATAAGTCAAAATCTTTATTTAAGCTCATGAAAAATTTTCCACCCTTGGGACTCTAAAGTTATAAACACCTGTAGCTGGGATTAAACAAGCTAAAAACGCCTCCCTAAAACTATATGTTTGCTGTGCAGGGAGAGAGGGTCCTTACAAGCAAGTTAGCTATGCTGAGAGTGAACAGGCTGCAGGAGCTGACTGAAGGTGGAGCAGGGAGAACAGTTTTTAATAATGCTGTAATAAAGATGAGGCAAAACTGTTTTGTTATCTGTGCTTTGCCTTCTCTACTCCCATTATATGGCTGGACAGCAGGGATTTGCATAATTACAGTTCTACAGCAGGAGAGTCAACATTCATTACTCATTTTGGTGTAAAAAAAAAAACAAATCAATATTCTTCAACAATAAAGACACAGCCAAGAGGCTGTACATTTTAACAGACATCATATGGCATTCAGTAGAAATGTTAAGAGAGGATTAAATGCTCTCCTCAGAGACAGCCAGGAGTATGGGGAGATCACTGTAAGGGCATGCTTTTATACTATACTTCAAGAGGATGCCTAAAAGCTTCATATTTCACTGAGATGAAATCCCTTTTCATTTATTATTGTCTATTATTATTCATTATTTAAGTACAAAACCCCAATTAAGATAGTGGTTCCTCTCCAGCAACTTCTGTGGAACAAATTGTACTTTAAAAATAGCGCAGCCTTAAGACTGGTGGAGCTCTGAAAGCCTCAGAGACTCAGAATGAGATTCAAAGCTGAAAGAAATCATATTGGTTTATATATTCAGATTGTCTGAGATACTTATTCTGTCTAGGACACTGGATTAAACAGCACTCACGTGAATTCATCTGGCATATGTAGCCTCTGTCGTTGTCACAGCTATCATCTCTCCATTTCCCATCTGACTTCAAAATCAAGACGCAATCTGTCTGGAGGAGAGGGGAAGATACACAACCATTACAAAAGGCAATCAGGAGGTGATGAGCTGAAGACCCTATACTCCTAGTGCAAGCCTGGTGGCAGAGAAAAGGAAGAAAAAATGGAGAGGAGAGAAGCTCATTGAGCATTAGTTCAAATTTCCTAGCTTTCTGCCAAATGGCTTGACCTGGTATTTATTAGCGACCCCTTAAATTGGAAACAGGCTTCCACTGGTGCCAGTCAAGGTCTGGAAGAAAGGTCTATAAAAAGTAATCTTACCAGTTTTATTAAGAATTCTTTAATGACTACAGAAATTACTAGGGTACCTAAAATATGTCTTGTTGTTTGTAGTCATTATCAAGTTATCACTATCAGATGTCTTTACTAACAACCAAATTTTCCTTTTACTTCCTTATTTCTAATTCCTTCATGACTCCTCTGATTTCAGGATTGGCCATGACCATCTTTCAGCATTTCAGTCAAGTATCTCTCTTATGCCGATTTAAAGAAGGTTTAGTCATAAACAGGTAGACTGATGGTAGATGTTAAAAATCTCAAGTGACCCGTCATTTCTTCTATGTGTTTCCCTCCTTGGAAAAAGAGACTGAATTTCAGCAGAGCAATAGCCCTTTTATTGAAGATATCCCTTTGTACCACCATAAACTAGTAAAACAATGCGGGAGGACATAAGCCAGGAACGGGACATAGACACAGAGGAATTAAAGTTGCACCAACAGCCTTAATTTTGGCTTATCATAACTTTTCTATGTTTCACGTTGCAACTTTAATGTTTGTGGTAATGCAGTTTGTGGGGGAACTGATGTAACATATGCCTCTATGGGCTTGATTATAGAATCGGTATTTTGCAGTAGGTCAGATGGAAAGCACAAAGTCCCTCTCCTTCAGAACCTCTACCAAATATGTTGCGTGTGTTGGAATGGTTATCCAGGGATTCGCTAAACCTTGTTTGGCAAGTTGCTATTGCTGCTGTAACTCCCCTCTTAGCAAAATCATCTAGCTGCCTAAGATATTACTTAAATTTCCTGTACCTCCACAGTGATGTCGGTCAATGTTTCTAAGTCATAATAGTCAATGTATCTTTGTTTCTTTTCTGGTGCACCATTAGCCCAGTTGGTGTAGGAAACAGTGCTTCCATCTGTCCAAAGAAATGTGGACTCTGTGCTGATATCATTCATCCCAATCCAAACATTAGTCATGGCATCCTTTAAATGATAGAAGAGGAAAGCTGGAGGGACGCAAAGATTTCTCGTTAAGGAAAGCTTATCTAGACTTACCCAAAACAGGAAAAACGTGCAAAAGCCCAGAACTGGGGCCATATTAAAAGGATAACATTTCCCACAACAGAGCCCATCTGCCTTTAATTAAATGTTTAGATAAGCATCTGGAGAAACATATGCTACACAAGCATTAGGGTTGAAAAAAATAGCCAAAAAGAAAGCTCTGGAGAAAATTAGAAAAAGTCCACTTCCCCACTGTGCATGCACACACACGATTCCAGCAAATCATATTTCCAGTGAGAGAGAGAGAAAATACAGATGCCTGTTAGTTTGAGGGATCTCTGCAATCATACTCAAAAAAGACTGGAAGTTTCACGAAAACTGAGTACTGAAAGAACTAGAAACACATACTTTATTTCTTCTATACAATAATTTAGCTATAATTTCACACTTTGGAGTTTAAACCAAGGATAAACTGACCTGGCTAATAAGCAACTTTCAACAGATAATCCTGTAATCTATTTTAGAGAACACAGCAGTTTCTTTAGTGGGAGGTTAATATTTTTTCTTTCAATAGAGCCCACATATGTACCTTGCACTTGTTCATTTGGTATGGTAGCCAGGTTTCCTCCCAAATCAATACAAGTGTCTCGTGCAGCATGCCACGTTAGCTTTCTTGTTATATTTGAAGCAAATATTTTGAAACACTGGAAAAAAACAACCAAGCACTTAATTCAAGCTAGCAAAGATGGGAACTGTTGTATGTGACTAATGTCAACTATCGAATGTACATTTCTCCAGAAAAAGAAATCAGAGCTAGAGTAAGTGACAGAGCTCAAGAGTAGAAAGTATATATGTCTACCCAGGTAGATACTTAGCCCCTCTCTTTGCACAAGGTGTAATCCAGGACTCTAGTATCATCTGAACTGATTGTAATGATGTCAAGTACATAATCCCTTTTCACATCTTCATCTGCCCGCTTCCTGCAGTAACTACAGGATAACTTAAAACCAAGAAAATGTGGCTTTGGATGACACAGCTGCAGTGAATGATCTCTACTCTGCCTTTTTCTGCTTCCAATGACTGTGGTTATAACTGTTCATCTCTCCAAAGTGTATGAAATACCCTTTGATACGCTGACCCAACATCTGGAGGATGCAGTAGTAGCGCAGTGTATATAAAGTAGACAGCCTTTGGCAAATGGAGCTTCAACTCAAATTGTTACAACTTCTAGACCATATCTGGAAATAAAACTATTATGAGAACAATTGTAGTTTGGCATCCTCTTTCTGTACTCAAAGCTTTGAGGTACAAGCCAAAGGGATTGTTCAAATGCATTCTCATCAAATCATTCCACCTGAAGAACTTCTTTTTCAAGACTGACTGTTACAAATTTAAGTTCTTAACATAAATACATAAAACAGGAGAGGAGGAGGAAGGCTTTTCTTAAGCAGTAACAGTGTATTTTAAGCCTATGTAAACTATATTCTCTAAAATTTATTCAGCACACATTTACTTTTACTGTGTTTCTCTGCAAAGTTCTATAGCTACCTGCAAAAAAGCCCATCCATCCATCCAGAATGTTCTGACTGGATAATTGCTCTCCACATTAATTTTATAACCATAAAAAACCCTTTTTTTGCAGTTCTTTTCTTCATTTCCAGTGCTATAAAAAATTTACTGAAAATACTTGTTGACATACCTTGTTGTTAAAGAAAAGCCAACTTTCGGGACATCCTCCAGGAGGCAATGGAGAAGCAAACGTTGAATTAATAGAACTGTTATGTTTTTCACATATAAATCTATTGGATGAACCACAGTTTATATCATTCCACAAGCCTAAAAATAGTTAGATTGAATAATGAAGTCAAGATGTTATCGTATTTGTAACAATCATTTATCACTTCTAATTTTGAGTTAGTAAGAGGCTAATCTCTATTTTTCCCACCATTAAAGCCTGTAAAAGAGCTACGTGCTACATTTATGCACTCAGCGATTTTATTACAAACAGATGTTTATGGACTTTGCTGTTCAGCACTGTTAGCTACTGGACTAATTGTCTAGCAATTGAAAAAAAGAATAAAAGACTAGGAAAAAAGGGCAAGTGACTCAGAAGAAATGCTCTGGTCATCAATTAACATCATTCTACTTTCTACACACACACTCCTCTCCCTCCTNTGAAAAATGTTATCTGATACCTTTGTGCCTCATACATAAAAAAATGTACCAAAAGACTGTGTTATAATAGAGCTCAGGTAAAAAGTAGAGAATTACAGAAGAAAGAGGAAAAAAATTAATTTTTTTTTTTTTTTAGCAGAACACAATATTCTGTATTTTATGTTTCAGGCTGCAGTTTGATCTGAAATAAAAGTAACCACGGCAGCTTTGAATGAGCCAGTTTAAGCCCTAATAGTAACACAGCTGTAGCCCCTTACTCTTAATTTGAACTGCTTGACCCTTCTGCTCCTCATCAAGGGCTTTCCACAGCCTGTGTACCTGTTTGTGATTTGTTCAAGCTATGGCATCACCACATTGCAGGCAGCGGGGGAAATATATCAGCAAGCAAATTGGAAAAGAAAATGGATGAGATAGGAAATACGGGATCAATCCAAGAACACAGTATAGTGTCTAAACATGCGTTATGAAATATCTGCCATCTCTCGGGGGCCAACATCTCAAGTTAATATAAATTATCTAAGGATTCATTTGCCAGGTTAAAATACCTCATTTCGGTTGTCAAGATATACACTGGGTTTCTAAGCTAGTTATAGTCAACAGAGAGCTAGGGCAGGATTCATTTGTCTAAACAGAGGCCCTAAGCACCGTTTGAGAGGCTATGCAAGGCATCTGCAGTGAATTGAAAGTTATGGCACTTACTGTGGGAAGCTTACAGTCAGGTGGGCTAGCTCTAGGACACTGTGGGTGGCTACAGTCACCTACAGGTAGGCAACTAGATACTCCACTACAGTGAAATGTTTCCCTTATGGTCCAATTCAGTTGCACACACGTAAACTTCTAGTATCATCTGAGACAAGTTTAGGAACACTGAGCCACCTCTGCAGAGTGGGTAGATACTGCAGGGACCAGTAGGGTGGCTGCCTCTTTCTGGATCAACAGCTAAAGAAGGAGGGATGCCTCCCAATCAAACCAGATGCCTATGTTTAGAAAAGTGAATCTTGTTCTTGGTGTCTTCATATAAATGTAGAATTTCAGGCTGGATTGCTGAGTGACTTCTTTATAAAACATCAATTGAGAGATTGATTTCCTTATACATCTATTACTGAATTCCCGTTAGCCTCAGCTAACTTACAGAAATGCAACCAAGAGGAAAAATTAGCCCTAGGATTTGCAAGATATTTACATGTAAGGGTACTTTTAAGCACGTAAGAGAGTCCTAGGTCATTAGATGTAATTGTTTCTTTCCTTTCCTCATTCACTTGTACCTTCAACCCCCTCTATTTCCTGTAGCTGTCATACATGTTTTCTTAAGTTCATAAGAGTGAAGAGAGACCCCACTCAACTTGTTACTAAGAGAAGTAGTGAAATGCCCAGTAAAAAGGTGCAATGTCAATGTTACAAATCCAGACACAGAAGTCTGCATTAAATTACACATGGTACTGAAATCTCCCCATTCTAAGGACATAAACTCTTCCATGATTGATGGTTACACCAGTTACTGCATCTTGTTGGCTTGCCACTGGACAGGAATTGCAGAAAACAGCCATGAAAGATTGTGTGGCAACTGACAGCAGACGTTTGACAGCATCAGTTATAATCCAAGCGGAGACAAATAAAATCTAATAGTTTAGCCTTGTTACTTACCTTGGTCTGGCAACATTACCACACAATTTTCCTCATTATTTGCAAAATTGGGTTCATTAGGTGCCCAGGCCACATAGGTTACTGGAGTTCCATCTATCCAGCTTAAAGAAAAAAAAATACAATTAATCATTAATTAACACACTTCCATTGTGGCATAAGAGTCCTAACTATTGTCCCACAATTAAGAAGACCCATTAATGGGAACTGGAAGGACTGTTACAGATTTTCCTCTCCTTACCTGATTATTCTAATTTGAAGAAATTGATGTAAAATACTAATGGTTGCAAAATAAAAAAAGAATGCACCAAGCATATTTTCCATTGAAAGGCAGGACTGACCAGGCATCATTTAATATTAGAAACTATTTTCAGTTAGCCATAATATATAATACATAGAAGAATATTAAAAGTTTTATTATCTTAAGTGATTTCGTTGTATCATCTAGTTAATATTATGCTTCTCACTCAGAGTATCCCTGATGTTTTCATAGACAAAACCAAGGATAAAAATACTTCTCTATGGATTTTACTCTGCAGAGAATTATCTCCATAGGTTATTTCCTTTAAGTCTTGTGTCTGGAAACTAATAGATATTCTGTCAGCTTTAAAAACATCCTTTCTGAAGTATCAAGATTGACAATTTTTTTTTAATGCTTACATGCTTTTTACTGTCATACGTTGCCATTGAAGGAAGAAGAGGTTGGAATTGCATTTTAATCAATATTTCAGAACTTAGGTCACTCAGCCTGAAGTGGGAAGCAAGTTCAGCTCCCTCATCTATCTCTTGCTGACGATGTTATACTTGATTGAAATAAAGGAGTTGCTCGCAGGACCCATAAACAAAGGAGATGCTCTGTCTCCAAAATTTGTGTCCGAAATCCAGAGGTTAGAATCATGCACTGACTCAGTCACTACCAACTTGTCTCCCCACTCCTCTTCTGCCCTTTTCAATGTTAGTGATTTACAGACACTCAACAGTGGCATTAAAATAGAAACTTGAAATTAAAATATCCTCTAAACGTGTTTAAGGTCAAGGTAGGAGCCTATTCTTTCACCTCCCAGATATGTTCTAACTAGCAGATGGGAAAGCAGCCAGTGTCAGTATCATGCTCTTTAGTATCTTTTACTTTAGATTTCTCTTTATTTGTATGTTGGGTTTGTTTGCGATATTTTTACTGCGCTATAGAATTCTGCTGACTTTTCTCCTGGAACAGGAGTTTGCAGAGGCTGCCATAAAAATCTCTGTCAGAAGGAGCTTTTGTACTTATTGTCCACATCTTCCTAGTTCTGGAGGACCCTCTGTGAAGCTATGGTATATAGAGAAAAAGCATAAGAAAGCTAGGCTCTATAGTATGGATCATATTTTAAACGTGTGTGTTTATAGGTATAAAATACAGCATAGTAAAGTGTCACACCAATTCACGGGGCAAATCTTTAAAAGAAACTGGAGGAAGTGTGTATGGAGGGTACAGCTGCCAGGCCTTTCTTTGGGTAAGTGTTTACTCAAGAAAAAATGTTCTTTTTCCATTTCTTTTTGGGGAAAACTGTTGGACTTTAAAGTATTCTAGGACTATTCTGTTCTGCTTTGTACTTGTGATGCAATGGCCTTCAGTCTTTGAAAACAACCCATTTAAAATCTCCAGCTGCAAAAACTACTCTCTTTGTTTCTATGTATTGAGAGCTGCAGTGACCATCATAACTTACCTAAACTTTTTATCAAGACTCACTTTTAGACCAATGAAGTATCCTGACCAATACCAGGATTGTTCCTAAAACAGAAAGATACTATTTTCATTGAAAAAAACCCACCCAACAACCATAAACAAACCAACTTTGAAGTAAAACAAGCAAAAATGGATGTGCTGTTGATTAGCTTTCGTCTGGAGCATCAGAGCTGCGTTCTTAGGATGGGGTAGAAGCAAAGCAGATCTTGAGTCAAAAACTGGTACACATCTTTAATTCTCCCTCCAGGACTGCAGCACCGTCTCATGCCAACCTCAAGTCTCCACCTCACACCAACTACTTCCCAAACCAGCACAGATGGCACCTTCCCACATCACACTTCCTACTAGCCTGCCTCACCACCTCAGCACAGCTGGTGCAGAGCAGGAGAGACCAGATCCCATGGGACAAAAGGGTGCTTTTAGGGGGAATTTCACAGATCTTATCTCATGAAGATTTTGTTAGTGCAAAGGCTGATGGCTCTACTGCTGAGGCAATCCAAGATTTGTGAGTAGATTGTCAAAAGCATTTCTACTTTAGGTCGTTTGTATTGATTCTTACACTTTCTTTTAGTGCTCTCTGTAGGAACCTCCTCTCACTATTACTATTAACAACAACCAAGTCTGCGGAATTCATGCTGCAAAACTCTTGGGCTTTTTCCATGGAGACAGTTTCTTTGCTGATAAAATACAGCTTATCTTCATATATGACCCATCCATCCGCAGTGGTTTTATATGCTGGAAGATAAATAAAGCAGCCTTAAATTCTGTATCTGTAGAACACAGAAGCTCATTTTAGAATAAAAATTTAGATAAAAAATAATGAACAAGATGAGTAAATGTACATAAAACCCTACCGTAAGTGTCGGTTGGTTCAGATTTTAATGGCACTCCTGCAAAACAAGAGAAAAGAAGGCATAACTCATCTCTCTGTAGCACGTTTTATGGTGTAGCTTGTGACTTGCTGCAAGGAGCAGAGTAAGGAACAGAGGAGGATTCTGCAGTCTTTTGCCATTGACTAGAAAGCAGGTTTAAGCACACATTTCAGCACCACATTATTCAACTTGCATGGTCATCTACTTATAATGCTGTATCATAAGCTGTGCTTCATACCAGCGAAGTCATAGCTTTGGCTGGATCACATTCCTGTGCAGAGCAACATGAGGCAAAATTGCTCTTCCAGTCTGTAAGCCACTGTAGATTTGTCTGAAACACTTTAACCTTTGGGTTTACAGACCCTTTACTGATCCATAAGTAGACATACCATAATCTTCCAGAGCGGTCTTCTTATCAAGCAGGAGAAAATTTCCACTAGATTTACTTTAGCTCTATGAAAAAATTCTCTCAGTACCAAATATTCATAAGCAAAAGGAAATGTGACTATATATACTGACCGTAAGTTATTTCTGATTCTGACAGAAGAAGAAATGCCACTGCTTTGAACCATTGCTTTTCCAATAACAGATGAATCCTTAACAATATTAAAGGAGAACTTGGAGGACTGCTCCGGGCCAGTTTCATCCATTGTCCTTAACCATATTGTTATAGTTATGACCAGCCTTGATGTCAGCTGCCAAATGTACCAACAGAACCGTGAGCCTGAGGTCTTTTCTTGTATGAAATGGCTTCATACAATTTCTACAGGCAGCAGATTTTTTTTCTACAGGAACAATTTTTCTTTGGGGAAAAAAATTCTGATCTGGTAGAATCAAAATCTCACAAATGTTTCAATACTCTCCAAAACTTTGGTGGGTGCCAGGCAGGAAAGCTGGCATCCCCAGAGCTGTGCAGCTCTCTGTGGCTTCCCAGCAAGTGATGTGCCTAGGCATCTACCCACGCCATGGGAAATGGCAGTGGGTTGGCAAGCTCGGGAAGGTTCAGCATCACTGTGGGGATGGAGGGCTGCAGAAAGGCAAAACAAACCCTTCCGATTCCATCCATCTCCCGTCACTTCCTCCAACCCCTTTTAACTGCCCATAGTTTGCCATAAATCCAGTGAAATCTCAAGGCAAGAATATGTTTGGTGTACAAACGTATTTAGTTTTTGGGTTTATCTGTGTTAGTGTATAAGCCGGTATTGTAAGGAATTCACAACTCCTTACCCCCTACATTGCAAACATAAAAAAAAAACCCTTCTTAATATTCAAAAAGTTTGCAATCTATGAAACCCTTGCAAAGACATGGCTTATTTATACATCCTAATTTACGTGAAGAAATACATGTAAATTATTTTCATCTGTCATTGAAAAATCCTGACAGATATAATGTTACCAAATGCTCTTGACCTCCATTTGGAAAAAGTAATTTTCAAAATTTTGTGTCTTTCTCCAGCAACTTATATTAAGAAGCAATTACTTGTAAAGTTATTTAAACTTCTTGCTTAAAGAGAAGACTAAATCTACCTTTTTTTATTTGACAAGCCCAGTCAAGCTGTACTTCACAGACTGAAAGAATCCATGTATTAGAGAAAGTCCCACCATTGAGTAAGCCACAGAACTTGCGTCCTCCTGGATTTCTTGAGCTGGCATCCCAGTTTGTGTACCTAACCTACAGAAGAAATCATCTTTGTTATTCTTTTCACCTCTTTCAGCAGTTTCACTCTCCATTGGCAAACAGAAACAAACTGGATTTGTCTGAAATATTGTCTCTGACTAAAAAAACTAAAAAAGGTGCAAATATAGTGTGCTATAGGTGTGAGAATTTTTACACTGGGCCAATGATGCCAGTGATCAGGCAGTCTGTCTTGCCATGGAGGGCTTTTCCTCTTGTTCATGCCTGAAGCCCTAGACACAGCCAGAATAGAAACAGGCAAATGGACCATTTCTAATGAACTCCACCTAGTTAAGAACTTCCCCCCTCCATCCCACTTCAGCTAATCACCCACAGACAAGGTAGTTTTCACTTCATCAGCTGTGACCTGGTTTAAAATTACATTGTCCAACAGTTGTCCAGTGGCAGTGACCATATTGTGCATCAGTTCAGCTTTCACAGCTTCCCTTCCCTGAGGTTAATCAGGGTGGGAGCATGGCTTTTGGGAGGGAAGTCATGTCCTACAAACCTAGTGGAGTTACCTCTGAAAAAACTAACATCCATATGGGAAGGGAGAGCCATTTGATATAATCTACTTGAGATTTCAAAAAGTTCTTGACAAGATCTTTTCCCAAAACTTCTAAGGAAACTAATATGCAACAAGAGGAAAGGTCCTTGCTTGGATTAGAAAATAGGAAATAGAGAGTAGGAGTAAAGGGAAGGTAATAAACACTGGAATCATGCAGGAACCTTTCACATATTTGTGGATATTTACGTGGGTTTGAGAGATGACTGGATCAATTCATGGAAATAAATAAAATAAGACTACAGATGTGAGATCTGGTTCTGAAAGACCCTGCACTGTCACTTAGTGGGGGATGCAAGATGAGACTGGGAAATATGCTTGCTGTTTTATTAACTCTTAAGATACTTCTGGTCACTGCCAGAGGCAGGATGCCAGGTCTGATGTGACCAATTTTCGTATTGTGACATTATGTGTTCATATTGTATTCTTGGAAAAGAAGATACATTGGAGTGTCATGAAGAACACTACAGATCATAATAAGATACAGCTGAATTCCATGTACTCAAATATGTTGCTGTGATTTTATTCATGATAATAAAGGTTAATAGCCATGTAAATGTTTTCAGGATGTTTTCAGTTCTCTTTGAAAAAGATAACAGTAAAAAACCAAAAAGCTCTTCTACAAACCCCAAAACATCTTAAGGAAACAAATTTGATAAAAAATGAAAATACTCACTGGAGATCCATCACTCCAGGCAAATCCTTCATCTGGATTCAAGGAAAATATACCCAGCCAAACTTTTTGAAAGCTACATCCGCTGCCACTAACAGAAATTACAAGGCAGAGCAGTGTGTAAACATCAACACAAAAACAACCAGAAACATATCATTAATCTTTCTAGAACGAATTGTAAAGTGCCGTGAAGTTGTCATAATTGCCATATTTTTGGCATATCTTTGGTGAGGGGTATACAGACGCATATGTTCCTCACAGAAATATCTAATATTTCTATGGCTCAGTGGCAATGGCTTATTTATCGGCTCAATAGTCTTGATACTATATTTTTCTTCTATGTTCTGTTTTCTTAGGAAAGGCCCTAACAGATTCAGAAAATGGTCTCAGCATTGACTACTTCAAGGTGAGACAAAAGTAAAAATATTGTTCACATTTTCTACCCTACTAAAAATACTACTCCCCACAATTTCATGTATTTCTAAATTATATCTAGTAATTGTGATACTGTTTGGTTTTTGGTTTTTTTTTTAATTTCCTGGATAGAAACACTCTTTGATTCATGAAACAGTTAAAATTATTCATGAACAGATAAAATTTGAAACTATCACAGGTTTTTTGGCTTTTGAGGAATCCATATGTTTCAGAAATCTTCTAAGAGCATTCATAATAGTTCATATGAAACATCTCTTAAATCTGGTAAGAAAACATACATAAGATACTCACTACATTGCACTTCTTAGTAACCGTATCTCCTCTTTACTGTTAATGGTGACCAGATCCCCTCCTATTTGTCTACAAAATTCTCGAGCTTCAAGCCATGATTTCTTTTTAGTATTTGATCTGCCAAAACACTATAGAAAGATTACTTTAAAACATATTATCTATGTTATAATAAAGTAAAGAAACAACCAAGTAGAGGTCCATAAGAGAAATAGCATTAACTAAAGTTCATAAAATTTTTGCACTAGAATTGTCTAGCCAGTTAGTGTAGTGGTGACAAACCAAGGGAAAGAATTGCTAGAAAGCAATACCCTTTAACTTGTTTTACCTGGAGGAGGGCCCAAGTGACCTTCCAGAGGAAGGGAAAGGAGAGTGGTTGTGACAGAGAGGCAAGATGGCCTGGTAGGAGTCTGAAGATACAGGCAAAAGAAAGACCTCATGGTGATTTACATCTCTCACTTTACATTTGCAATATGATGTTTAACATTTTAGTAGTTTCATATACAACAAGGAAAAGTTTGACCAAAAGTAAAACTGATGATTTGGAGATAAAGGAGCCCAAGCAAATACCATTCCAGCTGAGCTTGAAAGAAATAATAAAAGACCCAAACATAATAAAAAGACAAGGACTTGTTAATTCAAATAAAGTGGTAAGAAAGATCACATATCACGTATGACACGTATCACATATCACACGTAACACATTTCTATGCCTGCTCAGGCATAATTGGTTGTACTTCAAATACAAGTTATCTGTAGCTTTGCATCTAAAATTCTCTGATAAATGTCCTTCATAAACACTGGTTTAACTAACTTTTCATGTGACACCTTATGCTTTATTTTGGGGGGTAATATGCTTGTCTTAGCAAGGTCCAGCCTTCGGCATTGTGCTGCCTGTAGATAGACTTCATTGTTTCTCTACTTTCCTCCTTAAGTCTCACACACCCCAGACAAATATGGGATCTTTGCACAACCTACTGACCATATCTGAGACAAAAAGCCATGCTAACTGCAAGCTTTGCTGCTTCTGCTATTTTAATACAGAATTTCAACATCGCTCTCCCAATTATCTTGCAAATAGTGTATTATTCCCTCTTTTCACTTTTTTCTCTTTTTCTTATGTCTTTCTGGGTTCTTCATATTTACTTTCCTCTTCATCCATTTTCTGCTGCAATTTATACTACTCCCAGGCCAAAAAATTCCACATTTTCTTTCCTGTGTCCTTCTCCCTACCCTTGTCTCCAGTCCCTTCACTTTGTCTTTCCTCTTTAGTTTCTCCTGTTTTATGGAAAATTCCTGGAGATGTTTGGGAGGGGTTTTTTGTTTTGGGTTTGGGTTTTTTGGCCATATTCCAATCTCAAATATTGCACAATGAAGACGTTGCTTCCTTTTTCTTGATGTTTTCCTTTTTTTTTAAAAAAAAAAAACCAAGCATTTCAAAGACTTGCTGCTTCTTTTAACTATTTAAGCACTTACTTTAAAGCAGGAACTGCTATGGCGGTTTGATACCCAGCCTTCAGGGCAAGTGGGGACTGCAGCAGTAGTTGGAGTAGGTGGAGATGTTGCACCCTTTGCCCACTGCTTACAGATATATTTTTGCTTTGTCTCACAGTCAATAACATCCCATAATCCAGTTGTAGCCCCAGTTCTCATGGCCACACATCCTGGTTTACTTCCTTTATGAGAAACAAAAACATGTTAGATATTTTATACAGTTTAATTTTTTGAATTCTTACTTAAAATCTTTGAGCAGCATCCATTCCCTTCTTGCCATACAACAACACTTGAATAGCAGAGTTATATTTTAGGTGTCACCTCACTAGTCTACATTTTCCAAAGCATGGGCTTTGAAACAGACCATTATGGGATGCTGTTGGTAAACACTATTCCTCCATAAAAAATAGGCCCTCAAAAATAGCCCCCATTTAAAAACCTCACCTTTTATTCCCTGCCTTTTAACCACACTTTTTATTCATGTAAGAGCTTTCCTGTGTCAGATATTAGCTGAAAGGCTTTTGGCAGCTGCGAAAGACAACACTAACTAGATTTCCCTTATTTACATGCTTTTGGTTCCTGTGGGGAGCTCCAGAAGATGTGTGAGTATGACCTCCCTATACACAAGTAATTTTATATATCTTTCCTAATACATCCTCTTTATCCTATTCCTTATTATAGATTCAGCTAATTTACCATTTACGCTTTCTCAATTTTTTTTCAATTTTTATTTTCCACTTTATAACATGACTGAAGTATTTTTCGGACATTTTTTAGACAAATGATCACTAGGAAGGCTGTAGTATAACTTCAGAAGAGCACATTCCCTCATGGCGTTTTGAAGTACTGTTTCCTATCCTTCTGCACAATTTCAGTATAATCCCATGAATGCAGTTTTCTCAGCACCCCAAGTTCAAGAAAAACAACAAACAAAAAACAAAACCCAAAAAAGTTATAATCATTTTTTATATTGTAATTTCGTAATTCTAATGTAAAATCCTTATTACAGTTGCTCTGTTTCAAACTCTTTTCCCAGGCTAATGTTACCACTAGAGATAAGCGTGGGATAGTGTCAGGAACTGCCTGTAACTCCTGTTTATCAGAAAGAAGGCAATTTTCTAGATTCTGATCTTTCTGAACATGAGCCAAAAGGTTATTCTTACGAGTAGACATATCAAATGTCCTAATAAAGAACTGCAGTTCAAGTTGTGCCTTTGAAATTAAAAGATGGGTTTGGAAAACTGCCTGTTCTTGTAAAATATACCAAAAGCTTAAAGCATTACATTCAGAGGACATTGCCAATGCAAACCCAAATAGGGACCACAACTGCAGAGAGCACCCACCACCCACTGTCACAGCACCTACCAGGCATTGTTGCACCCCAGTGTGTAAAGGAGACAGCTTCACCGTTGGCCCACCTGAAAGTGCCTGGGACCGCCGTGTCAGAGAGACCAAGCCAGAAATATTTCTCAGGCCTCAGCCCAACAAGACTGGTCAAATAGGCTTGTTCATACCTGTAAAAGGGATCATGATAATGCTAATGAAATCTAAATCCTACTTGTCTAATCTGCTATAAATCTTTTTCTCCTTTTCCTTGCTTCAGACCCACAGAGAGGATCTTATGATGGGATTCTGACACTGGATAGGTCAACAAAGAAAACTAAGACTTTTTTTTTGCTCAACTAGAGACTTTGTCTGCAAATTGGATAATCTGCTGTTTGAGGTTTTGTTAGAATTGAGCAGTAATTCCAGGAGTATTTAAATGATACAACTTTTATCCACTCGAAAGCAAAGGAAAAGTCATTATCATACCGATTTTCAACTGTGGCTAAGTAACCTTTTTCTTCCTCGCAAGTGGTGTTTGCTTCTGAAAACGTTGCTGGAACATATCCAACAAAATAGCAGTAGGTCCCATATCTTCTCCAGCCCTGTAACATGATATCAGGATTTCCATATAACTTTAAAATAATTGTGATATCATATAGTAAGTGAGCTATACCATTTAAAAACGAATGAAACACAATAATCATTAACATTATGAATTGAAAATCTTTTGCAGTGAAATTACAGATTCCTTCTAAGCTTTTTCTATAAACAGATTAATACAATTTAATGTAACTAACTGAGAGATCAAAACTTCATAATAAATAATAAAAATAATTCTTTATGTAAATAATATAAATAATTCAAAATATTCTAGATTCTGAGACGAGGTATTGTTTGATATGGCAAATTGTTGTTTCATTCCTATGTACTTACTTTTTTGCAACCTACATCAGTAATTTCCTTTTCTCCAGTTATTTGTGATTTGGGTTTTCTTTTACAAATATAACCAGCTTTCTTCTCACAGACATAATCTGCCCAATACCCATACTGTGAGGCAGGAAAAAGAATGAAATAACAATGAGATTAAGGTGAATAATCTAAAGAAAATGAATAGATTTCTTTCTTTGTAATGAAAACTATTAATCTTCTTTCTCCTTTCATTTTGAAACAAGTAGAACTTTTTTCCTTGTCCAGCCACCCTAGTTGATTACAAAAATATATCTGCTCGCACTCAGTGAAATGGTAGACAGGGCTATGGATAGCACGGCTACGGCTGGTAGCGATGAGACATAGCGCGGGGAGGCAGTCCCCAACCTGTTCTGCATGGGCAGTTGTGTCACGCAGTGATGGGCAAATGAGCAGGCAGGAGGGAGATCACAGGGATCACCACATGCCACCATTGCCACGAGAGGAAAAGGACCAGGAGAATGTACACAAACTACATTTGGAAACCTGTTTTATTTTACCGAATAATTTCACTGATGACTTCCAGATAAAGAGAAAATTTCATCAGTGATGCAGTAATGTGTGCAGAGTGTGACCAGCAGGTGGAGGGAGGTCATCCTCCCCCTCTGCTCTG
>VXAK01008292.1:423639-479602 GCA_013399435.1 Arenaria interpres
CTGGCAGGGGGTTGGACTAGATGATCTCCAGAGGCCCCTTCCAACCCCATGCGATTCTGTGATTCTGGAATGCTTTTATTTTAGTTTATTTTTTTAATGAAAGATTATATTTGAGTTTCATCCTTTGCCTCCACATCCCTTTTTCTGGCCTTAGCCAGCTGCTAAAATAGTGGGGAGCATCATTCTTTTCTTTAATTTCAATATTAAAATAAAATATGTATTGAATTGAAGTTACCTGGCCCTTGATCAGTACACAATCTTCTGGCCTGTTGTTTGTAGTGGATGGTTCTCCCAGGTGCCATTTTGTGTATGTCACTGGCGTACCATCACTCCATTCAAAATACATTTGAACCTTATGATCGTTCAGCCCAATCCACAGCTTGTCTGTTTGCTCTAAAACATGCAAACACAAAACTAGAAAAGATATCTTGTGCCTCTGCATCCTTTTCATGGCACCCTTGTGCTTTAGAACATATAATCCTTTTCATAAATTTATAAAACATAAAATTATTTAGTTTGTTGCATCATCATTTTATAAATTAATATTTTCACATAGATATTTGAGTAAAGACAGTATGATTTGGAAAATTAGGCTGCAATGACATCCCTGCACTGGATCAGAAAATTTTGCTTCTCCTCCTCATAGGAGTGGGCGAAGAGTAAATGACTATCCTAATGTTAATACACTGTGGTGGTATGATAGAACTGTAAATAGTTATTTTTTAGGTTCTGTTGCACTGGTCAAAATTTAAAGTACAGTTTTTATGTAACTTGCAGTGTGAATGTTTTAGGCTTCTTTCAAGAACATGAAAAAAGGAGAGAACCCCTCTAAGCCCAGCCGCTCAGTCCCCAAACCCAAAATCAATTCTTCAGGCAATAAGTAAAATCAGAGTTTTGACAATATCCAAAACTCAGCAGGAGAAGGCTGTCAGCAGCCGGATCTAACTTTGCATCTGGCCCTGTTGCAAGCTGAGGCTGGACCAAATGACCTCCAGGGTTCATTCTGGCCTAATATAGTTGTAGACACTTTTAACAAAACGAAAACAAAGAAAATGAATGGTAAATTTAGGCAGCCTTCACAAAAACGAGAAAGAGAGAAATAAAGATATGGAAGGATATTCACAATTTCTTCAGTAGTCACTGAACTGGCATATGATACCAGAACCAAAAAGTGTAAGAAACCAAAAATATCTCCTTGTATGGTTGGACATTAAGCAGAAGAATAAACACCTCAAGAAAGAAATTTTTCTATCTTGACTATATTTTATTTTTTCATTCCAGCAGTTAATCGGGGCTTTCACTACCTCTAACCATGAAAAGAAAAAAAAAAAGCAAAAGAGCTAACAGGGGTAACACATCTACAGACTCCTCACATTTCTGCCAGGGATATTAAAAAGGCCATGGCAAGATGACACTGACATGTTAGATCCAGTGACTTGAGTACGGTTCTTGAGGAAGCCCAGGCAACTCCCTCAATTACTGCCTGGAAACCACTTGGGCTAACCTTACCAGTTGTTTCCAACTGGCAGAGATAACTTTTCTTCAGTAGGTTTCTTCCATCACTGCTGCAGAGGCCTGCGAACCTGCCCATCTGAGTGCTGATTGACCAACAAGGTGCAGAGAATGACCTACAGCCACACTGTAAGTTCCACAAAGGCACAAAAAGCAGTATAAATGTGTTGGTTTTCCATAAAAAAAAGCACTCTTTCAAAGTGGAAGTTATATTTTGTCATCCTTTCACAAAGAAAGCTTCTCACTGGGATGACTGTTGTCCTCCTGCCCTCATGCAAAGCAAAGCCAAGGCAAGGCGGTTGAGTAAGCCTCAACTGAGAGCAAGTTGCAGCACAGAAGAGTGCAACAGTTTTGAAGCAGAAAGCCCTGCACCAGCCTAACAGCACTGAACCTCTGGCTTCTCGCATGTCTTTGTCTGCAGTGTTTCATGTTAATCCAATCGTTACATCTCAGGTCGGCTAGCTGGTGCTTCTTATGTGCAGAAAAAGGCAAAAACCCCCTTGGAAACACTCACTGTACCCAAGCCGAGACACTATAAAGCTGTGCTCCTCAAGGCTTTGGATGCTGGCCAGGTGACTCCCTTCCTTCCGACAAGAGGTCAAAGCTTCTTCCCATCCTTTGGTCTCCCTGAAGATCTTGTAACAGTGATTTACGTACAGCACCCATCCATCTGGGCAAGTAGCAGGCCCAATGTCACCTAAGAACAGATGTCAGTGTCTTAGAGGTGTTCAAATGCCGTGCAAAGGACATGACACCAAAAATATTCTCACTTGCTCTGTGCAAAAGTTCTAAACTAAGAATTTTCTTTGGAAATTCTCATTATAAGGAAATGATGGATACAAAACATAGTGAACATACATATGATTCTAAATCTGACATTTTTTAGCTTGGAAAATGAAGGCTTTTTAATACAAATATTATTTAATACAAATTCTAAGCTTTTTTATATAGACAAATGCCTGTAAAAAATACATTACTGTATCAATTTTAGTGGCTTCTGTATTACTGAGTACTTATTTGTCAGTTAAGAGGAACCAGAAATTGTCTGCACCTAATATAGAATGCTTACAAATTTTTAATAGATTAAATATATTGATAGAGTGAAAGTCATCTAGACAGATTTACAACTAGGCATATACATAGGGAAACACCAACAGGGAAATCTTTATTCACTTAAAATATCTTTTATGCTTGCAACGTGTCAATCTTTCTTTCTTTTGATTTTTTTTAACTAAAGTCCCTCTTCTGAAAAACAATTTTTGGTTTATTCTCCCTTGTCATGTTTAGTAGTGTGTATATTCAAAGAGGAGATATGACTAACAAACCTCAGACAGGAGAAGCTGCATGTTCTTTGCTTTTACTTGTTTCATTCTATGTGTTATGGGACTGGAGATCAACCTAGTATGGGTGCAATGATTGCAAGAAGTAAAACATATACACAAGAAAAATTATTGTTTATACGATTAACAAGAAAAATACTAAAATTTTCCTGCTCTTCCTTGTCAATGTGAATGCTGAGCAATTCAGATGATAGCTTCTACTTTTAATTGCTGATGTATATCAACACACCTGAGGAAACCAAGGTGAAGTCTTTTTTCTGACAAACATAACCAAGTTTCTGATCACATTCCATATTTTGCCATTTCGCTTTTTCTTCAGGATTCAAAACCACACAGAGTTTTCCAGATTCTGGAGAGGGGCTTCCTTTGGGACAGGTACAGAAAAAAAAAAAAAAAAAAAAAAAAAAAAAAAAGAAAAAAAAAAGTTAACTTTTCTGAAAGACAGATACAGCTCTAAGATCTAAAATCACTCTGGCCTGAAGTGACAGCCCCAAAGATCACGTCTTTCCCAGATTTGGCAAGAACTGAGGTAGGGCTCCGGTAGTGGGAATATCTGTATGAAAAGAAGTATCATTTAAGTGGGTATGAACATGTAGCCCGCTCACAGTTTGTGGCTAGAGATGAGAAATGGAAGACTGGCTATTTTGGGGCAAGATATTATTGCTTTCAGAGCTAAGATATGTTTGCAATACATAGCTAAGATATGTTTGCAATACATAGAAGATTCTGGCTTGTATTGCTATAAAACCAAACCAAACCAAACTTTTTTCTAAAGCTCAATCAGGGAGAGCTAAAATACATGTTGTTTTGGTGGCTTAATGCTAAATTCCTTCTTTTTCTCATGCCCATATCTCATGGTATATGTATCTGATAATAGAAATCAAAGCAGTATTTGAGGTGTGTATATTTTTTCTTTGGGAGTACAGAATCAAAGTCACGGCTACCTGGAGCCCAGTTTAAGTACCGGAAAGGGCTGCTTCCAATCCATTCCCATCCACTCCTCAAGTCCAGTCTGTTGAGTCCAATCCACAGTGCAGAATCTATACCTTCTGTTAACTCTAAATAACCAAAAGAGACAAATGATTCTAAAAATCACTTCTTTATTAGAAATAATCACTAATAGTGTCTCTAGGAAGACTTACAATTGTTAAATATCTAACTACAGTTATATTTAGATACTGGGGTACCTGATAAAAAAAGCTTTGATTACTGTAAAAAGAAAAAAAATATCTCATTCTATCACCTAATGCAAAATGAACAAAGGTGAGATGCAACAGAATAATTTCAGAATGAAAGGGTTTCTGTAGAATAGCCTAAATTCTCCTCAAGATTGGAGTTATTTAAGTAGAAATATTGGTACCATATAAGTAGAAACAATAATACTAAGGCTCTTTGAAGTTAAATTCATCCATAAAAATAACTAGACCTTTTTCCATCCTATTTCTATAGCAATTCATGGTTAGGTAGAGACATGATTTGGGCTCTATGAATAACTGATACCTTTCACTTTGACAAATGAATGAAAAACTTAGATGTCAAACTGCATTTGACAAAAACCACGTCTTTATTTTGGCACAAAGGGATTCCTTTTCTCTTATTTTCAAATTTTTTTCAAAGGTTACTTTTGACCAAAAAAAATGAAACTTTCATTTAAATTTCACATTTTTTTTCCTCTTTTAAAAAAATACAATAGATCAATGAAGTTCTAATGTAAGATAACACTTTTAAATAGAAAGTTTAACTGTTACACTTGAAGAATGCTGGAATACTTGGAATTCTGTCGAAACTTGGCAGTGATTTTGAGTCGAACCTGCGAATTTCAAAGGATTATTTTACTTGCTGATGCATATTTAGGCCCATAGACATTAGCCAGAATCGTATCAAGTAGTCCTTGGGCGAGATGATGGACTAAACAGATTCTGTGTGTAAGTCAGGGTTTGCTTTACTTCCTTACCCTTAAGGTACATTTCTTCATGAATGTCTGTGATGCTCAATAATTCAGCATTTTGCTGCTGGCAGCTCTTCCTGGCTTCGTGCCATGTGAGAGCAGACTCAGAGTTGATTTGGTAGTGGACATTTGTTACCAGATCTGTCGTCCAGGTGATGTCTTTATCTGTGGAGAAAAATAATTGTTTGGGGGTGATAGTAACTCACCCCCAGAAAAACATGTTGCAGGTTCTCGTTGTGCATGGCATTCTCATTAAGTGTCATCTCTGCTGTTCTTTCAAGAACACTGAAAATGTTACAACTGGGATGGGAAAGGATGAAGTTAAGGCCTGTAAACTGACAGGTAGACCTGGCAAATACTGCCTCCAGTTCCGTGAAGGTATATAGTTCAGGAATTACTACAAGGGAAGCAATTGCATAGAAAAAGACACCGCATGGAGTTCTGCTGCAGAAAACCTAGATATAAAAAAAAATATGCAACATCTCCTCCTTCTCATTCTGGATGACAGATCCCAATGAGAGCTGTGAGGACCAGCTCTAGACCTGAATTTAGCATCTTAGATAAATATTCTTCTTGGAAAGAGCTCCTGGATATGCTTGTCACACAGCTGAAAACCCCAGGCACGACAATGATGCTGCGCTGCACCGTGCTCCTCTTCCAATTATCTTTGCTTCTTTGGTCTGTTGAAAATCTATACATGCTCAGTAAAGCACAATACAAAATTGTATCGGATATATGATTATTCACACAAGCCAATATGAAGTTGAATTAAAAGAACTGAGAGCTGGGACTGGCCTACAAAAGCTTTAAAAATTATTCATTGACCCTATGTCAATGGGGTCAATTGACTAGGCTCAGTGCCCTTCGTATCTTTGTAGAGACGTGGAAAGCATATGTGACTATGGATTTGAACGACTCCAAAAGCACATTTTGAATCAACTAGAGTAACTAGAAAGTGATCGAAGTTGTAGGGAAATTCCAGGGATGGGAGGCAGTTGTCAGGAGGGGCAGAAAGACTGCTTTCCAGGCAACATGAAGAGGGCTTAAAAACATCATGGATAAAAGATCACATTCCACTTAAGTTAAAAAAAAACATATTGACATGAGAATCATACAGACTTAGACATTAGCTTCATCATTAAGCTTCCTGCAGCACCCATCTCTGTGCCCACATCCATCTCAACGGGTGTCCTCAGAGACGGGTTGTACAACGGTGACAGCACACATCCTGCCTGGGAAACAGTGATGAGCTCAAAATTATTGTGCTGCTCAGCAACACCACCACAATTAGCGGGAACTGCATGCTGTTTGACTCTTCCAACACACTTTCCTCCACGTCTTTACGCAACATGTAGTAGAGTGCTGCAGCATGTAGCAACACATCATATACTAAAATACATTCTTGTAAACTATACATTATTATAAAGATACACGTACTCTGCTAGTGCTGGTTTGCCAACATCACACAGAGGGGACCTGTGTGGGAGCTGGTAACTTACCTTTTGATGGGCAAAACCCGTATCGCTGGTCTGTGTCGTAGTCTGCGGTGGTTGCACACCAGAGCCAGCCGTCTGACCGGCCGGCGTCTGTGCACTCAGCGTACCATTGCTTATCGTACAGGAAAGGGAATACACAGGGTGCCCCAAAAGCATTTCCTAGCAGTGTAAAGGTCTCTGAGAAAACAAAGAGATAAAGATAGTATCGAAAATGGTAATGAATGTAAGCTGAAAAATGTGAAGCCTATGCTAATGGCTGAATTGCATCTCAAAGTGCCTTCCACTTTACCTTTCCCATAACCATAACAAAATTAATTTCAACACTTTTTCAGACTTAAGCTTCTGACACATGTTTTGGAGCAGTGTTATTCTGATGTAAAGTAACATTTCATAGATGAGGTCTACAACTATATTTTTGTTCTGACCAAGATGCTTTTGCAAACTCTTAATAAAGCTCCAGGGCTCTACCCTAAGATACTACTATTTTAAACAATGTTAAGATTTATATAAAATGCACAAAAGAAGGAACTAATATATAGATGTCCTGCTTCCTGGAAAAAGTAAACATCAGATCAGACAATCCTTCTCTGGTTTTATTCCAGGGACAACTGAAGTATCTCACATAGAGTGGAGCAGCTCCCACACACAAGGCTCAGGGATTAACATTTCATATATCCTGTAAAGTGGTTTTTAGAACATTCATTCTGGATGTGGGAGAGGCATTAGAACAATCAGACTTCAGCTAATCATAACGGGTAATTACACCGGTAATTATAATTATGCCATGAGCATCCTCATCTGCCGAGTCACAAAAGCCACACTTCCTCCACCTAGCTGGTACTTCCAGCCCTTTCTCAGCTCTCCCATACTGTCTTTCTTTCTTGAGAACACAATTTAATTTCCATGTTCCTGTACAAGTAACTTATTAGTGTTTATACTCTCTATTAACAATGTACTGACACAGTATGGTGAGGTATGGTGACTTTAGAAAATATTTCTATGTAATATAAGAGTAAATATGTGTGTGCGTATATGGTAAAATATAACAAATATTTAAAGAATGCTAATATATAATATTTATAATACTTGTAATACTAATATAATGCATACACTAAAATAGTGTGTATATTTTATTATATACTTATGTACATAATACTTACTTGATCATAAATATGAAATTAAGTTCAAGGCTAACTCCCTCAATACACTGATTTTTCTAAAATTCTGATGTTCACCAACGGATTCCAAATAGTCAGGACCAAAGATTCAAAACACTGTAACACTCACAAGGAAAGTGCAAAGGATGAAAGAATCCATTTTCTGTACCTTCATAAACCTGGGAACATAAAATGTCCATGGCCCCATAGATCTTCCAACTATTCTTTGCACTCAGTCCCTTCTTTAACAAAATGTTATCATGTTCTCCATTGCCAGGGCTGAAAAACAAATCTTCTCCTTGGATTGCAAGGAAGCTTTCATTTCTGCATTCCCACCACTGGAGCTCACTCGTTCGATTACATGGATACAGGGAGATCACAGCCTGGTCCTCCTTCGACTGCACCCCCAGGCACAAGTTCAGCCTCACACTCATAAGCTGATGATCAGTGATCCACCTGAATTTTTGTAATTCATTGTCTTGATGGCAAGTGGCAGTTCTAACTGACTGTGTGACAGAAGCCTGGAGGCAGACCTTGTTGACTTTATTATATATCAAAAATGGTTCAGTGTCTGTAAAACAAACCAATAGAAAGTAAATGGTTAATATAGAATATGTATATGGTGGATATGTGACGTAATTCTGCTTCCCATTCACAAGAACAAGGAGTCATTGCATTCCTATCAAACATAAATATGATGTTTTTGAACAGAGTCCAACTGTTCAAGTCCAATATCAATTTTACTGATTAAAAAGCACTAAGGTAGATAATAGGATATGTATTTCTTTGTTATATGTCACCGTAGTGTGGATTAGCAGAACACTGCACAGTCAGCAGCATCAGCAGAACTGGGCACAGCTTGTTGGACTGATTTACATCCCTCGATCATACTGCCGTCACCATCACCCTGTCTCCATCTGCACAGCTTTGGAGACCTTCGACCTCTACAAACTTCACTCACCCTGCCAGATCTTACAGGTCTCCTAGTGGGGTCACAGCCATCTTTGCTGAGCCATTTGTCTTTCCCTTCTCAAATCCACACTTATAAATGTGGGTGAACACCTCTGGGCCTCACAGGGGGTACTCTGGGCCCATTGGCCTTGCTCACATACAAGACCTGCAGCATCTTCTCTGAGCCATTTTAATGTAAAAATGGGAATGACATTGGGAAACCAATCGCAGGCTGAGAAAATAGCAAGGACTGGATAGTAGTGACATCTGACCAACACTTGGCAATGTTGAAAGGCTGGTGGAAGTTAGAAAGTCCACCTGTAACAGAAATTGTGTCCTCAGCTCTTCAGACAGAATCATAGAATCATTCAGGTTGGAAAAGCCCCTTGGGATCGAGTCCAACCATCAACCCTACTCTACAAAGTTCTCCCCTACACCATATCCCCCAACACCACATCTGAACGACTCTTAAACACATTCAGGGATGGGGACTCAACCCCCTCTCTGGGGCAGCCTATTCCAGGGTCTGACCACTCTTTCTGGGAAGAATTGTTTCCTAATGTCCAGTCTAAACCTACCCTGTTGCAGCTTGAAGCCATTCCCTCTAGTTCTAGGTATAGTTTCTCTGATCACGTCTACAGTGTTGGCTCCAATATGAAGTAGAAGCAGCTGAGCTAATTTCAGTCCTACAGTGAGTTTATCAGTAGCAGCAGTGAATCATGCCCATCAATTTTCTCTGCTGCTTTGTGGTGTGCTTTGTCACCCACCCAGTTGAATTTCCTTCCAAAGCTTGTGGGATTCGTAATCAGTTTTGGTCCCTGATACATCTCTTGACAATTAGGTGTCATATATAATGAAAATGTATTTAAAAATCTAAAGAAATTTCATTTTAAAAGCCTGCAAAAAGTTTAAATCAATGTAGATAATATACAGTACACTGAAAACAGCTATTCTAGTCTACCATGATACCATGGGCAATAAAAAAACAAACAAACCCAACCAAAGCACATACTCTGAGGCAGTTTTACTGAGTTACAAAGCTAAAAGGATTTAATCTTAAACATTCAGGTCTCTAAAAGCCACCTGTTTAACATCTACAATAGAAGTGCAGCTAAAGGGCTGGTACTAATAGTGTCACTGCAATTCTACAATAACTTTACTATATTTAATCCAAATTTATTTCACATGAATTTTACTTCATCTCCTTTATCAGCGCCAGTGAATTCAGCGAGTGTATTCAAAAGAATGAGGGAAAATTGTCTTCTCTGTAAGCACTAAGTCTTTCTGGATTACACAGCCATTATCTGAGAACATCTTCATATCCTACAAATAATTCCAGATTTCACCACTCCTTTAGTTTTTCCTGCCTGATTTCGCTAACCATTACCCAGACACCAACAGCTCAAAAATCAGAACACAGAAGTCAAGAAAAAAAAAAATAAAAAGAGAGAGAATTTTTTTTAAAAATCGACATTTAAACATATTTTAGGATTTTCTTAGATCTGATCCTCTGGGGTTATTGAAATGATATTGCCACTATATATGAATAAAATAATTAAGAATTCAGTTTTTGTTTCCTTCGTTGTCTGTTTCTTTTTCCAGCTAGATCCCGCCTTTGCCTGTAAAAGGTTCCCCATCTGTCTGTCTATGATGTACATATAGGCACTGCCACAGAACCATAAAGCACACAGAAATGCCAGAGGACATGGAGGCACTGTCACAGACACCTTTACAGGGGGCAAGCGGACGGCACTTACCCACCAGCTGCACAGCACTGTGAACCAGAGAGAGAACAAGCAAGAGCCAGGAGAACATCATTGCCGATGCTGTTTTCTCTTCTTCCCTTCACCAAAAGCCATATGATGAGAGTTGCTGGTGACAAAGTGCTGAAGAGAGAACACTGACCAGTCCTCCTCAGTTTCGAAGGCTGGGTGGTTGGATAGAAAGCTCTGAGTGCTAAATAAGGAAACATTCTGTCACATGCCACATTTCAAAAAAACAAGACCACGCAGCACAAATTTTGCCTTCGGAAAAGAGTGAGTTCTCATTGAGGGCAAGCCGTGCTGTCTTCGGAAAGCAGGTGATGCACAGAAGTTTCTTCTCAATACTTTCCTGCTGCGTCTCCTGAGGAGACACCAGTGGAGCTCATGGGATCAAAACAACCGTGAAATACCAAAGAGAGAAATTCAGCCTCAGCTTTTAAATCTTACACATTAATTACACAATAAAAATATACCATCAAGAAAACATATCAGCCTCATACTTCCATGTGTGATGTAAGACGGGATTGAATTTTAGAGGATTTAAGTGACATTCGCTCTGCAGGACGTTATAAAAATTACTTCCCTTCTAAATGAAGTTGCCGTTGTCCTACTGACCTTCCTTTCTGCATAAATGCAAGTAGGAGACCAGCACCCAAAGCTACCTGAAAAATGGCTCATTTTAAAAACAATTTCCGTTTTTCTTCTGAAGTAGGTAAATCTTGACAGACAGTCACCCCAAGAGTGAGTCTCCATTTCAGGAAATGCTGTGTATCTCTTCTTACCCAGGAGCTTACATTTCTAAACGTATAGGTGGAAACCTGAAAGAAGCAGCACTCCTCTCCTGACTGCTGTAGAGTCTCCCTATAACTACATACAAGACTGACTTTATCACAGGAGGTTTTTATCATGGAAATGTTTTGTTTTCTTTAGAAAAAAACTGATACATGGGGAAAAAATAAAACAATCTGTGGTGTGAAAATATCATTTGAAGTGCAGTAACAGAGTTGTTCAGCACCTGTAGGAAAAATGTGATAGCAAGAAATATTGGCATCATCCCACGTTTCTTGTCAAGATGATTGCATTTCCTAAATACAGGATTTGTTCCTACTTGGGTGCTCAGCAGAAAGACAACACAAAAAAGAGACTTAGTTCCCTGAGAAAGTCTACATGATTAAAATAAAAAGGAGAAATTGAATTGTGAAATATGAAATCACAAGGAAATGCAAGGTACAGATGTTAGGAAGTTAAGAGCAAAGTTAACTGATGTTTATTTTTTTTTTTCAGATTATGGCAAAACATACTAACAACAATAAAATAATCAACTTTTTCTGGCAAAGACATTTTAGCATTTTTAATCAGCTGCCAAAGATCTTGCCTAAAAGAGCAACGGTCCTCTTTGGCCTGAACTGATTTGTCTTAGACTGACAGCTTTTCCTTACAGCATGTGGCCTATTTATATAAAAGATATGTTGTCATTTATACTGTCAGGAATTTTAACAGCCTTGTTTTATTCTAGTCCTTGTATGGCGTGAGGCCAAGAGGAATTCCACTTTCTTCTCAGTTGGACATTGTGCAATAACAAAGATGCAAAAAGGGAACTGTCCCTTTTCTTCACCCTCCTCTGCTCCTCAAGCCACACCAGTGCCAGCTGCAGCCTGGCAGTAAAACAAACATTGGTCTGTTAAAAAAAACCCAAACAAACAAAAGAAAAAAAATAAAAAAACCCACCCCAAAAACCACAACAACAAAACAACAAAACAACAAAAAACCCCAAACGCACAGAAGAACCCAAGCACTTGATAGTGCTTCATCTGTACACAAGCTGCATCCAGCCATGAAGTGCAGGTTGGCTGATCCCAGTCTGGAAGGTCAGAAGCTGAGCTAAATGGAAAGTTGAACTCCTTGGTATGAATGTAATGGATTCTCTCTTACTTCAAATTCAATTGCTAGACCTACACCCTAGACACTAATCTTGTAAGGAGAAAATCCCAAGAATGTAAAAGTTGACTTGGTAGGAACTCCCTGGAAATCCTACTGAATTCATGAAACTTCTGCGCACTCAAAGATGAAAAGAAAAAGAGCACCACAATATCAACAGCACCCTGTAACTCAGGTTGTTGAGTGAGTCTAAATGAAGAACAGGTGGAAGGTAACACGCAACAGTTGCTTTGCCGCTGATAATTTGCCTATTGCTGCTGCCAGGTGTTCACAGAGAGCTGCAGTGACCTAAAGTGACCCATGAAATGCTTTGTGGTCCTTCAACAGCAAAGATCCTTTAGGATCTGCTCTGCTGAAAGAGCAATCTCCACCAGGGTAAGTCTCCTCATGCCCTTGGCTGCAGTGGCTGAGAGCAACTGATGAACTCCTGCAGACCAGCCCCAACCACCAGGGAGTGATAGCTTTCATGGGTTAGGGCGTTAATGGGCCTTGCTGTGCCAAATCTAGTTGAATGTTTCAGTACACAGGTAAGAGTTGTTGAGCCTGTGTTACCTGCTGTTTTTCTGGGCAGGTTCTAGAAAGGGGAACAGGTACTGTTTGCCATCCTTTGTAACCTTTCTCATTCAGGCTGGTAAAGACATCTATTTAAAGCTGCTCTGTTCATCAAAAGTTCCAACAATAACATACGCACAGGTCAAAATACGAATTAACATAGGGAAACATACCCTTAGACTGAAAGTAGTGTAGCTATTGCATTAATATGCTTGACTGTTGTACATACCTGGAGAAAGCAACCGCAGAGCGTGGAGTAATTAAGCAGAAAGGCAATGTCATGAAAGGGAGAACATAAAGATTTCCCTGGAGAAAAAGCAAATTTGAACACTGTTTGAGGAAGAGTGTTGTTTCTTTATTAACATTTTCTAAAGAATGAGGATTTATATGCATTCCTTTTGAATAAATTGTGTTGTATAAATAAATAGTTACTAAAGAGTCTCAAAAGAGCACAATCATGATGCCCTCACGTCTTAATTCCCTTATGCACTGCCAGACACTACACAAACAATAGACTTTTCTAAAAGCACATTTAGTGACAAACAAGTGTAAAATGAAACTTTAAATGAAAAAGACATCTCCCTAAGACAGAATTATGAAACGAATCTTCACTAGTTAGGAAGGGAATCTATGAAAATTCTGCACTTTATTTTTTATCCATAGCAGGAAGTATTAAATGAACTAAACTAAATTTTTTAAATGTCAGCAAGTTTTTGGGGGTAATGAAAAGCCAATTGTCATACTGTCATAAAATTGGCTTATGTTTTCTTCAAAAAATGGTGTGAATATTTGTGATGAGATGAATAATTTGGTCCATATGATCTAGCCTTTATCATGCTAACAGCAACAACGTGATTAGTAATAAAAAATGGCCATATTGTTTTTGCATCTAGAATTTATTACATGTTAAGAAAAAGTCATGTACTCTATAAATATACCAGAAAAAGTAAAACTAAAGCACTTCACTCCATGAAGTAGTGGGATAAGGCAGAAATACACCAAGTTTTGTTATTTTAATCTTCAAAAAATAACTTAATTGTGGTAGAATGGTCAACAGCGTTAACTACATTAAGAAAGAGCAAGAAAAAGATGCATGCTGAAATTAAATCAGCTTTATCTTATGTGCTTATATTTGGACTAAAGGACTGAATAATTCCATGTTGCAACCCTAAATGATTAATGGTAATCTCCAAGAAATTTTCCAAGATGCATAATGTCTTAGAAGATTGGAGAAGAGAGTTACATATACTTAAATCAGATTTAACAATAAATTTAATTTGGTTTAAGAGGAGAAAACTGTGGATCACATAATTCAATAAAAATATAATGAGAAATAGCATTGAATTTTGACTGCTATGAAGAGATATTTCTTCAATGCCCACTTTGCTAATAGTCTTATTTTTTAGCAGTTAGCCAAACAATATTAGATGCAGAAGTACATGACATCTGAGCAGATGCTGGAAGAATTTAGGCCACAGGGGGGAAGACTAGAGCAAGACGTGATAAAAGTCTGCAAAGATGTAAAATGTTGCTGCATGAAGGAAGGTCATAAATTACCCTACATATCTACTTGGGGAAGGACAAGAAATACAGAAAAAGAAGCAATGGAATCAGTCTAGCAGGGGAGAATTCAGTACCAGGTAAAAAAAAAATTCTTAATAGCAGAATTATTTGGACACATTATTTACTGAAAGACTTAAAAAAAAAAAGAAGAAAGTATTTGTCAGAAATCAGCTTAACTAATTTGTCTCTCCTGCACCAAGGATAGTCTTGAGGGTTTTTAGTTTACCTTTCTATCTCTAGAAATTTAGAAATATTTTGCAAGTTTCAGTTCAACGTTCACATATGCTCGTGGAAAGAAACAGATTTCTGACATTGATTTTCAACCTTAAACTGATAAAACCCTTAACTTCCAAGTTAATTTAGATTCATAATTTCTCATTGCAGCAGGTCTTGTCATCCGTTTTGGATACCTATGAGAAACTGAGCCACTCACGTGCTCTGTTCTGACTCTCTTCTGTATGTGGCACTGGGGAGTCCTGGGCTGTTGATCAATACAAGTTGTTCAATACGAGTGAGTCTCAGGCATTTGTGGGACACTGGGGAAGAGCATGAAAAAAGATGAGTGACTGCTACTGAGAAGCTGCCACGGGTAGCCCACGCACTTTGGTGGCCTCTCACCTGCTTTACCAGACCCATAGGGCACTAATGCTGCTCTAGGGGAAAAACAGTCCGTAGTTCCTGGGCCTAGTCATAGAACCAAAGGAACATGGGCTCAATTTAAAAAGCAAGCAAAAAAACCAAAACTCAGCCACCCTTTGCAACACGAGCAAGAGAAAAGTGAAGTGTGAAGGAGAGCAGATCTCAGGCTGGGGTTCACCGACAGCCTGAGTCAAGCCTGTGAAGACCTCACTGTGTCCTATGCCCAGCTGGGCAGGGCCACCCTCACCCTGGAGCTGGCACTGGGTCTATACAGAGCATACTAAGATAGTAGAAATGTAGTTCTTTTTTCCTTAATGTGCTGAAGCATCCCATAAACGAGGTCAAACTAGACCCAGATGGGGTGGGTGGTGGGTGTGACGGCTGAAAAGCTCTGGTGTGAAGGGCAATTCTCTAGGTCCATTGTGCAACATCAGCTTTGGAATTGTGAGACCTAGTCAAGGTTTCCTTGGAGAGAAAGAACAGCTGACTGCTTGAAAATTTCTCTCTTTTTCCACAATTCCAGGGTGTTAAAATGAGAATAGCATGCTAAAACAAAAGACTAAACTACAGAGGCAAAGTCATCATCATCCTGAAAGACGTCTGAGTGAGAACCGGGAGCTCAGGAGGTCTCAGTCCTTGTTTTCAGTGACGGAGCTACAGGCCCTGCATTCAAGGGAAGAAAGGATCCCATCTGGGAGATTGCACCCAAGGGTGCATGTCACAGTCACAGATGTTGCCCAGCCCGGGCTCATGACCCAAGAGCATTTGAACCTCAATATCTTGGCTGAGGTGCAGCAGACCAGTGTACGGTCCATGACTGCTGATTTACAGATGCACTCATCAACCTTTTGTACTATCCCTTAACTGCTTCTCGTTAACTGAGCCTCAGTAACAATTGGAAATAATCAACATGCATCGTTAGCCTGTTGTTTAAATAATGGATTGTGTAAGAAAAAATAACCGATCCAGCCATACTTCCTGGATAACAGTATATAGTTCTAAAAATAACTGGAAAAAATGCCTGTTCTTTATATTATCTCTATGATGAGTCATTGTTTTTTTTCCTTAGCTTTATCACTATTTCCTTCCTTATAAAAAACCCCAACCGTATACCACTTTCCAGAAAGAAACACTTCAAAGAATTTTCCATGGGTTAATACTTCAGGGAGCATCTGGACAATACTCTTAGTCCTATGGCTTTGTGTTAGGTTGTCCTGCAAGGATCAGGGAGTTGAACTCAGTGACCCTTATTGGTCCCTTCCAATGTGAGATATTCTATGATTCTATGATAAGTTTCTACACCTTTTCAATCCCTTTCTTTATGTTGATTCCCTACCATACGTAAGTGCAGCATTTGACTTGAATATTTAAGAGAAGAACATTGAAGCAGAAAAATTGACAGCATGGATTTAAGACTGTTTTGTTCCCCCAGTATCTGTGGATTGGTGAGGTCCAGAACATGATTTTAAACAGGAGTAACAAGGATATCTAAAAAATGTCCCACCTGAAAAATGTCCTAACGCCAGCTCTCCAACACCGATTCATGGTCTGACCTACCTATCAGTCTCTATGGCAGTGGGAGGTATGTAGTAGTAAGTAAAGTTTCTTTACATCAACTGGTAAGACAGACACTGGAGCTCTTCCCCTCGTCACACACCTTCCAACTACAATTGTAACAAACCTATTTGCTGAAAGAGGAAGGAAATTTCTTAATTAACAGCACAGAATGAGATAGAGGGAACAGACATTCACATGGATTGTTACCAAAGGAATCTCTTAACTACAAAACTATAAAAAGATCTGTAGGGGTTGAGATCTTTTTTCTGGGACACAGTAATTCAAATAAAGAGTAAAAGGAGCTCTAGGGGCTGGCTTTAATCTGAAATACTTTCTGGATTTCTTTGTTATGAAGGGCATCTAAATCTATCACAGCTCTTCCAGGCATAGTCTGAGCATTTTAATATCACTGCAATGCAATTTGTTCTTTTAGTTCTCTTTGGGGTTTGAATTTCTAGCTCTACGAGAGCAGAAAGTGGTTTGCCTAAGGCTCAGTTACTTAAACATCAGTTCAGTTTACCTACTTCTCAAGACTGCCTAATCCCGAAACCTTGCTTAGCCCTGGGCACACTGCTTTGGCCACACCATTTGTGCAAAATTGCCTGTTTTGCAGAGAAGGGTACCTATCCCTTGCCTAAAATAATCCATAGTTAGGCAAAGAGTCATCTGCCTGCCTAACAGGCAAGCTTGACAGTTTGAACTAACAAGCTTGAAAAGAGATACAGGGGTTGAGATTTATGGCTCAGATCCCATTTGTAGGACAAGTTTTGTTTGTCTAGTTTGTGCTGACAATGCAAACCACAGGGAGCTGGGGACAGGGCTCCAGATCTGCTTTAGCCCAGCCACCAGCCACGGGCATGCAGTCAGACCAGCCTCCCTCTTGTCTCTCCTCTCTCTGGCTCACCCACTCCTTGCTGCATGGACACAGAAAGAGTGGTGCAGAGTGTCCTCACCTAAGGTACAGCAGGCAACACATTTAGGGAACTTTTAAGGGTTTAGATTCAACTTCTTTTACCCGCTGCTGGTTTTCCACAGATACATTGCCTGTTAAAAACCAGGCAGTCAGTCATCTGCAGCCACTGCTAACACCTTGTAACCATCTCAAAAAAGGCTTCAGCAGACCAGAGCACAAAATTCTGAAGGCATCTAATGCTTCTTGTTAAGTCCTGCCTTCTCAGAGAAGAGGTAAACACCCAACAGCAATGTACCAAGCTATTTTCTGGGGATTTATATCTGAATCAAAATGTAGAGATAGGGAGAAGCACCCAATATACTACTTGGCTCTCTTCTAAAATGAAATCTGAGAAAATTGAGAAAAAAATTCCTTAAGCTGGGCATTTCAGACAGGAATGCTGGATTACTAATGTCAGTAGCCTGGGGAATTATCTAATGTAGAAAAAAATTACCAGGTTCTTCTGTGCATTGTTAACGAAAACCTAACAATTTCTTCACTAAAGCATAGACAGAGAAAGAGGAAACTTAGGAACTTGAAAAGCTGCATCTGCCAGTCCTGTCTCTGCAACTAACGAATGTTAAGAGGATGGAAGAGGAAGTGAAAAATAATTAAGAATGTAGGAGCAAGCTATATGTAGAAACATCCGTTTGACAGACAGCTGTGAAGTGAGCTGGTCATCTATAGCTGGATTTCCATGGACAACACCAGAATCTCTATGGTCACTAAGAAAATTTTGCACAGCATAAACCTACCCTGATTTTCAACATATCCAGGCAGAAAATGTTAGATTCGTGTGTCTGTTCCCAGCTCTGCCCTTGTCAAACCTATCAAGCCCTCCTCCTTTCCAATCAAACCATACATCCTCTAATTTTTACATCTGCACCAAGTGATGTTGTTGTGAATTCTAACTGACACCTATAAAAATGTTTTCAGGTCCTCAGATATAAGACCTGTGTCATGATACACAGCATTAAAAACTGCTAGGATGGTTGGTTTGAAATAGCTCTAGAAAGCTGGTAAGCCTTGGTGAAAACTTCAAGTCACAGCCGGTTGCCAACTAAAGGACGCTCCAAGGCCACATCCTCTGCAGCCAATGTCATGCTTTTTTTCAGTTAACACTTATCACGAAACATTCATCTAAGTAGGCACATCATCCATCAGAGTACACTTTTCTGGATGCTGTTCATATCACTGCGTGTACAGAGTGCTCTTAACTTAGCTGAATTTCCATATTTATGAAGCCAATGTGCATTTAAAATGAGTTTGGGTTCCTGCCCACATTTTTAGTAATTTCGCACTTTTTCTTGGCAGCAACAGTCTATCAAAGTTAGGTCTGTTCTGGAAAGCTTCAGTGCAGAATACATTTTCCTTGTTATTTTACATGAGGTGGTATCACTGCATTCATCAGTGGAATTCTTCATACCAAAACACGTGCATGCACTGTTTAAAGTACGCTCTTTGTTTCAGTAACTCTTTGCCAGCTGCTTCATTAGGAGGCACGAAAACAACGGAAGATGAGTAAATATTTGCAAGATCATTTCCTATACCATCAACATTGATCAGTTCTGCCCAACTTTGCATAAAACAACAGTACGGATTAAAGATCGAAACCAGATGTGCTGTCTGGGCTGCAGGATTAAAGAAGATGAATTTGATTAGTTTTAACACTTCAAGACTGGAGTATGGGAGAAATTTACAGTTCTCAGTTAACGCTGCTGAAAGCTAGAAAAGTTTTTAAGCATATCAGAAAACAAAAAACAGTATGAGAAAACAGGAAAACCAAGGAAATATAAAGCAGGCAGACTAATTTGAATTCCTGGAAATGTGGTAGGAAAAAATGGTACTATTTGTTAATCATGAGAGGATAACTAGATAGTAAGGTGTCACAGTCAAGGCCTAAGGAAAGAGCAGTAATTACTAATTACCAGTTTATGTTGAACTGAAAGGTGTCCTGACAAGGGTTTTATGGAAAGATATGGTGCTGTTCTGTATGTTAACAGCTCAGATAATGACAAAAGGTGTATTTAATATAAAACTTGGCAAAGGAACTTAAACAGTGCTCAGGAAGAGACCTCACTGCAGAGCTGTCTAGCTCTGCAGTTGGCACGTGCCCTTCACCCATGCCAGTCAGCGTTCCCCCAAAGGGATTTTGAGGTACAGTTTGGCACGTGCAGTGTTTGAGGGACCATTCCCACGGAGCAGTCTGAACACAGCCACCAGCAGCCTGCTATGGAGCAACCAAGAGCTTATTACACCACTCTGGCCCAGTTGTCCTGAGGAGTTGGCATCACTGCAAATCACATTGATACTATAAGCATAAAAGCTTCGAGTAGGTTGCCCAGGGGAGGGGTGAAACTTTATAAGAGGTTGTATCTGTCAGCAGCTGCTTAGTTTTAGCTGACACTGCCTTTGGGCAGGACCTTTTCAGTTCCCTATTTCTATTATGTATATGATAAAAGGTCCCTATTCACAGGATATATAAAATTCTAAGATCTTTAACCTTGAAATTATGTCATGCCTTCTATTGCTTACTTCAGTATTGGAAGAAACTCTGTTTGCACTTTTCTTTTGGTGGCATCCAGAACAAAAGAGAGTATGTTTATTCAAGAATGATTGAAAACCCTCCTAAATTGTAAAATTATATACTGTTGAAGCTTGCGAATCTGAAGTGATACATTGCCTCACAAAACAGCTAGTGTGACATGGAAGTGACACCTTCCAGTGTGTGTCTGTATACTGAAGTTTTATACGCTGCTTGTTTTTATAAGACCCTGAAGTAAAACACGATGCTGTCAGCTAAGAACATGACATTTCCAGCGTCACAACAGACCTGCACAGATCCTGTATGTTATAATTGTTATTTTTGCAATTACCTTGCTGAACTTCACATTTTGAGTATCGCTGAGTGATACCACTCCTGTGTGCAGACTAGAATGGCTGGATCATAGAATCATATAATAATCTAGGTTGGAAGGGACCTTTAAGATCATCGAGTCCAACCATTAACCTAACTCTGACACAAAAAAACCAACCATCACCAAGCCATATCCCCCAGAACCATGTCAACCGGTCTTTTGAACACCCCCAGGGATGGCACCTCAACCACTTCCCTGGGCAGCCCATTCCAATGCTTAATAACCCTTTCAGTGTAAAAATTTTTCCTAATATCCAATCTGAACCTCCCCTGGTGCAACTTGAGGNTGCTTTTTTAGAAGATGCTTTCTTCTAAAAGTCGTAAATTGAAACCCCATGAGTCAAGCTGTGTTGGCATGAGAGCAGGAATTAAGCAGGATTATAGAATGGCTTTAACTCTGAGGAAAAAACCCAATGTATCTCTTCAAGGACACCATATCTCTGCCCTCTGATGTATAGACCACTAGAAAATCTTTTCATATTTTGACACTCTGCAAGTTATGTTGCACTGTCCTAAGCTGTTCACCCTGTGGAGCACTTAATAGGATGAATTTGTCAGAAAAGAAAAGATTTTGAAGTGGTAAGAAAAACACGGTGAAGACAACTGCTGTCAGAAATTGTCTAGATACATGTGAAGTATCAGAACATCCAAAAGGACTGAATAGGAAGAAGGAAAAAAAAAAAGCAAGTGTCCTGAAGACATTCCAAATACTTAATTTTTTTCTAAGTATTGCAGTACTATGTATTTTCTCTGCTGGCTTCCTGGGCAGTCATTCACATAGCAAAATTTTGTGACAGTATACACTGAGTGTATTAGCTAGCCTGTTTATAAGGTTCTATGTGGATTTTTTTTTTCCTATTCCATGCAAATCAGGGTAAATCACCTCACATTTATTCCACATTCAAGTATGTCTATTTGAGGACTTACTGTGGAGTTGCTAGAGTACTGTAAAATTAAAACCCAAGGTTAATTACATATTAATTTCTATATACAGGTGAATGAAAACCCACCACTTCTGGCTCAGGAAATCACTCAGCTGTAAATGTTGAGGCCAAGAGAGGCAAATAAGGAGCTACCACTTGATGTTTGCCAACTATTGTGCTCCTCATTAAGCACCGTCTTTTGGACACCACTAGGGACGGGATGCAAGGCTAAGCAAACCTTTGATATGACCTGGTAGAGCTGTTCAGAAGTTGTGATAAAAGGGTGCTCGTGGCATCTGTGCTTTGATCTCCTGTTAGTGGAAAGCTTAAACCTAATGTGGGTGCTAGCACTGCCCATACGGCCCATGCAGCCAGGAGAGCTGTGCTGCTTCCTAGTGCTGGCCATGCCTCATCCTGGTCTCTGCCATGTTTTCTGATCACTTTCTTTACTTTTTCCAAAAATACAGGCTTTAGCTTATCAAAAGCATACAATCCTGTATACCACCACTGACCACAAAATTAGAGAATAGTTTACGCTGGAAGAGTCCTCTGGAGGTCATTTGGTTGAAATCTTCCTCAAAGCAAGGTCTCAAAGCTATACACTGTTTCAAAGGTTGCTAAGGACACTTTTCAGCTGAGTTTTGAGTATTTCTACAATCAAGAGTGACATTTCCATAGAAAAATGTATCTATGTTGACACACTAAGTGTGAGAACAGGCAGAAACAGCTTACAAAATTGACTCTGAATGACACTTTAATTGTTTGAGCTATCAAACACCATATGAATAATTGATCATAAAAAATACCTTATGAATATTTGGAGTGAGTTATGATCATAGATTTGTAGAATGATAAAATATTAAACTTCTGGCACTGAAATGATTCTGGGATTCAGTGCAATTTCAGGCAAATTATAAAAGTGCACAAGAAACAATGGAAAATAGTTAAAGGAAGACAACTCATAGAATGTGCTTGTCTCCTGTGATTCTTTAGCTGAATGCAAATAGTTTTCAAGCAAAATTTAAGGATTTCCTTCCTTTTTACTTATTTCTAGCTTCCTCATTTATTTAAAATCCCTTCCCTATTTTGTGTCACTATGCTGAGTTTTTACATCATTAAATTTCACATCTTCAGTTATTACAATGCAGACAGTTTTTAGTAGCATAATTCCCTTTCATTTTTAATCCAGTTAAGAATGAACAGCTTCACTGTTATGTGCTCTAAATGTAACTGCCTTGACAAATAATTAGTCAAGAAGTTAAATGGTGTCTTCATTCCCAGACATTTGTTATCGTTGCAATGTGTGGAGATTGCACATTTCCATTTTCCCATTTCCTGTTAAAAATTTGTTGTAAACAGATTTTACTCTGAATAGATCCTAAGTTTTTCTTGATTTTAAATGCATCATCATGTCATAGTACACAGCAAACAGGGCCATTAACAGAAGCTTACTTTCAGACAGCAACCTAACGACCATCACCATCCCATATGGTAGCTCTGAAATTAAAAGTACTCTCACCAGCAGAAAAGGCTGCTGTTCCCACTGCCCAGTAATAAAAAACAATTCTCTTGTAACATGGGATGCAGGAGAAATGTTTGAGTGGATGGGAGATGTGTAATCAAGCCTTATTACTATCCCTCCTGCCTCTTGACAGCAGGTCAAGACCTCTTGATTCATCCCACTCACTCCCCACACTGATCACAGGCCTTGTAAAGCCAATATATTTTTTCTTTGTCCCATTTCCCCATTTGTTCCCACCTCCCCCTCCTCCTCTCCCCCCTAGCAAATAGTTCCCAAGCTGATCAGATCCAGCAGGTGGGATTATCGGCACCTTTTACTTTTCGTCAAATTGAGCATGTCCCAGGACACCAAAGGGTTTTTCATTCCCTAATAGGTTGTATCAAAAAGATTCTCTCCCCTTTCCATAGTATCTTTACAGAGAAAGTGCTTGTCTGTAAGATTTCTGTCAGTGGCTTCTTGGGTTGCAAATCAGCCCACAGCTCATACAGTTCCTCTGTAGCTCTCCAGGAGAAACTCTTTCCTTTCCATCACCCCAAGTCTTCCCCAGAAGTCCACTTTCTGTTCCTCTCAGGAAACCCCTGGTTTCCTTCCCATCCTCTGCACTCCATCACGACCCTCCAAAACATCTCCCCACTCCCTGTGCACGACTACCACTCTTCAAGGAGAAGAATCCACCATCTCCTCATCTTCCTAGATGCCTCTGCCCTGTGCAAGACCTCAGGAGTCAGAGCAAGGTGGAGAGGCAGCCTGTCTTCTTCCCTGATCCCCAGCTGTGGCCTTTCTAAAGAACACAGAGTACCCAGGCAAAACAGGAACAAACATACAGATATCCTACACCCTCTGCCCCCTCCTCGTCTGCTCACGTGCCCTCTCCCCTGGTCTGAACAGTGCAGCTGGGCTCCTGGGACAACAGTTCCCTTCAGCTCTTTTCTTCTCTTGGCTCTCTCCTATGCAAAGCATCCTCACTCCCCCATTGCTCTCCCATAGCCAGGAGTCCTATCATCCTTCAGGAATCGTGAACCCCCTGCACTTCTCCCAGCAGCGTCTGCAATTCCCAACCCTTTGCTCTGCTGAGCCACTGCTGACCAGCCCAGCCTTGCCTGCCTCCCCTGGGGATAGTCAGCACTTCTGGTCCAGTTCAAACTCCTTCATTTCTACTTTTGCCTTTCCCTTCAATCCTGCTTTTGTTTGGATACCTCACACTCTTGCTGTTATTTTGTAATTTTGTACCATCCTCTTACCAGCCCCAGTCTATGTTTCTCACTGCATGAGCCCCTGTTCCTCCCATTAACTGAATATTACTTTCTTCCATCTGTCCCATCATTAGCCTCTTCTGGAGGACCATGGAGCAGCTGAAAGTCCTACATGTATATTCCTGACTATTGACTGCAAAGGAGAATTATGCCAACTAGTTCTAAAAGTAGGTGAGACGAATTTCATCTAGCTGTCCAAATCAAGATTCTAGATAAAAAGGCAGTGTAATGGTTGCACGGTGCGCGTTCTCCTGAAATGAGAGCAAATATTCCCTCAGAGGAACCAGAACCACTACCCATACCCTAAAAATGCTTTACAGATCATTATTTAACAGCGAATTAAAAGTTGTGCCCTGTGGAATGTTGTAGAAGAGAGAAAGCCGGATATGTCAGATAAGGGCACAGCTGAGAAGAGACAAAATGAATGTTAAACTGTTCCTGTGTCCGGATATGGTGACATCAGGACAACTTTATGCTTATGGAGCAGTTCAAACCTTTCCTATTGACCCTGGAAAATCTGGCTCTTGCCCATTGGAATCTAACCTGAAGGCCCTAGTTCATTTCACAACTACCTTTCGATTCTGTTTGTATTTATAGATCTTTCTTACATTTTGTTCCAAATTACTTTTCACTTCCTTTTTCAGTCTCCTCATTTCAGAAACAAAAATGACAAAATTGAATACTTCCAGTTCATAAACTTCCTTTTAGATTCCTGCTGTAGCCAAGGAACTGCGGCTAATATCTTGTTTTCCTTTTCCAAGTTACTAGTACCAATATTGCCAAAGGATTTCTCTGTAAATCGGTATTGTTTCACAGAAGGAGTATGTTCCATTCTTTGTACATCTATCTGCCATGGCTGCGTCACCGTCTGACATGACAGAAAGTTACAACAGTGAATTTTTCCACAGCTTTTCCTTCCCTAAAGACAGTTACTGCTTCTTACATTGGAATAAGTTCAAGTTGAGAATCTGTCACTTTTTCAGCCATGCTATAGCTGCAATTTAGGGATATAACGGAGTGAAATAGTGAGAAAAGACAGGACATTCTCTCTAAAATACTACCCTAATATAGAGAATGAAAGGGCAAGCAACTGAAAAAGTAGGTCTCCACATCAAGTCTACTTGTAAAGGCATTTTATAAATGCTGTTATGTTGCAGCTAAGCCCGATTACAGAATCTATGTGGAAGCTGGACAAATTGACAAATTGTGAATCCCCAGACCTCTGCGTACAGCAGCTTAACCCTGAAGGTTCCTAGGCCCAGTAAAAAGCTTGCTTTTAGCACTAAATTTCCCCCTTATCTGTTTCTGGATAGGTGTCCGTCACCTTGATGTGGCAAAGATGGGCAGCCCAGCACCTATTTCATACCTCCGTATAAACAGTGTCTTTAAACTCGGTACTAGATCTGTTTTATCTGAGGGGCATTCTTGGATACCTTCAGAAATCTAGCTGCAGGAGAAGAAGTTGGAATCAAAAACCTGAGAGGAAACAAAAGTTTTGAGAAGAAAAAATATCATTTGGTACAAACCATTTAGTTTCTTGCAAATTCCCTTTACACTCATAGGGGATGAAGACAGGGGGAAATGCAGACCATAACCAGTACTTCTTAGAATTATTTTTTTTTTTTCACTAAGCTTTTATTAGTAATAGAATCAAGCTATTATAATAAATAGCAAATAACTACTCACACAACACATTTACTTCTTCACTCGCTGAGTTCACTCACAATCACTCACAGCTACCTGGTTGGAGTAATATTTGGAAACCAATTCCAGCTGTGTACCCACCTGCAGGGAGCCATACTGGCACTCCAGGGGCTTCTCAGATGTCTGGAAAGTCCTCCAGAGGGTCTGTTCTTCATTACCAGATAGCAGCCACTGCTCTCCTGGATGCCGTCCAAGTTGTACAATCCTCTGCTGAGGCTTGTGTGTGCTGGTGGCCTTGTCCAGTCCCACCACACTCTTGGTTTGCTTCTCATAGGTGTGACAGGACAACCAGTCTGTAAAGCTCATCACTCCTTGGAAACTTTCACAAACTAGCTTCTCATCAGCCACCTTTTCTGTCCTTGGCCTATTGTTTGCTATCCAAACCTATATATCCAGCGCAGACAGTAGGGTTTTTTTCTAGCAAGCGTTACAATGCTGGATTAATCTTTTTGATCTTTTCAGCGTTGTTAGGATCTCACCTGAAATACTTTATCCACTAATGCATCATAGAAAGGACACGGACCTGTTGGAAGGGGTCCAGCGGAGGGCCACTAAGATGACCAGAAGGCTGGAGCACCTCTGCTATGAAGACAGGCTGAGAGAGCTGGGGTTGTTCAGCCTGGAGAAGAGAAGGCTCCGGGGAGACCTTAGAGCAGCCTTCCAATATCTGAAGGGGGCTACAGGAGAGCTGGGGAGGGACTCTTTGTCAGGGAGTGCAGTGACAGGACAAGGGGTAATGGTTTTAAATGGGAAGAGGGGAGATTTAGATTAGATACTAGAAATAAATTCTTTCCTGTGAGGGTGGTGAGGCACTGGAACAGGTTGCCCAGAGAAGCTGTGGCTGCCCCATCCCTGGAGGGGTTCAAGGCCAGGTTGGAGGGGGCTTGGAGCAACCTGGTCTGGTGGGAGGTGTCCCTGCCCAGGGCAGGGGGGTTGGAACTTGTTGACCTTTAAGGTCCCTTCCAACTCTAACCATTCTGTGATTCTATGATTCTGTCAGAAGGACTTACGTACCATAGAGCAAGGTCTAGAAGGGAACAGCAAAAGGATTAGATGTCTGTAAGATGTAGCCAGTGAAGTAAAAAGGGAAGAACTAGTGTTACTATCAGAAAAATACAGAGAGGCGATGTGACAACAGCTATCAAAAATAAAAGAATCTGTCTCAGAGATTGCTAGAACAGTACAGCACATAAGTAGCCTTAAATGACAACACTTTCATTAGACATTTATTAGGGTAAACTTTGAAATATCAGGCATAAAGAAGCAATGAGATACACTCTTTCACAGGATGGCAAATTGCTACTGGTGTTTAAGAACATGCTAGATTAGGAAAAATGGATGCTTATTTGTGTATGGAAATGTAAGCATCCCATCTCTCCTTCCTATTATTTTTACTTTTATCATAAATTGTTCTGTTTAAGAAGACAAACTTCTACTTAGAACCAGTCCTTTAATGAAATGTAATGAAAAAACAGTCCTATTTAATGAAACAAAGTAGAATAAAAACTTATTTACATATATTTCATACACATGTAAAATATTTTAATTTAAACACAATTAAAATCTGTCAAAAGATTATAATATCAAAAAATATCAAATTAAATAAGGAGCTTCTCTAGACTGGAACTTTTAATCATTTGATTGTTTGCATTTGGCATAAAACACACCGGGAAAGTAAAAAACCAAAACAAGCATATGTGAACCTACTGTGTATTTTTAGGGTTTCTGAACCCAGAGACTATACCAGTAGTCCAACACGACATGCAATGCTGTCACCTCAGTCATGACGCAAGTCTGGAATGATACTCTAAGGATTAAAACAGTGGGTGGGGGGAATTTGGTTATCAATTAGAAAAGACTTTCTAATGGTAAGTTTCATTAAGCTTTGAAAAAATGGGCTAAAAAAGTATGTAATCTCCACTGATACTGGCCATTTCAAGAACAAATTTTATGTAAATTTTTCAGGTATGAATTAAGTATAATTCGTCCTGCCTGTTCCTTCCCTTTTGCAGAATCCTTTGGGATCCCTATTCTATTATTTAAATGATAAAATATTTCTATTCACAATACATGCAAACCTCTTTGTTGATGTTACACAATTATAGCAGAAGTAAAAAAAAAAAATTACACTTTCCTTTCTATCAGTCATATACGGAGGAGGAAAATGTGTTAATTCTGGTATTACAGGCAGCATGAGGGTTTCTGCGAGAACCTCAGTAGCAAAAGGAAGATGTGGACTCACACCAGCTGGGGCAGGGAGCTGGTCTTGCTTTGAGCAGGGACCTGCACGGGTTGAGTTGGGGGTCCTGTCCAACCTGTGCAATTCTGCCAGCCTGCTCTGGAGTTCAGGGGTGGCATTTTCAGGATTCCTACAGATCTGCTTGTACTTTTTGGAGCATACTAAGGAGCTTATTCTCACAGTTGACTGCGGTGAACGTGGTTCTTATTGTACCTAAAGGTGATGCTGGACCCATGCAGTGACTGGAACTGCCTGAGTGTTCACTTAGCGTAGCTCCAGGTCTATGTCTATGCTCAGCCATCCTCCCAGGTACTGCTTTTGTGAGCAAATCTCTAGATCTGCGTTGCAAGATTGCTTGTTCCTGCTAGTACAGAGAGGAAGAAGCGTCCTGTGCAAAATGAACTAGAATTTCCATAGGAGAAAACCATTTTGCCTTAAGAGTTCTTCTATTCCAGAGATTTAATTACTTTCAAAATCAGGCCCAAGGCTACCATGCTTACTAAACTGTTGCCTGCTCATTTTCTTCAATATTGGTCACAAGACAATTTGATTCATGAGTTTCAGGGTCACCATCACCACGGTATATGGCATTGCCAAAACTAGCTGTAAACGTTTGCCGATCACGTCTCTTTTTATACAAGAAATAGAATGCGAGGCCGGTTCCTGTTAGAAGAAGGAAGACCAGCATAACAATCATCCCACCTAAGCTATTTGAGGATGTAGCAGTAACTTCATTTTTTGATGCTGTGAAAGACAAAACAGAACAATTACTACAAATGTCTGGAGACTGCTACTGCATACAACAAACATAAGTAAACCAACTGGATGAACTTTAAAACTACTGAACAACCGTAACAGCATTTAAAATTGATGCATGTTCCAGATGGACAAAGCAAAATTGGGCTCAATCTCTTCTACATTCCTTTCAAAAGGAGCGCTATATTGTACCAGAATATACCATGCATGAAGCAAAAAAAAAAATAATAAAAAATAAATCAATAAGACATCCAATTTGAGAAAAAAACTCTCCTTTTAAACAGATTTAAAGTAAAATCATCTGTGACAGTTAAATGAGTATTTAAATTAAGCTTTTCTGAAGGCGATTTTACTTGTGAATAATAAATGCCTATAAACTTATTGAAATTTCTCTTTAATGTGCTTATAAGAAACCAACTTACCTTTATTGACCAGTGAATCATGGGTTGGTTCAACTTCCGTAACTTTAAAATTAAAAAAATATATATTACACACAGTTTGCAAGCAACCATTCAAAGATTAAATAAATCCTGCATACATAATTTTTACTTTGCATTCCTATCAAATTTTAAATAATCACAGAACGGTTAGAGTTGGAAGGGACTTTAAAGATCATCCAGTTCCAACCCCCCTGCCCTGGGCAGGGACACCTCCCACCAGACCAGGTTGCTCAAAGCCCCATCCAGCCTGGCCTTGAACCCCTCCAGGGATGGGGCAACCACATCTCACCACGCTCACAAGAAAGAATTTCTTTCTAATATCTAATCTAAATCTACCCTTTTTCGGTTTCAAAACCATTACCCCTTGTCCTATCACTACTCCCTGATAAAAAGTCCCCCCCCATCTTTCTTTTAGGCCCCCTTCAGGTACTGGAAGGCTGCTACGTGGTCTCCCCGGAGCCTTCTCTTCTCCAGGCTGAACAACCCCGGCTCTCTCAGCCTGTCTTCATAGCAGAGGTGCTCCAGCCTCTGATCATCTCTGTAGCCTTCCTCTGGACCCTCTTGAACAAGTCCACATCTTTCTTATACTGGGGGCCCCAGAGCTGAACACAGTACATGGAGATGAAAAATATATTAAACCATTTTCCCTGGCAATTCCGGCTGGATCTGTGAAATACTCTTATTAAAAATACATTTGGAAAGAAAACAAACAAGCAAAGTGTTGTCTCACTGTTAATTGCTCTGAACACTTTTTTCCATAGGGGAGATAGATGTTCAAAGTTTTCACACTTCCACAGTGTAAAGCTTCACATTTCACACTGAAGAACTTAATTTTTCACACTTGCAAAAATAAAAGGCACATTTGTACCTAAAAACATTTAAGCTGTATTTTTAGGCAACTTCCTCTTCCTCCCTTAATTGCTTGGGGAGTATGATTCAGATAATTGCCAGCAGGACTGGCTGGCTAGGCCCTGCAAAGCTCATGGATGACTCCATGGCCAACCTGCCAATGTGTGGACATCCACAAGCAGGAGACTCAACTGGTTCCACATTGCATCTGTTATATTTGTGCGGTGGATCTGTTTGCCAATGGCAAATCTGGCCTATTTCAAACTCTCTCCTGGTTGCTGTGTGCAAACACAGCTGAATCTATGTGTATACGGTGACTCATGCAAGCTGCCAAAAAACCACGGACCAAAAGTAACCATTAAAAATGAAAAGTCCTATGCTGTTTGGTTGCCTTGGCATGTCTCCCCATGCCCGTGGCAGCAGAGAAATTAACTGGGCTCCGCTGCCCACCCTCACTTGATGCTTTCTGCTTGGCCATCCAGTAGATCCCAGCACACTTCAGTGGTACCGACCCCACCAGCAGCACAGCCAATGCCAAGAAATCAATGCTTTTAAACTGGAAGAGGAAACAGTGATAGGTTCTTCTCCAACATTGCTTCTTGTTGTCCTTAACAGAAGTTACTCTTGGCTTTGATGCAGATGCACATGCATGAACATCAATAATCAAAGCACACCCAGTGAATAAGCAGCTTGGCTTCATGTATATTAACTATTACTTCTGAAATAACTCAGTGCACAGAAATTCAGAACTTACTTTTGGGAATTTTGCAAATAAAGTTCTGGTCAAGAGAGCAGTAATAGTTCCTCCAGGTTCCACTTGAGACATCCATATCAACACAGTGTTCATCAAAAATTACTCTAGGCTCTCCTTTCTCCCAGTTGACAAATTCTACTGCACTCCTGTCTATCCATATCCATTCTCCTAAAATTAAAAATATTAACTAGTGAGTGAATGAAGTGGGGAATTGCTTCTAGTCTACCAGACACAACACTGGTTACGGAATTTACTAGTTGATTAAATTAGCGTCACATTGGGCTCATTTCTCACTCTATTAACCGTCAGAGGCATTCAGATGGGAGTGTACCAAATGTAAATGCTCACAGACAAAGTTAACTGCGTCAGCCTTCAGGGCCATGGGTGTCAGTGATGTAAGGAGGACATGCCCAGGCTGCCCAAGGACTTTTAGCTGAAGGCTGTTCCCAGAATTCGTCCGTTCTAGCTGAAAACTAACAGGTGAACCTGGCCCACCCACCATGCAACGAAGTGCCTGCCGTTGCTGGTGGTGAGAGACAGGGACTTGGGCAGCCGTGGCCAAGGCTACTTACTGCAGCCCGGTCAAGACTCACTCTGGAGATGTACTTTCAAAGTCTGCCATGAAAAACAGGCTTCAGAATTACAATGATATAGCAAACTGGACCAAATTTGCAGTTTAAAAAGGAAAAAAGAAAAAGCTAGGTGAAAAAAAAAACATTCCACCAAAAATTTATGAAAAAAACCTGAAATTTAGATTAAGAAATGTCACTAGGCACCTTATATGAGCTGCTTTCCCCTGTGTTGTTTAGAAATAAATTTCAGTATAAGGCTGCCTCAGCTTTTAATTACAAGACAGTATTTTTCTTAAAAGACTAACACTGGTTAAATGCCAAGCATTTTGAGTAAAGAGAAGTGACAGGGAACATTTTAATCAACTACTGCAGTGTTAAGTTATAACCTTTTACAGACTGAAATATATTCTAACTATAATAAAGATACAAAAAGCATAGCATTCTTGGTGGTTGATGTTTTAAGTTTTTTATCAGAAAATCTATTAAAAATTTAACAGTTGATTTCTCTTTGACTATTTTTTTAGTATTTACCATATTAGTATTTAATATGCTATTTATTTTCATCTCAGTATGCATTGTGAAATAATTACCATCAATATTTTTGAACAATCCTATCCAAAACTTTCTGAATTCACTTGCCATTGGGGACAAATGAAGCAAGAGAAAGTTCAGTTCATCTGAATCTTCTATGGAAACCAGAGAAGAACCTAAAAACAGGAATTAAATATTACATATAACTTCAGCAAGATTTTCCATTAGAAATTAATTATATCAGTAAAGGATTATGATGTTTTGTAATCAACTTTTTCTTATAGTAGGAAATCTTAATAAAAATGTATTTTAGCTGTAGCTTATATTTGATAGACATACGCACACATCTATGTATTATCTCTTGGTTCTGGATTAAAGAAACAAATACACAAACAGCCTGTAAAATATCCTAATTAAAAAAAAAAAATCACTTACCCATTTGAATACATGTCATGGAAGCATCAGGCCAGCTTTTCTCAGAAGTGGTGTGAAGATAGTAGCAATGACCACGGAAGGGAATCCAAAATCTACCATGCTTCGGTTCAGGACACTTTCCAGGAAGCTGTGGTGGTTCAGTAGGGATTAACTCTAGTAAGGAGACACATAGGTTTCAGTGGGGTCTTAAAAGCCAAGGGAAACTTGTACTCCTGCACCACACATCAGCCCTACCAATTTGACAGCGATTCCAGTAGAAGAAATATTGCAGAGACTTCACAAATGATAAAAGGTTGAACTCATCTTGGTAAACTAGTAATAAATGCTGCTGGTTGGAATTGATTCTCCAATCTGCTGAAGGAGGCTTACACCAGTCTTACTGCAATTGTCTTCAGCAAGGCAATCTTTTCTTAAAACTTGTGAAACAGAATGAGGAATGAGTCAGTACGCATAAAGGATTTTGACACCACCACCACAAGACGGTGGCATGGGTCCAGCCAATTCGTAGCAAGGTCAGCCAGAGAAGGTGTCTGTACCTGCCCTTGTATGTACTTCCTAGGCTATGTAAAATTAGAATTAGTAACCTATTGCATCACCGGATTAAAGCCAAAACAGAGATTAAGTTAACACAAAATTTTTTGTGAAGTATGGTGCAGAGATCATGAATATCATATATAATATAAAATATGTTTGAAAATCAGGTGCAATATTTGATCTCTAAAGTATCTCAGTAGAAGCTTCCCAGGATCTTTTATTTTCAAATTAATTGATTTGGCTGCTACGCTGACAGAAGTTTCTTACCTCCCAATTTTACAAAAGATACTTTAAAATGTAAAAATATATCATTGATGTATTTATAGTTAGGGTAAAATTGATCAGTTCTGCAGTTCCTGACAAACAAGGAATCAGAAAAGATCTATTGCTTATGGCATGGAACGTTGCAGTTGTCTTCATGATGCGCATGTGTTGAGTGGCCTGTGAAATGAAATGTCTGGAGATCATTCAAGACAGACTGGATCTGGGAGTTCTTCCTTAACAAAAGCAATATTTTATCACAAGGCATACAACATTTACCACAATGTGGGCATATGGGGAAAAGTTAAATTCAAATAATTGAATTGAATTTAAATTCCAGCCTCCCAAATCACATTTCTCCCATTCACAACTTACCATCAGATTGTTTACAGAGGGATAAAAATGTTTCATTGCAAGACGCTGTCTTCCAAAAACCATCCACATCTAGATAGACACAGGCTGCATTCTTATTTGGCTCTCCACTGGCCCAATTATGATACCGGCTCCTTCTTCTATCTGACCATACGTAATGGCCATGAGTCTAAAAGGAAATGACAATAAAGATTGTGTCACATACAATGATTAGACTGAAAAAATATTGATTGCACTTGGAGGTATGTAAAAGTTTGGAAATACCAGAATCATGGTTTCTCACGCAAAATTGATTTATCCCCTCTGTCATCAATATGCAACAGTCTGTCCCAGACTTCCACCCTCCACAGCAGTTAGGGCAGTGGTTCTACAGGTGTTCATTTAGAGCACAACTCACATTATTCAGTTCACACCATCCGTCCTCTGCAGTAGAGGGGCAAAGGGCCTTGCAGTAACAAATGTGAATGCACAATTAATTTTATCAAAGGGGTCCACAAATGCACACAGGTCGAACAAAGATTGCAGAGAAACTATTGTTAGCACCCCTTTAACACAGGCTTCTCTATATATTCAGAAAGGAAATAGAAAAAGCTGGAGTTCCACTGGAGAAAAGAATACAAGGATGTTTTTCATGGGGCACACACCACAGACCTCTGCTGCCCATGCTAACGGGGATTATGGCAGGATTCTAGCTCTTCCAAGGACCGGCTATTAGAGACAAGCTGAGCATGTATCTTTTCAGTGGATTTCACCACTATTTGCAAAAGACAGCCAACGTAAGTCACGGCCATAGCTCCTGTCACACCATCCTGCACAGCCTAGCCCCTTCTTCCTGTGATCTTTGCAGGCAGGCTCCCATCCAGCTCTTCATGCCAGTTCCTTTCCTGACTTTTTCTTTTGAAGTCCTTGGCCATGTTTCATCCCAGATTCTTGCCTAATCCAGGTTTCCCAGTGCCTGCCCTCACTGAAGTTCAGCTCTGGTTCCTCTCACCTCAGCACCTTTGCCCTCTCTGAGTCCTGTGCCCCACCAAGCTCCAGCTCTACCTCTCTTCTTTTAATTTCCTCACAACTCTGATTCCACAAGTATCCTGCTGCGTCATCTTTTTTTTTTTTATGTTCTTTTTGCATGCCTTTAATAGATGCTTCCCCTTTCAGGCCTTTCCACTCTTTGCTGGTAGAGTCTGTTGACAGTTTTTCACAAGGCACTGCCTTCTGGGCATGTTTAGTTGGAGGAGGCTGAGGGGAGACCTCATTGCCCTCTACAGCTCCCTGAAGGGAGGGTGCAGAGAGGTGGGGGTTGGCCTCTTCTCCCAAGGGAATAATGACAGGAGCAGAGGAAATGTTGAGAGGGTGGTCAGGCCCTGGAACGGCCTGCCCAGGGAGGTGGTGGAGTCACCATCCCTGGAGGGATTTAAGAAACATGTAGACATGGCACTTTAGGGCATGCTCTAGTGCCTGAGATTGCTGGGTTGTGTCTGTTTGTGGTGTTTTGGTTTTGGGTTGGTTTGGTTTTTTTGTGGTTGGACTCAATGATCTCAAAGGTCCCTTCCAACCATAAGGATTCTGTGACTCTATGATTCAGCTTCAAAAACCAGCCTAAGGTGTCCCCACTCCTGTCGCTATGTTGCACTTTGCCATTTCCCCTGTTGCTCAGCACAAGCTCTTGTAGTGCTAGGCTGTAAGTTAAAACAAGGCTTAAAAAAACCTCATAAGGAAAAAACTATTTTAAATGCAATTTTTTTCTGTGATGCGCTCCACTATGTGTCTTCAGAAACATCAGCATGTGGTAGACTGTGGTGTAGGAAGCGGGAACTTCACAGCCACTTTCACTGCTGCAGCTGCTATCTACTGGAGCTACGTCCTCGGTGGCATTTGAAATGCAGGCTGTGGCAGTTCTCACTTCCACTACGGCCAAATGTTTGGGTTTGTGTAAAACCCCTCAAGTGGAGGGCAGTCAGGTATCTCAGCAAGACTTTGATGGCCACCATACATTCCTGGACCTGTACTCACACGGGAGCAAACAGCACCCACAGCAGTGGATCCTGTCCACCTCCAGGCAGGAAATATGACTGATCTACGGTGGTCCAAGGTAGCAATATATTTATCACAAGCATTTGATGGACTCACCGTGTTGCTGCTGAGACCAATCCATACAGGCTCCCCGTGCTTTAGTATTTGTAACCACAGGTAAGATTCTACATAAGGGTCCAAAAGGCTGGCGAGTTCTGCAGACTGGTCTCTGCAGTTCTTATGTGCTTCTTCCCAGCTCATTTTGTAGTTGATGACTGCATAACGGTCATCACCATAATTGTTAAAGCCAAACATTGGAACTACGGGTTGGGAGTTTTGCAATTTGGGGTCTGTAATGAACAAGCAAACAAAAAGAAAAGTCAAACGCTTTATATTGCCTAGACATATAACACTGAGAGGAGATCTAGTGTACTAGAGCAGTCAAGTAATTAAGAGAGGCTGGAATAACAAATTAAGGTGCACCCCAACTATCCCTGCAGTGATGAAAGCCAGATTTTCATGTTCTGTGACAAAATTTTCTAAGCCTTTTTAGAATAACCTTTCAGCATGAATACCTGTATCACCTCCAGAAACATGCCCTGCAAGCTCTAGACCTTCCCAAAGCATATTGTCACTGTGTAGGGCATTGAAGGGAACAAATCCCCCCATTTTTTCCATGACATATTAGCTTTTGTCGTATATGTGACAAGGAACAGGGTACGGTAACAACACCATGAGCAAGCAGAGGGGTGTACATGCTGCCAATGAAATTGCAGAAGTAGGACTGTAAAGGAAATCAATGAGGACAGTTTTTCAGAACAAAGAAGTTGCAGTGCTTTTAAGTGTAACAGTAGAATTTCAGTTTTGAAGGCTTTGCCCATAGAAAGACAAACTACTGTTCTTTGTTTCTCCCTCCTGATCATCAAAAATAGTAAAATACATGATGATCCATAGGTATAATTTTTTTTATTTACTGGTCTAGTCCTTAAAGTAGTGATTCTTAAGATTTTTTCTCCGAAAAGTAAAATGTGTGCTCATTTTATTAGAAAGATCCATAGTGCGTGTGATACTGACAGATTAATTTCACTTAATTCAACCCTTTTTGGGGCTGAATAAGGAAAAGTCACTTTTAACACCAGTTCGACACAACCACAATACATCAGCTGTACTAGAAAGTGGTGAAAGAAGACTCACCAGAATTTTTCTGGCATATGTAGCTTTTGCTTGCTTTACATTCTTCATCTTTCCATTTCCCTGCCTGTTCAATAGGGTTCTTCATCATAAAAACACAGTCATCCTACAGAGGAAATGAGATTAACAAGAAAAACATGTGGATGTGTAGGAAATGTTCCTACTCCTGATGGATATACGGGCTCGTTTGTTACATGCGGTCACAGACAGGTGAATAATATGAAGATCCAATATATGCACTCATACAAGCAATGGTCAGGGGCAGTAATATGAAAATAAAGCGTTTACAACTCAGCCCTAGGAAAGTTTGCACTTGGATGATGGAGGGACCTGCAAAGCACAGCACAGAGGGAGGAAGAAGTGTCTGGGACTATCTGCATGTGTATAATCTCTGTGCAGGCACATGTGTGCGGGCAGGTAGACATGCCTGTGCTAGGTCTGGGCCACAGGACATTTCAGCTCTGTTGTTATCCTGGAGGCTATGGGGAAACTCTCCTCAGCGCTGAAGCTCTCCTGGAGAGCTGAAATCCTCTTCCTGCCCCAATCCAGCACTAGGATCCAGAGCTGTCACACAGTGCGGTAGTGTAGAGGTTGTGATCAGAAACAACATTTTGTGGGGGACACCTCCCAAACCCTTTCCCCTGCAATATGGGCTCTTCACCTTCCTCCTTTGCCTTCCCCAGCACGAGAACCTGCTGCTGTGCTCTCTGCAGGGGGAGGCAGCAGCTCTCCCTACCTCCTCTCAGCCTAACACATGCTGCCTCCAACACCCCTCAGGGGCGTTAGCCCAGGTCTTGGCTGCAAGTGAATGAAGACGTATGTGCAGCAACTTGTGTAGGGACACGGGCATAGCCTTCTACAGAAAGCGCACACGTGTGTGTGACGGGGAACTCCTGGGAATCCCAAAACCCAGCTCTAGAGAGGAGGGCAGCAGAGGTTGGACCTCACAGAACTTTTTCCTGGTTTAGCTGGACCCACAGCAATTCTGTAAAGCTAGTAGGGGAGTATAGAAGTGTTACTATCAAGTACAGTATTCTACATTAGCCCTTTTATAATTATTAAATAACACTCAGTTTTGTCTCTCAGTTAAACACAAAATGGTATGACAGAGCCAAAAGTTTAAAAGCATGCAGAAGATGTCTTTCAGAAGGAAGACTTGATAGAAGCTGTAGAAGGAGAAGACAGAAATGAGAAAGGAAGATCCACAGTTTCCTGCTTTTGAGGATTTTGTTCAAAGCTGTTGTCTTGAAAAAATATGTATGAAGTTGAAAAAAAAAAGTATGAAGGTAGATCTCCCACATGATTATTCTGCTTTTAAAAGCAACAAGATTTCTAGAAGTCTTCATAAAGGAAAATTTGCAGAAAATACAGTTGTAAGTACATACATTTTAATTATCTGATAAAATTATAATGTTTAAGGGATAAATAGAAATTAATGTTTACCTTACTGTAATAACTTCGAGAACCTTTTGCCCAATTGGTATAGTAAACTGGGCTTCCATCTGTCCATAAGTATGTGTGCTCCTGATTTATGTCATTCAGTCCAATCCAAGCATCCGTTTCAGCAGTTTTTAAGAGGGACATGAGGGAAGCTGAATGAAAAAAGAACAATTGTACAAGAAAGGAAACTGAATGCACCTTTCCCCAACAGTGCAGTCCCCTTTAGAGTGCCTGGAACCAGGATGATCAGTTTTGGTTTTCTCTTTTTTAATAAGGTGGTAATCTTATGATAAAAATAAAAAAGAATAGATGGTCATCTGATGTTAAAGTGAGAAAAAGTATTTACAAACTCAAAGATGGGCAAGTTTCGATATATAAAATTGTTTTCAAATTTTTTAAAGGAATTTATCTGTATACTCTTCTATGCTGTTCACCATCTGAGGAAGCAGGGAAACTGTTTTAATGGTATTACAGAAATTAACACGCGTACACTAAACCTTGGCACATAGAAAATGAGTCTACAGACTCTGCACTCCCTTTTCTTCTTTGGTAACTTCCTTCTTAACCAGACTTAATAACTTCATTTCTAAACAGATATAACACAAACAGAACTACTTATTAACCAAGTATGGCTGTACTGAGATCTCAGCTTTTTGAAGGCGAGATATTTTTTCCCTTAGCTCCTATGTGGACTGACTTTCCACTAAAAGAATGTCCTTCTTCTGCTACAGAAAAAAGTATAAAGCACAAGCACTGACGGAAGGAGCAGGGAGATGGTCCGTGTACAGCCCTCAGGACCCGAGGCATCATATTTCCTGAGCAAACATGAGGCCTCAGTAAAAAACCTGTACGATGCCAAGCAACAGCAAGGTCAGCAGGCTGAGGTCCAGCAGAGCAAGGGGTAGCAGAGAGAAGCTGGGACTCCAACACTGGAGCCTTCTTCTGCCTGAGGATGTGTCCTCCGCTGACCCCCACAGCATTTGGCTCAGCAGCTAGGAGCATGATGATTTGGTTTGGGTATTACTCCCTTTGGGTGCTGTTTTGACATGTACACTTAGAAAAATTAAAATATGGACATGTTATTAGATGACAAGCCCCTAATACAAAACCTTAATATTTGAACAGTAAGAATTGTTTTGCATGTCCTGTATTAACCCCAAAGCTAGGATTTTAAAAGTTAATCAAGATACTAAAACGTATGCAAGCAATTTTCCAAGGGTGCAGTTTCCCATTCAACATAACTTTATATTAATATGACATAAATAATAGCATATATTTCAGAAGCTATAACATCTGTTTTAATCTGTTTATCAGGAATTAATTGATGTCTCATTCAATATCAAAATACTGGTACTTCATACCTTGTATTTCCTTTTTTGATATAGTAGCCAGGTTTCCTCCAAAATCAATGCAATTGTTCCGCGCACCATGCCATGTCAATGTATCATTTTCATTAAGGCCAAATATTTTGAAACACTGCAAAAGAGAAGTGTGCCAAATCTGTAACTGGGTGGCATTTGAGTTTCTGGTGCAAACATCTCTGTTTGTAACAAGATAAACTGGATATTTTAAGCAAAAAGGGAGATTGGCTAATTTAGCAGTCCTTTCTAGTCTTTATGAAGAAGAAGATCTATACTAGAAAACTAACATGAAGTCCAATATTTTAGCATTAACTTAGAAGGAATATAGCAGTTTAATGATTTCGGTAGAAATTATGTTAAAGCTTCTGGGCACACTTCTGAGGTGTGACAGTGGGAGGGACCTCAGAAAACTAGCAAGGCTAAGATGTTGTATGGAAGCTAAACCTCTGAGCTTCTGTTGGCCGTTTTGGCAAACCAGGTTTGGTTCTCACAGGATAATCACAGAAAGAGAATGATTCTGACACTAGAAAGAAAACCACGAACTTACCATTTCTTGTAAAATGATCTATGAGATTTAAGATGCCATCAGACACCTTTGTCAGAATCAAGCAACATAAATGTGCTACTTAAAGCATGCAACTGGAAAGCTGATGAGGAAATTCTGGCAAAAAAGGGAGGTAGGTCCATGACAGTGGGAAGACATGTGTAAACCCTTGAAGAGGAGTCAAGGAAGGATCCTTTGGAAGCTCCTCTTCTAGGAGGTTAGGAGGAGAGAGACACTTTAGCTACAGAGAGCACTATGAAAGGAAATAAACTTTGAGTTTTTTCCTCTTTTCCCCAGGAGTGAGAGAGGGAAGGAAGCGAAGACTGCAGCCAGTGGATCTCTAACAAAGGAGATCTATTACACTGAAATCATATTTGGGTTTAGCCAAAAGAAAGACAGATGGAACTAGTTGAGGCAAGTTTATTCTCAACACAATATACTGTTGTTTTATAGCTGTTGTAGCGTAATTGATGAAAATCTATGAATTTTCAGTACTGACAGTCTCTTATCATGAACTTGTCTTTTGAGAAGGCCAATAGTGATCTTACATAGTAGTGTGGTGAAGATTATAACTGGATTATTTAAAAACCTTAACAGATGTTTGGTTATAGAAAAAACCTGACAAATCTGCTCAAGGGAAGGTGCCTTAGTAGCTTAAGAGCCAGTGCATAGAAGGCGACGCATGAATAAGTGTCCAGGCAACCTGTGACAACCAGATAAGCTCTGTACAGTAAACATGAACATACAACAGCTCCATGGAAGGGAAGTTGCTCAGCTATCCTTTGCAACATTAAACATAAGTAAAAAGATAAAATGAATCTTTCTTCTTCTATGTCTCATGACTTCCCTCATAACTGCTGTGATCCCAATAGAGGCTATAATTTCTCTTTCAGGAATCGTATTTTTAGAGTTTTTAAATACACACAATCAGAACATATTTTGTGACAACTGAAAACTCTGCTACAGCTGAAAAACTGAATCAAAGACGGATTTTATTCTGCTCTTTTTAAAATGCAATATACTGACATTTCATACTGCACCTTGTTATCAAAGAGGAGCCAGTCTTCTGGACACCCACCCTTTGGTGGTGGTGAAGTGGGAGCAACAGTTGGACGAACAGTATTGTTAAGCCTTTCACAAATGAATAACTCAACATTGCCACAGTTGAGATCATTCCACGTACCTGAAAGCAAATTAGAACAAAAAAAAACCCAAAATGCAATTGAGACTGTGATAAAAAGCGTCCTTTCCTAAAGCAAATCTATCACAGGAAAGTAGAACTGGTTACAGTATTTTTATTTCTCTCCCCAACAAATAATGGATAATTTTTATGTATGTTCCCTAGAAATATTCAGGTTTCCAACAACATTCAGAATATGAATATTTTGTCTGAGAACAGAAATATGTCAATATTGCAAAACCATAGCATTGCCGAAGGGGAGTTTTAATTCAAATGCTTAGTTCTCTAAGTTCTGTGAGATCTCTAGAATCACTCTGTCTATATAAGGTACTTGGTCCTTGTTACCTTACTATTTGAGCTTCTCACAGTCTTTTGGTCTTGTGGGTATCTTTTCTCCCTATGGGAGTGTGATGTTAGAATATAACATTAACATCATTATCCCCATTTTACAGATCAGGAACGAATAAGAAAATGGCATTCATTTCATTAGCTGCAGACACTTGGAAGGTAATTACCTACAGTAGAGCTAGTCATACCCTTTATTTAATGGAGATACTGTCATTATAATTTAGTGAAGTTAAGGACGTAATTCATCTTATCTTAAGGAAGATCTCCAAAACAGGACACAATATTAACTCCCCAAAAACGTTCACTTCCTCCCATTGATCTCTAATAGAGCCTAGGAAGATTACCTCAGCTATAGATTTTGAGACTAGAAATGTTTAAGAGTAGAAGAGATTAACTGCTACAAATAAGACTCAGTGCTTGGCTAGTGTAAGCACAATTGCTTGCAACGCTCTATATTAAATGATATTTTTTTCTTTTTAAAATTAAAATAGTGTGTAACATCATTTAGTAATAATCAAAGCCATGCCCAAGCCCTAGATTTTTAGAACTGCACAGATGATAACAGCTGATGCTCTTGAGAGACAGTCATAAAATGGACAGAGGTTAGATGAAAAACAATACTGACTCTATTTGCTGGTCTGATGTTTATTGGATTTGTTCAAACTGCAATTTTCTGTCAAAGCCAGGCATTAAATTGCAGGTGTAACCCAATGTGTTAGCTACATAGAGTTGAATTTTTAAAAGTGCATAAATGAAAGAAGCGACTATGATTTATTTTCCTATGTTTTTTTAAACACTCTATCAAACACCAGCCTGTTTATTATCCTGAATCACCCAGCCTTGCACATGCAGCCCTCCCAAGCCTGTCCCACACCACGTAGAATGAATGTTGTTACAACACCCACCTGTTTGGGCATACATGACCACACAGTTTTCATCATTATTTGCAAAATTGGGTTCATTTGGAGCCCAGGCAACATAGTTCACTGGAGTTCCATCCATCCACCTGAAAGAAGCGATTTGGGGTAATAATAATTCTTAGTTGAATTAGTTAATATTTCTTTGTAAAGAATGCGTTAGAGGTTTGTATTTTAAGTTTCCTAGATTTTAGCTTACAAACACATGTTGTTTTCTGGTAAAAGAAAACCAAGACCTTCCAATTGGAATTAGTAAAAAATGTCTTTATATCAACTGACTGTTCTGTTGACCTGGACCGGGTCTGAACTACTCCTCTCAACTGGTGATCCCAACCTTTCCTGGTCTCTGAGCATTGATAGCCTGCAGGAAATACACCAGTGTAGCATTGGACCTGGTGTTCTCTGGAGGGCAGAAACAGAAACCTGAGCTTATTTAGTAATTTTCTGGGGCCAAAAACAGTAATAAAAGATCTTGTAGGGTAAGACAGAGCCTTGAACCACCTGACAGTTGGACCATTTTGTTAAACAAAGGAAATCTTTAATATTATACAGCTATTGCTTTCAGTCGTGCAACAATCATTTCCTAGTTCGGTGATTCACAAATTTATTCTCAAAAAGTAGCCAAGAAGACAGTGAAAAAGCCTCAGTGTGCCAGAAGGAGGAAAGTCAAGTGGGCGAACTGCCAAGATTATGAGCCTTCAGACAGCACCAGTTACAGGGCAATTTAGTGTTTTTCCAGTTTTGGAGACTAAGCAACTGTATGTGTTTTTTTTTTTCAAGTAAACTACAAGTAAGGAATTCAACAGGATGCCTAGCTGCTTCCACTTGCAAATCTCCTGAGGCAAATATGAAAAAACAGCTCATAATAAATTGGAAGAAATAATATAAAGACAAACAGTGGCACCATCATCCAGCAGGGAGGAGAACAAAACTAGTGAGGGAGCAAGGGAGAGTTGGACAAACAACTGAGCAGTGGATGTGATGAAAAAAGCAGGAGCTCCAGGAGATGACACGATCCAGTCTCCGTGGCTTGTGGCTAAGAAAGGCATCCTGAGAAGAAAGGCTGAAATGAAGAGGCCGAGACTCATCTGACCAGGCTTCAATTCCCAGGAGAAGGCACTAGAAAAAGAAGGGGGAGGAAGGGGGCAGGGAGATGGAGAAGAGTGCCACAGGAGAATTGTGTCTGTAACTCATCTAAGGCTCCGTGGGAGGTTTATTCCCAGGGCAATTTGTTTTTGAAGACATCTGTAGAAGAGTAATGACTCCATGCAGCCTGAAGCTGTCCAGCCCTGGGCTCCAACATTAAAACTCTCCAGAAATTACCTCCCAGACAAGGGCTTTCCAGTATTGATGGTTTACCTCTAAAAACCAAAATGATGCCTCACTGCAGGTTTTGTAGGTTTGGTTGGGTTTTTTCTCTTTGATCATTTGAATATTCAGTAATGTCTGCAAGTACCATCTGAAACTTCCTAGAGACCTCCAACCAATTTTATGTTTCATCTAACAAGAAAAAGGGGATGGCATTGAACTGACTGTGAGTGAACGTCTCAACCTCACAACACAAAAGAAGGGGAAATAGTGAAAATATTATGGGAGAAGTGCTCCCCTGAGGAATAGAGTCATATTTTAAGCTTTATGTCAAGACATGGCTGTAGATAGATTTTGTCAGTCATTGAACTTAAACAGTCTTTTACAGACAGCCATGCCAAATATTCATGTTATGAGTCTCAAAAACTTAATTTGTTTTTACTTACCGGAATGTCCTATCAAGGCTCACACTTAAGCCAATGTAAAAGTTATTTCCCCAGTCTTTATAGAAAGTCTAAAACATAAAAAGCAAGAGTTTTAAAGAACTGTGAGAAAACAGATTTCAAATAAAATAAGCAAGCTCTCAAAAACTGCTTTTGTTTCAGTTGTGCAATTGTATAATATGCAAAGCACAGGGAGTTGATGGGATTATGTGCCTGAATTTCAAAATGCAATGTTTTCCTCCAATTTCCGGTATTTGATATTTTTTTTAAAAAAAAAAACAAAAACAAAACCAAAACCAGAATGTGATGAAAAAGAAATGGAGCAAAAAGCTATGGTAAAAAGATAAGAACCACCTCTTAAGCAGGCCACAAAATAAAGCAATATTTTTAAGAGTTTTAGGAAAGCATAATGAGAATTTGCCAAAAGGTTACAAGTAAATGGTAGGGTTTGGTACTTAGTCATGTGGAGGAAATGATGGAATCATATTTGGTTTTAATAGTATGAAACTATTTCCAAAAGAGTACATCATCATCAGGTTATTCTCCTCCTATTAGAAAATATTCTGTCTTAAACCTTTTACTGAAAATCTGAAATCTGTTTTGGCAAACAAAAAGTGAAAAGGTTTTTCTTGAATTCTGTGAAGAAAATGAGTTGGAAAACAAAACATACTCAGTAACTAGCTTTCAGCTAAACAAAGCAAGTTTTTTGAAGTTTGCATCATAAGAGTGTTCCTGAAAGGAAGCTGATGATTTATCTATATGTAGCAATTTATCAAAATAATGATTGTGGTAAACCTTATAAGTAGATAACCCCATGAAAGGTGGCACTGATTTTTTTTTTATGATGGGGACCACTTTTTAATACTTATAAGCCAGCTGAAAAAGGTGCCCCAGTAAAGGACAGAACAGTGCATTTTTGAAATAAAACATGTTTCTTACGTATTTCCAAAGAAAATTTTTTTCACTTTCACTCTCAATGACAGCAAGATCACTACCATTCTTCTTACAAAAGTCCCTAGCTTTTTCCATAGGCATTGGATCCTTGCTGAAGTAGTATTCCTTGTGATTATATATTATCCAGTCTTCTTCACCAACAACATATTCATAATCTGCAAGGTAAAATATTAAGCAGTCTGTAATAGAACTTAACATCATTATATATTAATTTTATTTGTTATTGGAAGTAGAAGACTTACTGAGTGTGGAATTAGGCTCTGGTTTCAGTGGTGCTCCTGCAATGTAAATCAATATCTTAGTGGTTTATGTTTCTTAGACATTTCTCAATTAAATACATTTATAGAGTTGCTAACAATTTAAAGTTTTAATTGTTTTAATTTCAAGTAATAAAATTAATCTTAAGGGTATGCTTATTTTTGTCACAGAATTTCTCGAAATATCTGAAAAATATGGTGCTACACTGAGCCAAATACCGTATTAGAGCCAAACACAACTTAAGCTTACAGAAACTATGCCCAACTTTAGACTGCTGTATGTCATTTCCTCAACATGCAACATTCCTCAACATCCCCAACTTATATGTGTATCTCAGGGATGAATTCATAGGTTTGAACTGCTTTTATTTAAATTGAAATGCATTGTGTTTCATTGTGTTTGATGGCACAGCTGGATCTAATACATGCAGATAGTGTGATCAGACCTGGGAAGGATGCTCATATCTGTCTCTAAAAGTTGCTTAAGGAAGAAAGTCCTCTTACCTTTTTTGATTTGGCAAACATAGTCCTGCATATATTCACAAAATAAATCATTCCAGTTCATATTAGTGTAGCCACTAAACACACCACATTTTTCATTTCCATCGTAGTTGTTTGGTTCTCCATGTGCCCATTTTTCAAAATTTACCTAAAGTGGAAACACAGCTTTGTTACTACTTTCCTTTTAAAGTGAAACAATTGTCTTATATTGTCCTGTTAAAGAAAAGTGTGCTTCATTTGATTTCATCGTCCATCTTGTGCTTTGAAGCTAGACCTTGTAAGGAGAAGGACATGACCCTTGCATATCAATGATTCCTCTGCATATGTTAGTAGCCATGTTAGTAAGCCAAGAAGTTGTTGCCCTCCTTGTTATCAGGAGAGATGAAGTTCTCCTGACAAGCTCTAGAAAGACGTATCTAAGTACCATCGTCTGACCCCTGGGTTGATTATTCTGTTCTGATGTTTCAACCTAAGACAGTGACCTTAAGGTCACTTGTGGCTTGTATAGGAGAGTTGTGAGAGCTATCTGCCAAGACATATGTGGAAAATTAGAAAAAAAGATGGAATAATAAATAATTTACTCACTGGTGAGCCATCACTCCATATAAATCCGCCATCGGAGTCCAAGGCACTTAAACCCATCCAGTAAGAAAAGTGAAGATAATCTCTCCTTCTGAATCATTACAAATACAGACAATCAGACACAGTGTGAAACTGAGAAGAATATATATCATCACAGTATTCTCGGTGTTTTTATCTTTGAAGTGTTGTTTGAGACAGTCATATAAAGTGATCATTCAAGTGCTGAAAAACACCCTGGGCACTGCATGTGGCAGGAAGCAGTGAAACACAGAGCTTCATGGGAAGCGTCACAGCTGTCATGAGTACACAGATACTGAGTTAAATGAAAATATATTTTAAGGTCTCAGTTTGACCAAGTATCTTAAGCATCCAAATTTAGACATGTCTGTACTCATAGGCTTGATTTAAACATTTATATAAGCACATCACTAGGTCAGGCTTTCCTTAGTCTCCCAGTTTTTCCCATTAACGAAGGAAAGAAAGCAGCACAAACTATTTCTTTAATCAAGAGTATTTCATCTACTGATCAAAATAAGCTAAAAAGATCAGTTTTATCCTTTCAAACTAAAATCAGTTGAAACCAATTTTGGTGATCCTTCTTTCATTTTTGTGTACATTCAGGCCACTTCCATGCATAGCACCCCCTTCCCAGCGGCCTGCCAAGAAACCCTTCCGCTCACCTCTTTCTACCCATTTCCTTCTGCTACTTTGCGAGGATATACACAGTCTTTGCAAGGTAGAAACTGATCACCAAAAGTCCCTAATGTCTTTCAGAAAGGCCATTTTTTAAATGCCTTTTTTCCCCCCTACATTTAAATGACGCACTGTGCAGATACTTACAAGCTAATTATTAGATTTTGTTCTTCTTCGCTGTGGATACATGCCAGATCTCCTCCAATGGCTCTGCAAAAATCTCTTGCACCAAACCATGTTTGCATTTTCTCCCTTCCTTCCTGAAAAATCTATAAAAAGTGGACAGTTAAGTACTGTGTTGGGTATTACAGAAACTTAGAAACAGCACTGTGGGCTTCTATCCTTCATCTGGTCTTCTGGTCTCTAGGTTTTATCACTTACTATTTAACTGTGCAACCATAGGCCTGTAGTCCTCTATCAAATTTGATTATTTCAGCTTTGCTTTTCATACCATCTCCAAGTCCCAGTGACTCCAAACTTACTTCAACCTACATACAGCACTTTCCAGCACTTCCCTGACACACCACCTGGGGATGGCTGGAGACGTGTTACCGCAGAGAGGTACCAGGTAGGCAGGGTAAAAATCCACCTTCCACGCACACATGAAACATGCTCTCATTTGAAAAGACAAAGGTCTGCATTCAGAAGTTGAACACCTACTTTGAAGCAGAAGCTGCTCTGAGAAACTGATTGCCACCCCTCTGGGCACGATGGGAGAGGGGGCATCGTTGGAGGAGGAGGGGGAGTCACTCCCTCTACCAGCTGCTTGCAGAGAAACATGTTTGTTTCTTCACAGTTCAATATATCCCATAATCCAGCTGAAGTTCCTGTCGTCATGGCCACGCAGCCTGACTCCCTTCCTGCATGAAACATAAATTTTTTAACTTTATCAATAAATAGCATATGCTATTCTCAAAGAATATGCTACTTAATTAAATATAATCTGTCCCCACTGTGTTTGGATGCCAATAGATCACAGTAGCTCACATGCACCTCAATTAAATCATAAATAAACTTTATCAAATTCTTTTTACATTACACTATGAATCACCACCCATCAAAGCCACCAAACAACAAGGAACGATACCAGCAGACACGTAAAGTCCCACCTGGTCTACTGGAAGGAACTACCATGATCTCTGATTTAAGCCCTTTAGCACAAACAGAAAGTTGCAAAGTTGTTTTTTTCCACTTTATGCCATCAGAGTTTCTAAACCACTATTTAGCTTTAAAACCCTCACTTCTCGGGCCCCCAGAGTGGAAAATCAGTGGCCCTCATGGCACGTACCAGGCATCCCTGTGTTCCAGTGGGTGAAGGTGACAACATCCCCGCTGGCCCACCTGAACGTCCCCTGCTCCTCTGTGTCTGAGAGACCAATCCAGAAATACTTTGCTGGATTGAATCCAATTACAGAAGTCAAAAAAGCTTGTTCATATCTGTGAAGAATAAGTACCAAATTGATGTATCGCATTTTATCGTAATTCGTTCATTTCCTCAAACAATTCATTGTAGTAAATCTGGTAAAGTTAAGGTGATTTGTTAATATGTGGGAAAAGACAAGTATGGACTGAAGCAAGGGTGACGATCTTACTTTAAGAGTTCTAACTCTCATATAAATTAATTTTTATTTTATATTTTGGTAATGTAAATCCTGTTTAGAAATTAGAGTGATTCTGTTCTCCTTTTTTACTGCACAATGAGCACCACGAGCCAAACAGTACTTGTGTTAATGCATATATGCTATTCATTCTTTATAAATAAGTACTACAGTGTTTTACTGAGGTCTGGATAAGGTCTAGATCTTTAAATCTTGGTTACTCTGGGGCAAAAATTCTACTCTTATTCTAAAAAGGGTAAGTTTAGAGATCTGACTGTTACAAAGAAAAGGCTGAAAAGCTCAAATCGAGAGGAAATAAATATTTCTGTGCTTATCTGTTTATTTTCAGTACAATAGATTTTAAAATAATCTGGCAATTTGGGGCTGTTGGGGGATTGACGCAATTTTCTAATTCTTGGAGTCAACAACAGTGCAGGCGTGTGGCCTGAATGCTTGAATTGATGACATACAAGCCCCTGACGTATTTTGTAATACTTCAGTTCTACCATAAATTTTCCAGCCAAGGACTGGTGTCACATGGGACACTATGAACATATGCAAAGAAGGGTTTCCTGTTTGGCCCTTCCATCCTGGGTGCAAGTATGAAAGGACAAGAATAATGTTTCCATACCTGTCTCTCACAGAAACCAGGTAACTTTTGTTTTCTTCACAGATTTTTTTTGCTTCTGAGAAGGTTGCTGGTAACTGCCCCACGGAGTAACAGTAGAAGCCGTGCTTCATCCAGCCCTGTCAGCATCAACAGCAGAGATGCAGGGAGGGGCTGTCAGATGGCGCACCTCAGCACGCTTCCAAAAGCCACATTCATACCACACCCCAAGCGAAAACTAATCTCAGAAATGGTGAGAGGAAATAAAGAAGATAATCGGACACAGATTTTGTAACCACAACTGTGTGTCTTGCCCTTTGATGAAGGATGCACAAGCTGCAGCGAGCCGTGGTTGTGACTTGGAGATGGCAAGTGTGCTCACAGCCACTGTGTGGCTCCTTGTGTAAAGCCTGCCCTGCTCTCTCTGTGGGTGTAAGCCCAGCTGTTGCAAGAGGCTCCAAAAAATTGCAAAATATTCAGCTCAATAGTCAGACAGCAGTGTGCCCAGGTGGCCAAGAAGGCCAACAGCATCCTGGCCTGTGTCAGGACCAGCGTGGCCAGCAGCAGCAGGGCAGTGATGGTGCCTCTGGACTGGGCACTGGTGACGCCTCACCTCGAGGGCTGGGTTCAGCTCTGGGCCCCTCACTACAGATACAGGAAGGACATTGAGGGGCTGGAGCGTGTCCAGAGGAGAGCCACCAAGCTGGGGAGGGGTCTGGAGAACAAGTCCTGCGAGGAGAGGCTGAGGGAACTGGGCATGTTGAGTTTGGAGAAGAGGAGGCTGAGGGGAGACCTCATTGCCCTCTACAACTCCCTGAAAGGAGGGTGTAGAGAGGTGGGGGTTGGCCTCTTCTCCCAAGGGAATAATGACAGGAGCAGAGGAAATGGTCTGAAGTTGGGGCAGGGGAGGTTTAGATTAGATCTGAGGAAGAATGACTTTCCTGAGAGGGTGGTCAGGCCCTGGAACGGCCTGCCCAGGGAGGTGGTGGAGTCACCATCCCTGGAGGGATTTAAGAAAGGTGTAAATGTGGCCCTTCAGGGCATGCTCTAGTGCCCGAGATTGTTGGGTTGTGTCTGTTTGTGGGTGGGGGTGGGGTGTGGTTGTTGGTTTGGTTTTTTTGTGCTTGATGATCTCAAAGGTCCCTTCCAACCATGAATATTCTGTGATTTTGTGATTATGTGATTCATGCCTCCTGCGGTGGATTGATGGAACTGTGGAGGCTGCGTGCAACCCAACGATGTCACACGGGGAGCAGCTCTTGTGGGGGAAGTGTTCTGCACTGGGAGAGAGATGAGTGAAGTGTGCATGCAAGGGAGTGAAAAAAAATAAAAGAAGTCAGTCTAAATTTTGTTTAAATAAAGAAAAAAAATTCCCCATTAGTCTGAGAAGTATCAATGCAGACAAAATTAACATCCATCAAGAACAGTCAAAATAACTGACTTCTGTGATGCTCAGTATCATGAAGGTGAAAGTAAGATGCAATCACCTTTCACTTTTCTTTTACACTTACTTTCTGGCAGCCTGGGTAAGTAACCTCAGCTTCCCCTGATTCTTCTGCCAAAGGTTTCCTTTTACAGACATAACCGAGTTTCACTTCACAAGCACTGTCAGCCCAGGATCCATCCTGAGGATGGTAAGAAGAAACCATAAAGAGAAATGAAACCTAGGGGAAATCCAGATCCATCAGAAATATTCACCATCCTCAGAGAGAATCCTTCTCTCTTCGCATGGCTGAGACTGTTCCGGCTCTCTCCCTTGCCCTGATGCTTTCTCCAAAACCCTCAAATCAGGAACACAATGAAGACAGTGAGGGCCACATTTCCCTAGAGCTGTGAGAGTTGCGTGTAGGAAAGAAACACGCTGCTCCACTCTATTCTCACCAGCACAGTATTTATTATGAAAAATATGAAAAAATTATAGTTAAAGAATTTTTCCCCAGTATTATGATAGGTCATTTTATGCTGAGTATTAAACAAGATAGAACTTTTTGCACCTAATTTTTTGTGCCTCCAATAATATGAGCCTTCAAAGTAGCATTAATAAACCTATATTTTAGATGGTTTAGGGGAAACATAAGAAAGTCCCTGCTCCAAGAATATAGTCTGCAGCTGTGATCCACCAAATTGAATGTGGATGATAAATGATGTCAACCAATTTCAGATGGCAGATTTGTTGTAGCTGTTGTAGAGCAGACCAAGTCTCAGGGCAGCGCACAGCTTCTGGTGCTCCACTCTACAGCTTACTAGATCTGCTCTCCAGTCTCCCACCACACTAAGATATTCAGAATTAAACGAAGTTCCTAAAAACCTTTAAAATGCTTGTCCCTTTTTACTTTTTTTTTCAATTTTTTTTTTTTTTTGGTCACAGATGGGGTTTTTTGGGGGGGAGCACAAAGGACAGAAGAAAGCGTGAAAGCGGGAGAGGGATTTTTACCTCTCCCTTCATAACGATGCAGTCTGCCTTATTCCGCGTGTGAGTCGGCTCTCCGTGATGCCATTTGGTATAAGTCACTGGTGTCCCATCACTCCATTCAAAATACATTTGAACCCTGAAGTCATTTAGACCAATCCACAGCTCATCATCTGGCTCTGGGGACACAGAGGTAAGGGTATGGCTTAATGTGGAACAATCACATCTCACACCTACTTTTGACTGAACAAGGACATTTTAAAAAACATTTAAGATCGAGGTTAAAATGATTGCATGAATAATAGCAACAGTATAATTCCAGATTTAAAAAGTGACCTGCAGGAATACTCACTGTACCCAAGCTGAGACACTGTAAAACTGTACTCCTCAATATTATGAATACTCGCCAGCTCTCCATCTTCTTTTCTACAGGAAGACTGTGCTTCTTTCCATATTTTGGGTGTTCTGTAAATTCTGTAGCAATGACCTGCATAGGCCACCCATTCCCTGGGGCATTTAAAATGCTTTAAGTCACCTAAAAAAAGTTATTTCAAACAATTAATGAGCAGTCCTATTCAGTGCTTTCTTTTAATGAAAAAGAAAATTACCTGGACTGATACGAATTTTAAATATTGGAGCACATACAGGCAGAGGAGGGAAGCAAAGGTCTAAGAATCATAAAGATTCTGAGGTCATAAAGAATACAAACCAGATTTTTCCGCCCAAGTTGTGCTGAGAACGACCCCAAAACTCTTTTGAATGAATGAAAAAGCTACTAAGTAATTTAGCAAGCAAACTTGAGTTTTGGAGATTTCGGATGTTTTTTCTCTGGGACCCCCAACTGCTTGGGAGCCAATTTGAGCTCCTGTAGAGCCCACACCATATACCAGAGAGCCCAGACATATTTCTATGTTATACCAGATGTGTCAGAATTCCCAGCTGGACAAAAATGCCACACACTGCGGCTATTTCTTGGATGTGAATTTAGTATGACCAGCCATCCTCCACTGCTTTGAAGGTTCACACCATCTGCACCTACAAAGTAAACTGAAGAGGGCAGGATATGTACCCAGCACTGGTGTGTGGTCAACCGCATTGTTCAATGCCTCCGGGACGTGGTTTTGACCTGTGCAAACTCGCATTCTTCTAGGCAACATCCAGTCACGGTTTGGAGGGTAGCATGGGTCAGAAACCATTCCTAGTAAGATGTCTGGAAGCAGCCAGAATGTACAGGATGCAGGCTGTGATGTGGCATCCATCCCCAAAACCAGAGAGTAATCTTATATACTAGTATATATGTAGCTGAGGGAGTTACTGTAGAGTTAGTAACATGCTGGGAATTCCCAGGCGAAGTAACTTCCATTTCCTTCACATAGATAAGATCTAGTTTGCCTCAGGTGCAAAGGGAAGTCAACTGGGAGAAGGTGCCAGCCCCACGTTCTGAAATTTTCCTTTCAGAATAGAGCAAAAAGGGGCAGAGAGAGCAGGGAGAACATGAACTCTGGCTCACATCTTCTTGCAGAATACATTTTCAGTTTATTTTTCAGAGCACAGGATATTCACCAGTATTTTGTGGCCTAGATAACATGAGTAAACACATAATTCTGCCTTCTTTAGTACNTTCTTGCAGAATACATTTTTAGTTTATTTTTCAGAGCACAGGATATTCACCAGTATTTTGTGGCCTAGATAACATGAGTAAACACATAATTCTGCCTTCTTTAGTACCCTGGGATCTTTTCAAAATGATGAACATCTAGACATCATCTTTAAAATGAGCCAGAAAATTAAAGTCTTCTCAGCATTTGACCCAGTTCAACAAGTGTAACCCTTTTGTTTTCACCATATACTGTCATTTAATATATGACATCCTCCCAGTATTTCTTATTGCAAAATTAACCTTATTTTTTGACCAACTTACCAGAGGCAATAGTGGAGGATTCTGAAGAGGAGTTTCTCTTTTGACAGATATATCCCAGTTTCCGATCACACGCCTGGTTTTCCCATTTGCCGTTCCTACCTTGGAAGGTCCCACATATTTTTCCAGATTCCATAGAGGGATTTCCTTTAGGAAAGAGGCACAACATACAGAGAGTACCTCTGTTAACACTGAAAGTTTTCATGTCATCACAGGAGGGAACACACAAGTCTTTTGCCATTATGAAAATACATAATATGGTAATGTGCAAGATGGTGACTTAGATCCTAAGAAAAAAGTGGAAACTTACTAAGATAATGTACATCAGATAAATGTCATAAGCAGCAACTGAGTAGAACAATTGAAAATATTTTTTATGCAATGTTTCTTTTCAGGTTTTTTTTCTCTTTTCTTTACATTCTCTTTATATAGTTTTTCATTAGTTTTTTGTTTGAATAATATGCCTGATGAGAAAATTATGGGTGGGAAAAAAATATGGAATGATCTGTAGATATTTGTTTCAAACTATTTTGTTGGGTGAGCTATCTGCTTTTTCTGGGAAATTCAGAATTAATGGTGATCCATGTCTGGTGTTATCCCTATTACTGTAATATCCTACCATTTCCAGAATCCCCTGTAATCTGTGAAAATTCTATGAAACCAAAGGAATAAGGTAATAGGAATTTGGGCAACAGAAGAGAAATTCAGCCCGGACACTGATCATTGTTTCAGATAAGTGCACTCACCTGGAGCCCAGTTTAGGTATCTGAAGGGACTGCCCCCAACCCACTGCCAGCCACCATCAAGTGCACTGAAAAGACCAGTCCAGAGCTTTGCATTGACACCCAGGCCACTGGTGATCCCTAAATGGGCAAAAGAAACCAACAGTCAAGTTATTAGATGCCTCTGATTGTATAGGTTGTTCAATAAAACTTGAAATAAAATTTTAAAGTGTGGAAAAAATGTCATAGTGATTTTTTTGGTATAGGTCAGATTTATTCCACAATTTTAATACATTTTTGTGAGAAAGTGACAAGCTTTTTAAAGAATGTCACTTAAACCTATTTTTACAAGGTAAATATAAGAATCCATGTTAAAGGTCTTGGAGCTGACCTACATTTTAACCATATGCATTAATTTGTTTGTTGATTTTTTTTACTTTACCTAATAGATACATTCCTTCATGAAGGTCTGTGACACTTAGTAATTCTGCATTCTGCTGCTGGCAGCTTTTTCTTGCTTGGTGCCATGTCAAAAGGGACTCTGAGTTTATCTGGTAGTGTGTTTCTGTCACGGGATTTGTTTTCCAAAGGTCACTGCGGATGGTGTCTATAAAACATGGTAACAGCAACTTGACGAGACAATCATACTTGCCAATGCAGAAAATAAAATCTTCATTGCAGACTAAAACTATGTAGCTGTATGATTGACTAAGTTTTTACACGTACTTTCCCCCACATGTATACCTTGTACATTCAATGTTAACAATACATAAATAACAAAAGGAATTATTTCTCCTTACAAACATCATTTTTCTACTTTCACCATGTTCTTTTTTATTTATGTAATTCATCTACTTCTCTCACAGTTCAAGCCACATTAACCCACTCACTGATATATACTACCCGTACACACGTTTCCCTATTCCCTATAAAGAACATCTTGGTCTCTGCATCGATTTCTTATCCTGAGACCCCTCTTATGCTCTCCCAGACCTCCCAACATGACAGAAACCATCATTTCCAATCAGATATGAAGCAGGCATGAAGGGGTAGGGTATTCGTGCTGGGGTTACTAGAAAGCTGTGTTGGGTGATTTGTGGGTATAAGGAACACCAAGGGCAAGTGAAGGTCACTACCCGTGTCTTGCAGCCTTCCATTCACTCCAGCCTTCCTCTTCTCTGCTCTATCCTGTGATACACCACTGCATCTTGCTTCCCTTCCTCATCCATTGCACTTCTTTCCACCTTTAATTTGCCCTTTCTTCTTACCTACTCCTAGGGGTTTTCTCTTTCTTCTGCCATCAGTCCCCATCACCCCCTCACAATACTCCCTGTCACACAATCACAGAATCTTCATGGTTGGAAGGGACCTTTGAGATCATCGAGTCCAACCACACAAAAAACCAAAACACAAACACCCACAGACACAACCCAACAATCTCGGGCACAAGAGCATGCCCTGAAGGGCCACATCTACACGTTTCTTAAATCCCTCCAGGGATGGTGACTCCACCACCTCCCTGGGCAGGCCGTTCCAGGGCCTGACCACC
>VXAK01008292.1:486902-546071 GCA_013399435.1 Arenaria interpres
GTACTAGCTGTGGAAAAAAAAAGAAAAAAAAAAAAAAAACCAAAAAAAAAAACCCCAACCAAATCAACCAAACCCAAACAAACAAAAAAACCCCACTAAACAAAACCAAAACCAGAAATCCTGTATTTTATAATTAAAAGTCCCTAGATAAAAGCCTTCCATTTAATCTTATATTAATTAGATATTGTTTAAAGTATTCAAGCTTAGTAATTTCTCTACACTCCATTGAAAAATTCCTATTAGAGTTCGTGTATGAAGTATCAGTGCTGGATTGGGAGGAGAGGACACAGCCGGGACAGCCGACCCCAGCGGACCAAAGGGACATCCCATACCACAGGGTGTCACGCTCAGTAGATAAAGCCGGGGGAAGAAGAAGGAAGGGGGGAACATTCGGAGTGACGGCGTTACGTGGGATGGAGCCCTGCTTTCCTGGGGGTGGCTGAGCACCTGCCTGCCCACGGGAAGCAGGGAATGAATTCCTTGTTCTCCGTCTGATTGAAACGATGCCATCCTATACATCATTCGTCAGTCAGTCGGGTTTCTGGAACATAAGGCACATCAGGTGGTGTGAAGAACCATTCAAAGTGCTAGTCCTTGAAGAGACATGCTCAAGCAACTGGGCATTAAAAATGGAAACAGGAGTAGGAACAGAGGCAAGGAAATAACTGGGAGAAAGGAAGCAGAGCCACAGAAACCTTCCAGGACAAACGTCCCCATCTTACCTACACGTGTACGGCACGCAAGCGTTTCACTAAATCACTCAGCCGACATTTTTGTTTTGGTTTTAAGAGGACAATCCCTGGACAGATTCAGGAAAATGTGGTCAATATCTTACCTGATCACAGCTTTGGGTGGAATGGCCCCACAGTTGCATCACCTCCTTTCTAACTTTACCCTGTTACAGAGGCTTCTGTAGACAAGACTATAAAATGAAAAAAACTTTTTGAAAAATCAAAGCTAGTTACTGTTTATTTCACGGAACAAAACCTGAACCCACAAAACAAAACCTCGCACACCTTTGTATGCAAGTGAGGGATCGTGCGTGGTTTACATTTCACAGGATTTACAAAAAATGAAGGATATAAACTCCACCTTGGAGAATCTGAGATTTCCACAAACAGTAACTGGCCTAGCCATTTCAGAAAGGAGACAAAATCAGTAGCAACTAATGCATCAGCAGAGCTATATTGTTCTTGACTTCCACCCAGCACACACCCACAGACCTATGCTACTTCTTGAGAGGCTGCAGGAGCAGCACCAACAGGCCACCACCCGCAGAGCCACCCAGTGCTGCTAGAAACCTCCAGAACAGGCACAGAGTGTGTTCCTGCCTCTCCTCAGTATATGTCGTCCTGGTCAGAAGGAGGTTTGCCAGGACCTTTATCACCTCTCCCAGACAAACCCACTTGTGTCCAGCCAGAGCACTGGGAATTAACACCAATCACACTTTTCTATTCCAGAGATCTGCCCCCAGATTCTACCTGATTACATCCTAGAACACATAAACTACAAGAACTACCTGAAATTGTGGCAACTGAAATTATATCATCAATGGATTTTTCCACCCCATGGTTCAAAGAGGATGTGCAGAAATACAGAGCAACTACCCCTGTAGTTAATCCCTAGGAACACTTCAAAGAGGGTAGAATTAGAGAGATGTTTGCTGGAGCCTTGGGCAGAGAGGAACTCGATGAAATACAACAAGGGCAAGTGTCGGGTGCTGCACCTGGGGAGAAATAACCCCCTGCACCAGGACAGGGTGGGGGTGACCTGCTGGAGAGCAGCTCTGAGGAGAAAGACCTGGGAGTCCTGGGGGACAACAGCATGACCATGAGCCAACAATGTGCCCTTGTAGCCAAGAAGGCCAATGGCATCCTGGGGGGCATCAGGAAGAGTGTGACCAGCAGGTCAAGAGAGGTCATCCTGCCCCTCTGCTCTGCCCTGGGGAGGCCCCATCTGGAGCACTGGGTCCAGTTCTGGGCTCCCCAGTTCCAGAAGGACAGGGAACTGCTGGAAAGGGTACAGCAGAGGGCTACAAAGATGGTGAGGGGCCTGGAGCATCTCCCTTAAGAGGAGAGGCTGAGGGACTTGGGGCTTTTTAGTCTGGAGAAGAGAAGGCTGAGGGGGGAATATGATCAATGACCATAAATATTTAAAGGGCGGGTGTCAAGAGGATAAACCAGTCATTTTTCAGTGGTGCCCAATGAGAGGAAAAGAGGTAATGGGCACAAACTTGAATGTAAGAAGTTCCACCTAAACACGAGGAGGAACTTCTTTCCAGTGAGGGTGGCAGAGCCCTGGAAGAGGCTGCCCAGGGAGGTGGTGGAGTCTCCTTCTCTGGAGACATTCCAAACCCACCTGGACACATTCCTGTACAACCTGCGCTTGGTGGACCTGCTTTGGCAGGGGGTTGGACTAGATGATCTCCAGAGGTCCCTTCCAACCCCATATCTTTCTGTGATTCTCCCAAAACAGCTTGGAAAAATCTGTGCATTAGCATGGTTTGAAATAAAGCTGGTGCAGAAACTTGGGAGCCTTCTCAAGTGGATCTATCCACATTTTACTTCCTTTATTGCATCCATTTCTATTGTTCCATTTAGTAATCTCTTTTCACACTGGTGAGTGTGGGCCATCAAATCGTGAGATCTGAACTCTCTTACACATTCTAATAAAGTAACTGCTGCACATAACATTACGCACACACTGAACCTACAGTATTTGCACATGAGAAAGTAGCTTTGGCTTAATTCTAATTGCATAATTTTATTAAAACAAGGCACATTTTATCTTATTACATTTTATATTACATATTACATTACATTTCATTTCTTACATTACAGTGCTGCATGTTCATTCTGTTCTATGTTGGTCACAAGATCCTTTGTGTCACTAGTTCCAGGAACTGCGTCGCTATTGAAATACAAATTGTTCTCAAAGCTGTCATTTGATGACAAGCGATTCTTTCTTCTTTTGTAGAAGAAATAGCCCGCAAGGCCACTTCCAACCAGGATGAGGATGACAACAATAACTACAACTCCTGTTTTACCATGGTTCAGAGTAGGAGCCTTCTCGTCCTTTGTCATTGCTGAAAACAAACACAAAGAAATCAGGAGGATGCTACATATCCTTTAACTGAGTACTGGAAACAGTTTCTTTAGAAAGCATGATGTTTGAAGCTAAAGTGTTCCGTTCGTTTCAAAGTGATGAGAGATGAAGGTAGCAAGATAAAGTTAATTTATTTTAAAACCCTAACATTGCATGCTATATTACGAAGTATTGGGTTTGGATGTATGGACTATGTTGTATTCTTCTAGGAAATAATATGCTTCTAGGAAACAGATATGGCACTTAGGTATATCAGAAAATACAAGGGACATAAGACTGAATACGATTTGTTCTGTTTACAATCTTGCACGGGGACTAGTTTTTGTATACTTGAAAGACAATATTCTTACCCTTTGTAGGCATTTCAGCTGGTGGCATTTCAGCTGACGGTGGGATTTCAGTTGCTGGCATTTAAAAACATCGAAAAAGAATTATGTTATTACATTATTCTGATCTTTATTTCTATATTATTTATTATTTAATTCAGTATTTGGAACATACTGAAAACACTTGTGTTTAGTCCATACAAAGATATATACAGCTATCAAAAGGCACAGCACAATGGTCTAGGTACTCTGGTCTCATATGTCGGTATTTACATAAATTAACAGAAAAGAGGAAACATCAAAGAGCTCCATGGAGCCAGATCCTGACATCAGTGTAAAACCACAAGAAAATCTACACAGCATCTTCAGGACAGCGATGATCAAACATAATCCTCAGTATAACTACAAATTCTTGCAGTGTTTGTTATCCTATATAAACATCGCAAGTGCAATGATTTTGGTCTGTTGAAAAGACAGACGATTGAAATCACTCGTCAACTCCAAAGTGTCTAGCACATGTCACATCCAAACTAAAAGGTTTGTAGCTCATTTTAAATTTAGTGTATGGGCCACAAAATCTGGCTTGCTGGGAAAACTGGGCCATCACGTAAGATGAAGATCCACACTTTGCCACATGGACCTAAAATCAGGCTGTAACTAACTCTTGAATCAACGCAATATGTTTCATTCTGAAAAAGGTGAGCCCAAGAAGTTTAATTGTTCTACCAGTCTCCTCACTTACATTGCCTGATTTCATTAATAATCCAACATCTTGACTTCCAAAGATTTTCCAGAACTCTGCTGGAGTGTCTGTTAGCCCAGCCAGTTTTACATCGAGAGACAAATATTACCCTACACCTATCTAGCTCTTCAAAGTAAAAACCAGACGTGATTATTTGGATGTTTCCAAGAGTTTCTATCAAGAAAAGTATCTATTAATGCTCTTTACAATAAAAAGCAACTTGTGACTCGTCTGCACTATCCCAGCATACAAATCTATGGAAAACAGGGAAACCGAGCACTTTTAAAGCACTTGCTGGAAGCATTGCATGTCCTGGCCAGTTCCGGGATCCTCTGTCCAAGAGAGATAGAGAGAGCTACTGGAGGGAGTCCAATGAAGGGCCACTAGTACGATGAAGGGACTGGAACATATCTGACATGAGGAAAGGCTGAGAGAGCTGGAACTGTTTAGCCTTCTAGGTTCAGTGAGGGAAGGTTCAGTGGGGGATCCTATCTATGTGTACAAAGATCTGAAAGGAGATCAAGATCTGAAAAGAGAGGATGGAGCCAGGCTCTTCTCAGTGGTGGCAGGATCAGGTGGTGACAGGACCAGGGGCAATGGGCACCAACTGAAACACAGGTGGTTTCCTCTTACATCAGGAAACACTTTTTCACTGGGAGGGTGACTGATTACTGGCACAGGTTGGCCAGGTAGGCTGTAGGGTCTCCATCCTTGGAGATATTCAAAAGCCACCTGGATATGGTCCTGCATATCTTTATGCAGATGCCAGATATCTTTAGCTGGCCCTGCTTGAGCAGGGGATTGGACAGATGACCTCCAGAAGGCCCTTCCAACCTCAACCATTCTGTGATTCTGTGAAGATAATGCCACCTTATGTCCAAAAGCATAGTCTCAGAAATGTAACAATGAATAGGAGGAAATAAATTACATTATGCAAATGAAACTCTTCTGGCTGCACCGCTTCATTTGCCTGGGAAATTTTTGGAGTATTATAACCTAGACCCTTTTTCCTTTTCCTCACCAAAAAAATGTTGACTGACCAAGTTTGGTATAGCACTGATCACGCATATTACGCACATCACTGTTGGGTTTTGGTATGAGATGCCTGCATGCTAAACCTACCTACAAACAGCTAAGCAAAAAGCATATTTAGCAGTATGAATCTGCTGTTCATCGGCACTGGCATTTGGCTGTCTCCATGGCATTCCAGCTCAAACTGGCTGAAGCTAATCCTAAACAAGTAACTAGCTTTCATCTGCTTCAGCTCCTTGAAATGGCTCAGTATCAAAACAGGTGAATGCCGGTACCAGCACAAAGAGGTGAGCTGAATGGTCAAAAAGGAAGGGTGGTCATTGATTTTAACACTTGTTACCTGTATCTATGACTATTCTCCATAGAGAATGAAAATAAATTGCCTTTTCATTTGTTTTTCACAATGTAGAAAGACAGTTAAGTAGGCAACGAATAGTTGGTTATATCTGACAGTTGTGCACTATTTTCTGTAGAAGATAAAGTCATCATTACAAGCATCTGAGTAAGAAAATTTCACATGAGAGCAAATTTCTAGAAAGGATAGCAGAATTTCTCTCATTTCCAGTCTTATAGAGGAAGTGGGCGTATTTCAGCTACTACTTGCATTTCACTCTTCTCAGTAAACATTAGGAAAGATTTCGATATTGCAATACGTGCCAGAAGAAATGATTGCAAAGATTTTTAGGAGCACATAGCCACTTTATGACCTTACTGTCAAATTTACGCATTCAACTATTTCAGGACACCTCCAGTTTAGCACGTCCTGGCCACGTTACTTGCTTTGCTTTTCATTCATTCACCTTCTCAAAGCAGGAGAACACCGAGACAAAAGTTCCAAAACTGTTCATCCATTCGCAATTCATAAATACTCAACTCACAGAAACACTACTTCATACTCAGAAGTGCATGCATATGAGACTTCCAAGGGTATTCCCCAGGCTGAGCAGAAGGGATAACCTAAGGAACATATTTTCAAATAGATGAGAGAAATCTGTGTGTGCAAAGCAGAGGACGAACTTTGTTATCACTCAAGAATTATTGATACAGAATGCATAAACTTGTTAAGTGTATACACTAGGTACAGTCAAGTCTTTTTAAAACAATTCTGAAGGGACTTGAAGACTGGTCAGCACTTCTACTTTCTGACGAGAGTTATTTTTTTCTTTTTGTTGGCACGTAATATGTATCCCTTGGCATTTATAAAACCCGAAAACACTCAGATAAAATGCACTGTGTGTAACGACCATCCACTAATACTAGCTCACAGGATGCTTACTCCATACATTAAAAAAAAATTCGTAAATGTAGCACTTACTTTTTGGCTTTTTACAAATGTAGCCTTTGTAGGAAGAGCAATAGATATTATTCCAGTACCCAGTGTTTGCGTACATTTCAACGCAGTGCTCATTTTGCTGAGGGGAAGGTTCTCCTACATTCCAGTTGACAAAATTCACTGCAGTGTTGTCTAGCCACAGCCATTCTCCTAGTTGGAAAAACATTGGATATGGAATAATAAGATAGTATTCATTTCCGACTTGACACCTGCTCCACATTTACTGCCTTCCTGAGAAATCTACTTGTGGCCACTCTTGGAGACAGGCCACTAGACTCGTTAGATTTTTGCTCTGACACATCATGTTGCCCTTAAGTTTTTATGCAAATGACACAACATGAAGTTTTAGGAAATGGCAGGCCAATCTGGCTTCTGATGTTACAAAGCAAGACAGTTTAAAGAAGCATCTCCTGCAATTTACTGCAATGGCGCAGTGTCAATTATTTATTCAGTCTACAGAAATTATTGTTTTCAACCGTAATTTATCTTCAACAGAATGCCCTGTATTTCAGTAATTTGTACAGAGGTTTTGTATTACTCTTTTCAAAGCCCTCACTGAAGCTTTCTAAGTTCATTTTTCTTCCATTTGTTTTTCAGTTTCTGCTCCATCCTACTGACTTTACAAACACAATTTTCCTTTTTAAAGATCTGCTCAAAAATCTTGTGATCACTGTTGTCCAGCTACGCTGGGATTTCTGTCTCTTCCTTCCTGTTCCTTTTTTCCTTTCTTTCTTTTAATAGTGTTTTTTATTTAGAATAAATGTGCCTCTTGTGACTCTTAAGTTGTATTCAAACAAGCAAATTCTTAGACTCAGCATGAAAGCTATGTTTTGTTTTCTTATAAGATTCTTCACATTTTGTTTATATTTTTCTTCCTCCTCCTCCCCCCCGAAATACCTGCCACTCTTTGTGTCAGGGAAATCACTTTCCAAAGATATGAAATTTAGGAATGCAGTTATGCTGAAATCACTGTAACCACTTGTAGTAATACAATGACATTTACCTGCTGAAGCAGCTCTTGTGTACATGATCACTGTAAGAACTCTATTGTTCTGCACCGGGTGTAGAACCACTTTAAACAATATTTCATTTGTCAATTAACCACATGAGTGAGCCTCAGCTTTTCTTTATGTCTTATGTTTATGAATCATTACTCTCTTCAAATTTTTTCCTCCTCTACTGAAAACTTTCCCTTTTCCTGGTTAAGATTCAAGTAATATAATTGAATACTTGTCTTCTCCCCAACGGTTTTGCCACTGAAGTGGTTGAGCAGGTAGTTGTTAAAGAACCCCACCCCAAATCACCTGAACTATTCTGCAGTCCTGCCTCTGACATTGTTAGACTGGAGATTTTAGCCTGAACCGCACTAGACTGAAGCAACTTTTATGTCTATCATAAAGACAGAAATACCTATGTAATTGAAAACTAACTGTATTGGTGAAAAAACATTAATCATCAAATTTAAGATTTAATTTAAGCAGCCTGTTGCCCGTTCTCTTTTACCTTACCTTCCTTAGAGTGAGACAGAAAATAGAAAAACTTGTGATACGCAGTTCCAAAGACGGGTGACTGGTCATTCCAGGATGGGAATTCCAAAGATTAGAAGTGATGTTAGCCACATTATTTTCTAGCTCAAAAATCAGATTATCTCAATGACAAGCACATCAGTCCAGGGCCTCTCACTTTTGAGAAGAACGACTTGACTTTGGCTTAGCTCCCAACATGGTCCTGTGTGTACATCCACTTTTGTGCCTTACTTTCACACTTTGTTGTGAATTACTTCTTTTGCTTTAAGATGAATTTCCTGTGCCTGATCTTTCTGTTATATATTACTGGTTATTGCTTGATTACAACTGACCATCTTCCCCCATTATGACAATACCTTTTCTAATTTCATTTTTTATGTATTACAGAAGTATAACGTGACGTTTTCAACACCTGTGTCAAACAGCTTCTGACAATTATTGACCAAACAAAAAGATGTCAAAATTAAAGAAATTACCATCCACATTTCTGTACATTCCTGTCCAAAAAGTTGATGTTTTCCCTTCAAGCGGTTCAATGGTGTAAGCCAGAAAGTTGGCTTCAGCTGAGTCTTCAACAGACACCAAAGAGGCACCTGGAAGACACAGAGGAAAAAAACCATAAGTTTCACAGTGGAAAGAATTCTCATTGTCCAGACCAATGTCAGTCTTATTTTTGCCACTGGTTATCTGTGCCAAACTGCAAACAGAGCTGATGTTCAAAACAGAAGCTCACTTTGGATAATAATTTATGAAAGACTTTGGCATCGTTGCTGATATATTTCTTATCATTTCCATGACATTGCAGTAGCATTTTGTTTGTTTCCTCCTGCACCGGAAAACAGCAAAATAACTGAACAACAGCTATAGGCAAAATAGGCCAATATGGTACTGAGCATAAACTTCTAGGAATGTGCTACTAATTTAAAAAAAGGAAAAAAAAAAACCAAAAAACCAAAACCACTCTAGACAAAATTAGAAGTTTTTAGTGAAACGTATGTATAACTTCAGTCTGTACACCATGTAACTTCACATATTATGTGTTTATATAGTTCATGTATAGCACAGACTTTGCTGACTTTCTGAAGCGCAGTCCTCAGCGTAACTTTTTAACCAGGTCTTGTTAATTTTCCTACATTCTCTTTGTAGCCATCAGAGGAAGAAAGATCATGCTGGTCATATGTTGCCCAGATAGTGTAGCACACCCTGTAAGTCATGCACATAAACCACTAGACATTCTGCCATAATGATTCATTCTGTAGGACGCTCTAGCAAAGTCAAGAAGTCACAGCACGGGGCCAGCAGACAGAACGAGCTGCACAGCTTTGTGTGCAGTGGCATTAAACACCGGTGAAAGCGCATCTTCAGTTCTCTTTAGTTTGGGGTGGGAATGCAGTCAGAAGGTATGGAGTGATAGCTCTGTTTGGCACTTGACTGTTTAGATTTGGCTGTTGAATTTTTGAAGGTATTTTTTCTCAGGAAAGGAAGGCAGTTGCAGAGAATGAAAATAAAAAAGTCAGTTGAATCACTGCTGAGTGACTGATAATTCTACTATGAGTTCCGAATTCTACTATGAGTAAGTTATAACTGGAAAATGTCCAGCTGCAAACCAAACCCAGAGTGCAAGCAGGAACAGCAGAATGTAAGAGAACATGGAACGTTCCTCTTTTTTCACTGTAGTCTTTATGTTTTTCTAACTGTTCCTCTTTCGCTGCACGGTATCAGATGTTTGGCTACTGGTAAGTTGTGTGATAAAGAGCTTCACCACACATCCACAAGGGAGTACAAAAGGACAGGGGCAGATGGGGAAGCCTTTTCCTGCCTACTCCCAGGACCGTCACAGGAGCTATCAGCCCATTAAAGGCCAACCTCCACAAGCCCCCAGCAGCAAAGAGGCACAATGGCAGGGGAAGAACCCAAATTATGAACTCAGAGGATCGGATATCCTGCTCAGGGCCCTCCTAGGGCTGTCACTGGACAGCTTCAGCCCTGGTGTCCATGCATGAAACCCACCAAAACACGTCAACTTCAAAGTATATTTCAGACTGAGGAAGGTTACCCCCTAGGGGTATGGGACACAGGATGGGATACAGAAAAGCATTATCAAGATTGCACAAGGCTTATTACGAGATGTTCAGGGAAGGAACCAAAGGCAGAGAAAGGGATGGTCTTAGATGATTTGGGAGGAATAAGCATGGGAAAATAGAGGGATAAGGGGATAAAAAGACTGGTCATGTGTAAACAGTTTGCTGGTTGCCTTGTCCTGATCTGCACAGACAGTTGTATCTTCTTATTAAACTCTACTTCTCACTATTTTCATGGGTGAAAGACTCTTCAGTCTGTGTACATGCATGTGCATGGGTGTCTAAGCACCAGCAACTGGAGTGGTGTCCATGGTGCCAGCAACTGGAGCAAGAGCAGATACACAAGTGAGGGTGCGATCATGAGGGAATAGCCAGTCAGCCTAGACAGCAAGTAGGTGAGCCAGGTGTGTGTGTGCACCACCAAAGGTGAGCCCACAAGCTGAGCTGGATGTCAGAGGAACCAGGGGAGTCACAGTCAGCTGCTGGAGGGACCATAAAGGCTGTGGGTCTCTTAGGATCCTGAGACCCATTGGTGTGAGTGCATCTCTAAGGGTAAGGTCAAGGAGGGAATGGCTACTGAGGGAGCCATTCAGGGAATGGGAATTTCCAGCTAGCTCTGTAGGTGTGTGTGTGCTTGTGTGTCTCTCTGCGGGTGAGACCATGGGGGATTGACTGCTGGAGGGACCAGCATGTGTGTGTGTGCGGCAGGGACGGGGTCTGTACCATCAACAGAAGCCAAGCTGGTGGCCGTAGGGGCTTGTATTTCCAGGTCCCAGCAACTGAGGACACTGAGATCCGTGGGTCAGCTACTGGGCAAACTGAGTGTCTGAGCTTAGCTGCTGGGGGGATCTACATTGGTTTTCTGTATACGTTCCCACTAGCAGACCTTTATCCTGATCAACTTGAGAAGGGACTACAATAAGGGTGTTGGTGCGGATTGTGTTCATGTGAGTGCCCTGTGTGTCTGCCCACGTCGATCTGTGTGGCCAGCCATGAATATACGTATAGATGTGTTGCATATGTTTGTGTGCGCCTACAGGGAATGCATTCTCAGCCTTGTCACTGGTCGGACTTGGAAGCATAGAGCCGTGGCAACCTTGCCTCTGCTGGGCTGCTGGATTCAGCCCGCCCTAACAATTACCATGAAAGATGAAGGGTAGTATCAGTGACCTGAAGTCTTCAGTATACTAACATTCACATTTTAAATTCCACGTAATACCAGCTTTTTACCACACATGCTGAAACAAATGGTCAGCACCTTTTTTCAAGAATCTTAGTTCAACAGAAAAACGCAATTCTGATGCAACTGCAAATTCCAACAACTGATTAGGAGGACACGTACCTAGTCGGAGACATTCTAAAGAAGCCTGCGCCCAGTTTCTCGTAGATGAAGATTCAATGTAGTAGCAATGACCTCGGAAAGGGATCCAAGACTTGTGTCCTTCTGATTCAGGGCACTTTCCTGGCAACTGAGGGGGCTCAGTGGGAGCTTGAACTGTTTGAAAAAAAAAAATTTAAAAAGAAAGCACAACATTTAAAGAAACAGATTCTTATATACTCTTTTATCATTAATCTATTAATCTAACTAAATATTGGAAAACTCACTCAGATCTTAAAAAAAAATACATTATCTTGGTAGTCTATGCTGCTTACTTCAACACAATAACAGGAAAAAGTCCTAAATCTATGAAAAAAAAGTACTGCAACTGTCATCTCAAGAAACCTCATTTAGCAAAGAATCCAAGCTTACTTTAATCTTTTAGCACATTCTTAAGTTCAGCTTAACCCTTTGCTCACAAGCGTATTTTCACACCTGACTGCTTTGCTGAATTAGGGCCCATATGAACTTGATCACGCGGGTTATGACCTAATATCATAGAATGCAGAAGGCATTATCAGATGATAGTAACAACAGTTTCAGATCAAAAATGTAAGAGAAGGCGGTCTGAAGAATTATCCTTAAACATCTTTATACCACCTGTAGTTTGTTATTCAGTTATAAAAGGAAAACCTGGAAAGCTGTTACAGGTAAACATTCCTTGTGACACCTTATGGCTTAGTCATTCAGCTCTTCCCCCTTCAACACCACAGCTGCGCGAGTCCTACCTAACATTCATTCATTCATTCCCTTTTGATTTTTGAGGCTTTTGGTCTTGCATGCTTACTCAATATCAGAATAAAAAGCAGAGTAGCGTGAGTCTAGGCTTTGCAAAATATATCTAATGTTATTAATGTAAAGTGCTGGCTATTCACAGTCACACTAGCTCTTTCTTTATATGTGTTGGCCCGCATTTTAAAGTGGCTCCATTCAAGCCAAGTAACTTTTAATGATTTCATCTATTTAGCTCTTGAAATAAAAACCCAACATAAAAGTATATATCAGCAGACCACCCAGCACAATGAACTCTAAAGAGATAATAATTGTAATTAGCATGGTTAGATTCAAGTTCTTACCATCATTTTTTTGGCAAACAGAGAAGTAACTTTCATTGCAGAATGCTGTCTTCCAGGCTCCAGCAACATCTAGATAGACACAGCCTATTTTCTGCTTTGGCTCCCCTTCAGCCCACTTAGTATACTTCATTCTCCAGTTATCAATCCATTCATAACGCCCGTTGGTCTAAGAACAAAACAAATCAACAGCAATGATTAAACTCTAAGCATTAACCATTTCCTCATCAGTCAAATGTCTGTCTGTGCAGCACCTTGTGCTAGAATTTATATTTTTTTAGAAATCCGTAACACATACAAATGGCTCAAACTTTTAAATTTATGTTGTGATAAGTAGCTATTCATTGAGAAACACAACAGGACAACAAATGCTTTTCAGCGAAAGGAAATGCAGAGTAAGGGACATTGAATTAATTTTGAACTTAACAAAATTGTTAATTTGGGATTAATAAAAAAATAAAATAATTTGTAGGAGTAAAAGTCTGAGGACTAATTTTTGTACAATCTGTTTCCCCCCCAACTTTCAAGAACTGTAGATTACTTTAATTTAAAGTATATTTATAAACTTAATCATTTCCCAGCAAAGCTGGTGAAAAATCAGTGAACCATCTTGTTGATTAGATTAGAGGAATTTTTTGGTTTTTAAGAAGGGGTGTGTTATGTTCATGCATTTGTATTTCTTTCATGTGCTCAGCCAAACAGAGTGAATGCAGGAAAAGTGTACCAAGAAGAAATGGTGGTGCATTTTAACATCCAGCAAGTATCAAAATATCAAAGAACTGGGAGAGGAGAGAGAAATAAAATTAAATTAGGTAAACCAATTAATTATTTGGCTAACTATCCTCAAAAATGTTGAAGGAGTCATAGCAACAGCACCTTATTCTATATCTGAAAATTAGGTATTGTTATTTAGAATAAATGCTTTTCACTGTACATGTTAAGAGATGCGGATCTTATCTTAAATACACCATATATACAAAGAGATATTTCAAGATAGTAGCCTAAAATGTCTTGTTTGGAACTCTACAGAGTGTAATATCACAGACAAAGTATGAAAAACATCTAATACATACAATTTAATCAGAGTAATTCCCACCTGTAAACCTTACAGCACATAAAAGTATTTAGGCCCAAGATGTAAACTAATATGCTAAAGTAAAGACAGATAATAAAACTTCTCAGTTTCTGATTTGTCCACAAGAGAAGCAGCATCATTTTTAATTAATTTGACATTCTTACCACATTACTGTTAAGACCAATCCACATAGGCACCCCATACTTTAACATCTTTAGCCACAGGAATGAATGACTGTAGGGGTCTAAGACACTGGAAAGGTCAAATTGATCACGTTTGCAGTTTTTTCGTGCATCCTCCCACTTCATTTTGGTATGGATGAACAAATAACTACTGTTACCATAACGGATAATGCTGGATGGGGATGAACTTGTAGAAGGCAGAAACTCAGCATCTGTAAAATAAAGGATGAAAAAAGGCTCATACGTGTTCAAAAGGTGATTATGTTTCACCATGGTTGCAAACAGAATTAAACAAAAAGCCTTTTATTCTTGATTTCACATTCCCTGACTTTTGATCATCCTCGGTTAGATATGTTATTCTTTAAGCCAGGATCAGTAGCAAAAATCAACTACAACACTGTAGAAAAGAAAATAGCTGCTTAAAGCAACCTCTGACAAGGAGTAAAGGAGCATTCTGTATAATCCTCCAGAATAGTATTACTGAAATGAATTAGGATTAAATTATGTCACAATTTCTTTAACACAATATTTTTTCATCAAAAGAAATGCTTTCCAGAGACTGTGTTGTCTTCCAGGATTTTTTTTTCCAGAGAAAAGGAAAACTCCACAACAGATCGGTCCTTAATAATCAATCAGATATTTAAATCCAGGTTTTCACTGTTTTTTTAATTTCCTTTTGGGGGGTGAGTTAGCTCAAGTTTGGTGTAGGTGAGTTAAAGTCACACTCCAGACAGTTCATGCTACATGTACAAGTCATTATATTCCAGAACGTGTTTTGAAAGACAATGTGTTCAGAAAATAACAGACAAAATCATGCAACAAATATCACGTGAAGGGTCATACTAAACACAAAGATGTAGATTCAAATTCCAGCTCAGGAAGGCAGTAACATGGCAGTTACTGGGAAGGGCCAATGGGGAGTGGAGGCTCTAACTGGACCTCTGACACATATGACCCTTTTGTTCCTGCCTGAAAAACAATTTGTGGATGCATCTTTATTGGAAGTGAAATGATGTTGAAATCCATGCACCAAAACAATTCCCTGAAAAACCAAAAGGTTTGATTGTGTTTTAACCAAAAAGACAAGTACCTGCATTAATTTGGCATATATATCCTCTGTTGTTATCACAGCTCTCATCAGCCCACTTCCCTGCATCCTTAACAGGATTGTTTCTCATGACAACACAATCAGCCTTGAAGTAAAAAGAAATAAAATCAGTTACAAATAGCTAGAAGAAGCGAAAAAACCAAAAATTGTTCCCCTTTTACATCTTCAGACACAAGTAATGCTGTAGTTTTACTCTTGTATCCTTGTAACATTTAACATCGTAAGTTTTATGATGTAGAGGTTCTGTTCATCTTGGACTTCACAGATTTCTTGATGTTGCTGTATCTTGTGCAACATTGGGGTGGATAAACAGACCAGAGAAATTCCAGTATTCTCATCTCTCCAGGCATACACCATGGATAGAAGGAAAGCCACAGACAATTTAAAGAGAAGTGAAATCAACTGTTGTAGAAAAGACCAGTTAAGTTTGCCCCAGAAAAACCCTGGATCCTGAATGGGCAATGCAACATTCCTGACGTATCAGTCTCTTCAAATTTATTGTTCCAAGCTGTAATAATACACACAGCAAAATCAGGACTGTTCCTGCCCCAAGACAGCCATTGATCTGTCAGTACCGCCTTCACAGGGACATTCAACTTCTCTGACGTGGATACAATAGCTAGAACCTATGTTAGAATATATTAAATGAACAATGATGAATGCAAAGAGCTGCACATGCACAAATGGTTTGTGTAATGAGTCATCCACATTTCTTTTATTCTGTTTACTTATTTGTCCAGGAGAAGATGCATGGAGAAATACTTCATTTGTGAGTGAAATGCATTAAGATTTAAATCTTTCAAACTGAACAGTTGCACAGTATTTTGTATTAGTTATGATTACTTATTTTTTGCTAAGGTCAAGCAAACTTAAAAAAAAAGATCTGAAATTTATAAAATAGGGACTTTATAAATTTTCACAGAAGACTTCATAGAAATCCTACTACTTTGCATAAAAAGACAAAAATATAAATTATTCCTCCAAAAATTAATATTTTAAACATCTTTTCTCTTTTGAACTTCTAATTCTTCCAAATTTTCTCTTTCCAGTAGAGATAAAAAGCTCAGAGGTGCTACTTTCAAAAACAGGAAAAAAGGACATTATACACAAAAGTAAGATTTCTACATTAAAAGTGTCATTCAAAAGAAATAGAGCTAGTACTATAGTATGCTGTAGTTCGATAGCACAGAACTGTCTAGAAACTCAAGATCAGAGAGAGGAACTGAATGACCTAACAGATCAGTTTGTACGAAAGAGAAATAAGGGAAGTGATTTTCTTTGCTTTTTTTCCTTTCTAAAAAACTGTCTTTTTATAGAAGCATGTCCTTTCTGCAAATGTAACTAACAGAATTTGCTGCTATGGAAGACGTGGCTGTTTGAGGGGAATGTCTGTAAGTGCCCCTTGCAAGCTACACGCCAACTGAGAAACCTGCTACGTTCAGGCACTAATGCGGTCAGAGGACTAGGAGGATGTGCTCATTCAGTGCGCTTTTGGGGCAAATGCCACGAGGCAGGAATCCCACTGTCCTCTTTACCAGAGCCTATGAGAGAACATGGGGTCAACACAGAAGCAGTGTAGCCTTCAGGGACACAGGAAACTAAAATCTGAAAACAGTCTTTGTATGAGCCCTACAGCTGTCATGAGCTAATAGAGCAACTGCCCAAGGGCTCAAAACCATTCAGTCTATTTGTATTTACGTTTGACATGTATAAAAGTAGGAAGTCAAACAATAACATGTCTCAAATTCCAACAAATGCATAAACGCAAGCTAAAATCAAATTTCAGTGAACAATTTGTGATTGCTATTTACCTGGCCATCATATGAGTATAAATCCATATGTCCTAATGGGAAGCCCTTGGCCCAGTTTGTAAAGTAAACTCCTGTTCCATCTGTCCAGAGGAACCTCAGTTCATGATTTATATCATTTAATCCAATCCACGTATCAGTAACAACATCTTTCATATGGAAGGTGAGGAAAGCTAGAGTAAAAAAAGGCAAAGAAAAAGAGAAATACTTTTAACAAAGGACAACTGAAAAGTCTGGCCTCTGCAATAGAGAACACTGCACTGTTGACAACATAAGCAGGTAAGATGAAAAGGTGACTTTTGAGCTTAATGAACAGGGAACCAGATATACAACTGTGGCTTTGGGCAAAATACATCAGCTAAGTACCTAACCCAGTACCGGGATGAATCCCAAAAGTACGACAGAAATACTTTTTATAACGTCTCAAGACTTTTTTGAATCTTAGTCCCACAATTGACTTAGAAATATAGAGATACGTAGAAGCACATACAGTTGTGATAACCCCACCAGAGTGGTTACCCCCCAACGGCATCAGACAGCAGAAGCAGTGCTGTTACAGAACCGCGAGCGTTTGCTCTCTCCCTGGATCAGCCGGGCAATAGCCTGCACTGTCTTAGCAGAGAGCAGAAGGCACAAGAAAGCAGTTTAAAATGGGCCTCAACAGAACTATTCACCACAAGCATATCAACCACCACAGTCCAGGAAGGTGCTTGTGTGCCTTAGTTAGTGTGGCTAGCTCAAAAATAGAGCAGGCTAAGTCAGCTGGCATTCATCAACCCACTAATCCTCAATATATCGAACACTGTGATAAAATGAACATATCATGGCCTTTGCCAACTGTCACTGTTATGAGCTTACTTTTCTCTGCAAACAGTAGATGAATTTCTGTCTGCTCTATCAACCATTCACCTTCCTTTAGTCTTTTAAAATGAATGCAATTTACACTTCCAGGAATGAAACCTGTGGATTTCTTTGCCAAATGTTAGTATTGCTGCTCTGCCAGAAACTGGAACAGGAACTCAAGCCTTTATGCCTACATTGCCGGCAAAAACAAGTTTTGTGGTAGTAGCTTCACTGTTCATTTCTCCTTTACCTAGAATTCAAGCCCTGTGCATGAACCACCTGAAACCTGTACTGCAGAAATTCTGCTGAATAAGAATTTAACCACGTTTGAAAAGTGAAAGTTTGATTCTTCATTTCTTCACACGTGGAAAACTTAAGTAGTACTAAGTTAATATCATCTCCCCCAGTCAGGGATGCAGCTCTTAGGTCCATTAAAATAAGCTCCTCTGGTGAATAGAACAGTAAAGCTACGTGGCGAGTGGTGGGGAAGCGTATGAGCCGTCAAACCTCTGCCCCAAGCTACCCAGAGACAGCAAGTTCTGATCCTAAAGGTGTTCTGCTTGAGCAGATAGGAAAGCTGTGCAGCAAGTTAATGCCACCTAGTGAAACTACATCATTTGGACTCCAGCTGGCACCATGTGTAAGCAAAAAACCTCTACTTTGGCTGCCAGGATAATATACATGTGTGTGTATATATCTCTCTCTAAGCAAACATTAAAATTCGGTAGATTCCGGTGAAGACTTCGTTGTAAATTTCAAAAAAAATTACATTTTGGAACAGAAATCAGATGTGTAGTCATCATTCAAATCCTGTCTGTATTCACACAAATGCAAAACAGCCATCCTGCAAAGATTAAAGGTCATCTCATCCAGTGCTACAAAACTACACACAGTACCTTGCACTTGTTCATTAGGGATAGTGGCCAGGTTTCCTCCTAAATTCATGCAAGCTGTTCGTGCAGCATGCCAAGTGACACGTTCCTCTTCTGTAGATCCAAATATTTTGTAACACTGAAACATGAACAAATGCTCTATATATTATCTTTACTCCAATATCACTCACAAATCGAAAACCACTGCTTTAAGCAAAGCAGGATGGAGAAAAGGCAGTAAAAGAATGCATTTATCTGAAAAAAACCCACCACATTCAGCTTAAAATGAGCTTTTTGTGCTGATTCTTTTTCTATATAAAATTGAGTATCTCAAGAAAGTATTTTGCTCGACAAGACACATACTAGATTTGATCTGCTAGAAAAGATGCAAAACCTGACTTTTTACGGAGAGTCAGCTAACAGTGGTAAGTTACATGTGACTGATATTAATCTGCCTGTTCATTAATTTGACTCTGCAAAGCATACCACGCTAGTAAAGTTAAGGAAGACAAAATGTATTCAGTCCCTAAAAAGCATTATGGTTTGGTCAAAAAAAAAAGATAAAAAAAAAGATGAAAAGCAACAATCATTCAGGAACTCTGGCGAAACTCTTTAGGAAATGCATATCAAAAGGTTTGAAGAAATGACTAGAGAATGACTTTTGGCAACTGCAACAGAATAGGCTCATCTACCACTTCATTAGAAGCATCAAAAAAGCACCTTTCCTGCAAAACAGTGGATGTGCAAACAAAGAAAAGCATGCAGGCATCAATCAGCTTTCTGCAAAAAAAATAATATTTTACTTTGATAAGAAAAAATACTATTAAACAATTCCCTTGTTTTCTTTGTAATGCTTTGCCAAACATCCAACACGCGCTGTATTTGTTATGGTACCTTATTACGAAAGGAGAGCCAAGTTGGATGACATCCTCGTGGTGTTGAAAATGTTGTTGGAGCAACAGTTGAATTAATGGAACTGTTGTGCCTTTCACATATGTAGGGATTTGGATAACCACAGTTTATATCATTCCAAAATCCTGAGCGCAAGATAAAGAGGAAAATGTATGACACCGCATCCAGAGCTGGTTAAATGGAAATCACTTTCACTCTTTCTTACACAAAGTGCCTTTTAGTTGAAAGATAAGGTCAAATCCTCAGAGTGTCTCAGTTTATTATCATTCTATATCAGCATCTAGGATAAATACGGCACTTTATGCACACTGTAATTACACAATGTTAAAAGCAGTGTAGAACTGGCTACAATAAATATCAGTTTTATAGTGGCACATTAGGCCAATTTTAACAAAAAATAGAGAACGGTTGTATAGCGATCACAAATCACAACCATGGACCTCTATCAGAGCTTCCCCATACCAGGCTTAAGGTAAACACAAGAGCACAAAATGATTAAGTCCTGAATATAATACTGTGGTCTACTTGCATAACATTTTGCAAAAGAACAAAAAAAAGGGGGGGCGGGGGGAGGGGTGCCTCTCAGAAAAAAAACAAACCACCAAACAGTTGTGACACAAAACCACAAATAATGAAATTCTGGAACAAACATACAAAACTCACCTAAATTCTTATACATAACTACACAGTTTTCATCATTATTTGCAAAGTTTGGTTCATGTGGTGCCCATGCCAAATAATTCACTGGAGTGCCATCCATCCAGCTTAAGAAAAACAATCCAACAAAACACTTTAACATACAAATAGAATTGCTTCCACGTTACAAAAAGTAATTTTGCCAAATGTTTAATACAGTCACTCATAGTTTAAGGTGTACAAGGTTTTTTGACCTATTTGCCTCTTTGCTAATTGCACTAAACTTACTCTGTGCAGAGACGTAAGGTATGTATTGAAGTTGGTTTTACTCTGGATCTAAGCAATATGCTGACACTTTTGCAACTGATAGGACAACACTCAATCATCCAAGCCACCCTAAAATCCAGATGTCATTTCAGCTTGAGAGAGCCCAGATGCTCACCATTTCCCCCCAGTCATACCTTTCCTGTGTCCGTTACATAGACAGGAGATTTTATCTGGTAAAATGTTTGAACTTTCCCCCATGCAGGGGAAAAGGGAATGACAAACCACCCACAAGGAAATTCCTGTGACAATGTGCCTCACCATAAGGTAAAATGCAAGCATCAAAAAAGTTGTGCATTCACGTACAATAAACAATAAAGAACAAAATCATAATCAGGAATCAAACACTTATTAGGAGACATATTCCTATTGGACTGGAAGTGACAGAGATGCCCAAGTCTGCCCTTCAGGCACATACATATGACACTTCACTTAAAAGCATATTCATCTTAGGGTCCCTACAAAAACAACAGACCAGCAGAGACCCCTCATTTTCAGAAGGTGATCTAGCCCACCTGCCACCCTAATTATCATCGGGAGGGTCCTCATTGTCACTGTGGACTAGGAGGAGATCCAAGAACTACTAAGCATCTTTTCGGGCACTTCAAGACCTAGACTGAACTGAATCCAGGCCTAGGTTAGCATCACATATAAAAAAATCGGTGTGGTGGTGCATACTGGCATTCAGAAAAGCTTGCAGAAAATTTGCTTATCCTCACAGTGCAAATGAAGTTACATAATGGATCATGGAATCATAGAATATCGGGTTGGAAGGGACCTCAAGGATCACCTGGTCCAATCAGTTTGCAATAGTAATAATGGCAACAGCTATCTTTGTTCTACAAAAATAATCAGGTTACATTTTTCCCTTTATTACAGCCTATTCCCAACAGTTAAAGAGGGGGAAAAATAATGTTTTTACCTAACAAAAATATATTTTGATTGGGTCATGTATTTACATTTTCAATATAAGTCATGGAATAAAGGAAAATAGAAATCCTGAATAAAAACACAAAAGACTTTATCTGCAGTCTATTTTTCATGCTAGATTTGGATGAATTCTATTTAGGAAACATGGTATTTCTCCTGGTCAACCTGGAGCTAAATTAACATGGAATTAACCCACTTGAGAATACAAACATGTTTAAATTAAGACTCAAAACTAGGCAAGTCCTTTGAAAATCCATGCCCTATTGAGTTAACTCTTTTAGTCCCAGAGACTACAGAATCTTAAAACAAACAGTAAAGGAGAACTTTCCAAATCTAACACACCTGATATAAACTCATAAAAACAAAGTTCATGCTTTTCTGTTCTAAAAGAATAAGTCAAGTTTTAGGGTTTATGGATCTACTCTAGCTTCTGTGGTGTCAAGTAGAAATTCCATTTATTTGAAAAGGACTTGGTCTTCTACAAAGAAAAAATTTCATCAGCATCAACAGGAAATACTTTTTTTTTTTTAAGTATTAATAGTTATATTGGCTATACTCCATTGGAGTATGGACAAGGCAGACAACAGCTGAGGGCAAAATTGAAACCAAGCTCTTTTCTTGCTATAATCAAATATAGAATATCAGTAGTAATAGTAGGTGAGAACGCCTAACAACAGAAACAGGATTTAAAAAAACAGTGGATTAAACATAATGGCACATAGTGATATATTTACTACTGAATACATTTTTACAACCTTCATAATCAAAAAACTAAGCATGAAAGTCCCGTAGAATCGAGAGGAAAGACATTTTGATTTGCTTTGACAGGCCACAACTTCACCCAAGCACTTCATTAATTTTGCTCTGCTCAGGAGATTATTTTAAAGCACGATGCAAACTGGATAGTTTTAGTTGACCTACCTTGTCCTTTGGTCAACACTCAGCTGTAAACCAATAAAATATGAATCCTCTCTGCCGTTTTTCAAGATCTAGAATGTAAAGATTAAAATTGTATAAACGTCCTCTTTCTAACACAGAAAATTATGTTAACAATGAATAATATACATCCGACTGACAGAGGATGTGAAATGCTCTATGATCTAGCTACAACATTTAAGTTAAAGCGGCTCACAGCTGACAGTTCACAGTCAAAATTCACCATTGGCCAAAAGGTTTGGTCACTTTACCAACACTTCTCACCGTCTTACTTGAAAGCCACTGAAATCAGCACCTCTTGCAGTCTCTGCAGTGGACATCATCTGACAAATTTCTTGCAAGGGATAAACTTTCCTACGATTTGGATAGAAACTGATATAGGCCCTTGTGTCATCTTGCTGCCATTCTTCAGCCAGCTCAGGAAAAGTTTTATGTAGTCCAAATCTGATTTTTAAGCATATTCCTGATTAAAAGAAGGTGCCCTCAAAACAGTATAAACAGGAACCAACCCCAGTCACTTAGGAAATATCACAGAATCACAGAATACCAGGTTGGAAGGGATGTCAAGGATCAGATGGTCCAACCTTTCTTGGCAAAAGCACAGTCTAGACAAGACGGCCCAGCACCCTGTCCAGCTGAATCTTGAAAGTTTCCAACGTTGGGGAATCCACCACCTCCCTGGGGAGATTATTCCAATGGCTGATTGTTCTCACTGTGAAAAATTTTCCTCGTGTCCAATCAGAATCTCTCCAGGAGCAACTTGTACCCATTACCCCTCATCTCTTTCTATGTGACTCCTTGTAAAAAGGGAGTCTCCATCTTCTTTGTAGTCACCCTTTAAATATTGGAACCTGGTGATAAGGTCTCCCATTTAACAGCTCTTTCTCATGGCATAATCCACACCTGAAATTGTTCTTGCTGCATAATTATATTCTTCCCACAAGGAGAAGGAGGAAAAAGGGGCAAACTTGAGGACCAAAAAGAGGCTGCTAGGTAGAGTACATCCCAGGTACACTGACAAGATTAAAAGCCAATGTTCTGAGTGCTGCATGTAAGCCAATATCTGTTTTGATCCACTTCTTAAGATATCTTGAGTTTATCTGTTGCCAAATTTTACTTCCGGTTAACTCACCCACCTTACAGAATCATTGTCTTTTCAGCTTCTTGCTAAACTGAAGCCACAGGTTAAAAGTAAACATTAAGATTTACCTTAGCACATTACCAGTTGCAGACAGATACCACATTGCCATATTGAATATGAAAAGCAGATAGCAATCTGTTTAATGCTTACTGTGCTTATTTCTATACAAAAGATCAAACTGAAGTTGTCCTCGTCTCAGCTATGAAGCAATTTTTAAAAAGACTTGAGCTTTTTCTTCATATTATTTTGGCTTAATGCTACTGCAATTTCACTATCATAAACCTTGTAGGGTGATCACCAGCATGAAAAGGATTTGTGCCCATGCTCACTTGTTTTGGATGATTTATTCCATAGTATTAATGAATTTTCTTACATATCGCCAGAGGAACTTTCTTTCACTTTCACTCTCAATGACAGCCAGGTCTCCAAAGTTCACTTTGCAGAACTCCCGACCTTTTTCCATAGGAACACTCTCTGTGCTGAAATAATATTGTTTGTCTTCATATATAATCCATCCATCCTCAGTAGTCTTGTATTCTGTGAGATAAATTATAAGCTGACTATATTGTTTCTGAGATACAAGACATTCTCATAGGTAAAGTTTTTAAAATGTTTTCAGACATACACACACACAGATGGTAACAGCTGTAACACTTACTGGGTGCAGGAGATTCTGTTGGTTCAGGCTTTACACTTGCCCCTGTAAGAAAAAAATATTTATTACAATCGCACACTTTCTGCTGTAAGAGAATATTTACTATGATTGATAGGCATGGTTTTCTACTGACATTGAATTTTACGGTTAGCAATGGACTTAACACCAAAAACTAGAAGGAACTAAATAGTCTAAAGCTCTTCTTTTTGGTATACACTATTCAGTTTTAAACACATATTCTTGTTCCCTGAGGCTCTAAATATAACCTATTCCTAATTTACAAGGTATTATATATATATTTCAAGGTATACCTTGAAATTTATCTGAATTAAGTAATTATTTTTGTAATTCACTGGAGGCAGCAAACCTTACACCCCGAAGTATTAACCCGATGAAGACAGCCCTGTATCTCCCTCTCCCTCCTCTCCCCAGGTCACTTAAACATGAATTCTGGCTTAAACCAGAGGCAGCAGGAATGCAGACCAGGTTATCTTCTTCCGTGGTGTCCCTGCTACTACAGAGTGAGGTTCTTTCCATCTTTCTCTGGCCAAGAAGAACCTCTATCTGGATTCTAAAAATTTCCCTAGAAAAAAATCTCACTGGAAAAGATCCCAATAAATTAACTGATCCTTTCTGAAAAGAAGACCTCAGGCTAAAGAATTCCCCTGTTTCTTTTTGCTATGGCATCATGGAGATGGCATCCTGGATGCCATCATTAGTGTCTCAGGAAAACAATTTCTAATATAGGACATCTGTGTCTTTATAGGTTTACCAATTTATTTTGTGCCAAAACATAATCCCACAGATACTGAGATTTTAATAAAAAATTCTCTGCCTAAGAATTTTTTTTTACCAATATAAAGCAGAGCTGGTATTTTATTGTCAATATTCTAATACAGTATTTTTATTTTGCTCCCCTCCCTCTCAATATACAAATGTGGTAAAATGTTTTAATAAGGACTTTCTGAAATACTCAAACTTAGGTAGATGCATTGTTTGTGGAACTCAGTATTTCCCTAAATTACAAATTTTGTCTTGATGTCTTCAGAAAATAAAAAGCATCCAAACTCAAATCTCAAGAGAATTTAGCAAGAAATCAACATATGAATTTAAAACCCAGTCAAAGCAAAATAAAGTGTCTCGAAACCAGGTTCCATGTTGCAACTACAGATCCAATTAGCTAGCAAAACAGTACCTCAGCAAAGGAAAGGAGGCAGTTTTCACACATAAAAATTGAAGCATGTGAGCTCATTTGCAAACTGTTTTCTAATAACTTGAAACTCAACTCAGAAAAAAAAAAAAAACAGCCAAAGTAGGATTTGTTGGAGAAGGCATGACCTTCTCAAATAGAAAAGTCGAAAGTGAATGTGAATATTCAAAGTTAACATTTCCTAGTTTTCAAGTATCACATTTTGCCTTCTGAAATCATAGAGAAAGATCAGTGAGAGGTCCCAGCAGGGTATCAAAGGCTTTTTATCTTTAAATGCACCGCAGACATGGAAATCCTTATAACACTTTGATATTTCACATTCCACAGGGAACCATTCTGATAAAAAGGTTTTCAAATTTTTTATTTCTTAAAGTTAAGGGGAAAAAAATCAACTGAGAATCTTTTCTTGTTATACTAATACACAGGAGTAAGCAATACCTTTTCTTATCTGGCAAATCCATCCGTATAGATAATCACAGTGCCTGTCATTCCAAAGCATGCTGGAATCGCCACTGATCTCTGCACAAAGTTCAATTCCTTGATAATTATTGGGTTCTCCAAAGCCCCAGTTTTCATACCTCACCTATGACAGAAAAGGTTTTGTGAAGATTCTGTTATACAGAAAGAAAATAATGGAGAGGGAGGAGACTTCAAACCACAGGCCTACAATTTGTTCCTACTGTCAGTTTAAAAACTTAGATAAGAAGAAACCAGAAACTACTCATGCAAATGCTGACATTTAAAACTTTTTTCAGATTGTAACTGAACTGCAGCTCAGATAACAGTTGTTTCCGATCTCACTTGGAAGAATATTGACTTTTTTTTAGGACCTAAATTCTGTAAAATTCATCTAATAACAATGATGGGGCATGTTACACGGTGGCATTAAATTAAGTAAATACCCTGTATAAGTAAAATAGTAGGACATTATTGAGACCCAACAAAAACATTGGCATTTTTCTTAGAAAAATACTACTGCCATTCTAATTTTCCTGTATAAATTCCAATTTCAGTTTTCTGTATGATAAACTTCCATCAACATATTTTCACCAACCTTGCCTGAAAAACACCCACATCTCCAAAACCACTTTTGTTTCTACAGTTTTATATTTTAGTCTAAAGTACAGTCAAGTCACACTGGCATAAAACCACTGCCCTCAGCTCCATGGAATGTTGCCCATCTCAGATAAAGATCTAATTAGCAAAAAATAGAAATAGTAAAGATGGACTATTTTATTGAAAAAATCCTCACATTAGTAAGAACAATCCTTTTAATCTGATTTATTTAATTTCCTTGTTGATTCAATGCACATTTTCTTATCAAAAATCAGTATGTCAAAAAAATCAAGCCATTAAATTGCTATTCATAAGCTTTCCTAAAGAGAGCATAACACAGTCGAAGGTTATAATTAAGCATAAAATTACACAGAAACACATACACCACACGCATTTGAGAAGCACAGGGAATGCAAAATAACAGCTGTGGAAAATTAAATCACTCACTGGAGATCCATCACTCCAAACAAAGCCATCATCAGGATTCAAATAATATAAGCCCATCCAGAAATGCTGGTGGTAAAAGCCGTTGTTCCTAAAAATGAAAAAAAATTAAAAAAAATCCAAAATAATAAATGTACCATTTAGAAGAAGTTTAAACATAAAACCAGTACTAAGAAGAGCATTACAATATTTTTAATAATCTTTAATGCTGTTAGAAGCAATAACAACCAGGGTGGAAATTAATTAATACGCGACCACTTCTAGTTGTTAGCACTATTCATTAACTCAGACAGATTGAAATACTGACCAAGAAAATGTCCAGATCCAATCCAACTCCTGAAAATAAATTGGCTTAATACTTTTGTATAAAGGTTCAATCGCTACTGATGCTCCATTTATCAACTTTCCACTTTCTCTGTAAAGGCACTTAGGGTTTCCAAACCCAAAGTAACTTGCCACGGTTGAATCACATTTGAAAAATAGCACCTAAAACTAGTTCTTGTCTGCAAGCAGACACACTTTACTGATTTATCTGATTTTGTTGAGTCAATTTGTGGTAATGAAGCATCTAAGACTTCTTTCTTACTGTAAATACGTAGATGGGATTCTATTTCGGTTGTAGCATTTTGCAAGTCTGTCATGTTTCAGTCTTGCTTCCCAGTTAGAGAAGGATGTACAAGTTCATTGAGCCCAGTCTATTCAGGTTATATTTCACGTGCCTCCTTTTAATTTAAGAGTATTTGATCTCATTCAGAAATCTCACACCTGCTTTTTAAAGTTCAGGGACTTACTAACCTTATTTGCATTCCCTGTGTAGGAAACAATGAATCTGAACCTGCTTCTGCTTTCTGATTCGTTCATTAAAATGACAACCAACACAGTGACCAGATTTATATCATGACTTTTTTCCTATTTGCACACTTGCCTATGTGAAAAAAACTGTCATCTGTGGTAATCTTATAATATCCCCAAATCCCCAGTAAATACTTTTATATCACATGGTAAATGTTTCCTCAACTAGATATCTTGCCAGTCTCGTTTTACCATTAGCTTCTGGGGTGACTGCCACTACTCATACAGCTCCTGCTATTTCATGAGCTGGTTTTTTTGCTGTGTTTAATACAGCTGCAGATAATTAGTCCTGACTGGTTTAATACTGAAGTAAAACCATACTCTTAAAATTAAATATTTCAGGAAGATCAAAAGGCTAATTAAAGTGAATGGATGACCACAGTACAGATACTCACACTATAGAATGCCATATCACATACTGTTCTTCTTTACCATTAATGGAGGCCAGGTCTCCTCCTATAGCTCGACAGAACTCTTGAGATTCAAGCCATGTTTTCTTTTGCTCTCCTCTTGAAAAAGGCTAAAGAGAGTGTTTTTCAATCAGACGAAATAGACCGTATAGATCACAGGATCAAGAAACATCAGCTACCCAAAAGCAATTCATTTACAGTTAACTTGTTCTGTGGGGATCACAGAAACTTTGACCAGAGGGTTTATAAGCGTTCACCTCTGTGTAACGCTGGCTTAGGATGAGTGTCTTTAAGCCAAGTTAGCAAACTGCATTGCTGACAAGAGTATCTTCTGCAAGACAACAATTGGGACAAAGGCACTTTTAATTTTAAAAGAATGAGAAATTCACTCTTAGAAGAATGGGGAATTAAGAGCAGACTTAAACTTAAAGATCAGACTTTAAAGGAGTAAACAAAACCACGAGCATTTCAATAGAGAGGAACAAGACCACTACATCTAACCCATAATTAAGCTTATGAAACAGTAGGACATATGTATACCAATTCTTATTGCATGTATGTGCAGCAAATAGAAACTACCTTAATGCAGAAATAAACAACATACTTACTTTGAAACAGAAGCTAATACGATTGTTTGAGTCCCAACCTTCCGGACACCGGGGAACAGGAGTTGTTGTAGGAACAGGTGGAAGTGTCACTCCCTCTGCCCACGCTTTGCACAGGAACTTTGCCTTTTCTTCGCATTTTATTACATCCCACAATCCACCGGCAATTCCAGTCCTCATGGCAACACAGCCCGGCTTTCTTCCTGGTTGTAAACAAAAATGCACAAAAGCAACAGTTAGGGGTTCATGAGAATTTAGAAAAGTTTATATTGCATCCTGATGTAAATTAAGTCTTTGTACAGAGTCAAAAACGTTTCTTAATGTGGGTCCAGAGCATTCCCTCCTGCGAAGAATGGTTGAGAGAGTTGGGGTGGTTCAGCCTGGAGAAGAGAAGGCTCCAGGGAGACCTTATCACAGCCTTTCAGTACATAAAAAGGGCTCATAAGGAACATGGAGAGAGACATTTTTCCCAGGGCCTGTAGTGGTAGAACAAAGGNCATATCTGAGACACTGAATTGTGCCTAACATTAAATCACCTCCAGTGGCTGACTAGCAACATCATAACCTGTTGCCAGGTGTTTTTGTTGGTTATAATTCAACAAAATCTCCCTTAAAATGGACAATCCGGTTATAACTAATTTCTCAAATAGGTCTAATTTTACTATGATTTTCAAAAATGAACTTGCTATATATAGGCCTCGTATTGGCTTCACGGTTTACATAGCCTTACCACTCCACCTGACACATTCAAATCATCATTTAGGCGCTGAAATTAAAGAGAATCAGAGGATTTCCTGAAAGGCAAATGCAACACACCAGAACCTTGAAGGCTGATGACCATCCTCTTTCTGATGTGATCATGTCAGAGATTAAACGACCTCCCACGCCCATAATTTTATTAGAACAGAAAAAAATGGCAATATTTTCATCAAAAATTTATTAAATAAGGAAATCACAATTAATCTAGCAAAGATATTAACTAAAGAGAGAGTAAACACACATCTTCTTGTCCTTGGCCCCCTTTGTCCTTTCCTACAATCCAATTTTCTCTAAGACCAGAGATGCTTCAAGCATGCTGTGATCTCACCCACCTCACAACATGCAGTGAGCAAGTGTACTATGAGATACGGGTGAACAGGCAGGACTTGCAAGCAGTACAGACACAAACTTTCCCAGAACAGATGCAAATCAGAAACCTGATCTCCATTTGTTTCTTCCCAAGTTCATGTTAAAAAGTCATTTCAGCACTAAGCAGGAATTTAGCAACAGCACTGCATGCTTGAGAAAGTGGCCAGATATATTTGAGATCAATCAGTCACTGTACCATCAAGTGAGGGCTAAGGAATGAAGTAAAAAAATTCAAGTAGTGAGCAATGTATTTTGGGTACTGGACTCGTTGAACACTCTGGAGCCATACCTACCAGGCATTTTGGAATTCCAGTGTGTAAATAAGACAGATTCGCCATTAGCCCACTTGAATGTTCCCTTTTCTTCAACATCTGAAAGTCCAATCCAAAAGTATTTTTCTGCTCTCAGCCCAACTAGGCTAGTCAGATAGGCTTGTTCGTATCTGTTCAAAAGAACACCACTGTTAAATTAATATTGTTAAATTCATTTTTTAAAGTTGCAAAATGCTTATTATTTTCTCAGAATTACTGCTGTACCTTCTTGAAAGTGTAGCTTGGATGGATTTACTTGAAAAAAGCATGTAACAAAACATTACACAGTAGATATTTTGTAAGCTTGAATATCAACAGTACTCTGCCTTCTCTTTCAACGTCCAGTAAAGAAAGCGACATAATCACAGACTGACATGAAATTGGTGGGAAAGAAGAAAACTAACATGACTTCTGTGTTAAATCACTGTATTTTTGGAGGGTTTCTAGTACCCTTGTATTTTAATGACTTCTTGTTTCAAACAAATAACAAATCCACAACTGGAAAAGGAATCTCAGCATTACTGAAGAAATATACAAAAGTAGAAGCTGGAGTAGTACGACACTAAATTATCAAACTAAAGAACACCGTAAACTAGATCCAATGATCATGCAGGAAAAGTTATGTTTTGGAAAGAAAACTATATAGAGGTAAAGCTGTCATAGTTCATTATGGTGTTTAAACAAACAGCTATTAAGAAATCAAAGCAAATAAAGTCTCCCCTTAAGGAGGTATAGTCTGAAGACCACATTAGTGTTAAACCGTTTTTATGACTGCTGCAGTGCTACCTTCATTTATAGAGCTGCCATCCACGACAGCCAGAGCTTTCACGCTAGAACATATCTATTCAGATTATATAGATACATATAAAAGAAAGTGTAAATCATCGAGTCAACTGCAAGAAAAATAAGATTTGTTTCTTAACCCTAACTTTCATTTTCCCAATACTCCACATTCAGTAATGTGCACCAGTTGTTCAGAAATTTAGCACATGCTGACCTCTGACTGAATTGCGATGGATTTTCAGGTACCAAGCACTGTTATCATCCTTTGGTTTCTTACTTATATTTTTTAATAGTAGCTCATTTCTGAGAAAACCCAATAGGTGAAAATTATATCCTGTTGGTAAACTGAACTACCTTTTGGAAGGGATTCAGAGCCATACCTCTTCATTTAATAATCAAAATTGGATTCTGCATCCCTCACTCAAGTAAAACCCACCCTCAAGCCACTACAATTAACAAAATAGAAAACATAATTATTATTTTTTTCCTTGACATTCCACGATTTCATAGCCATCGCCTATTTTTACTATAAACTGAATTCCTGGATTTGAATACACGTGCAAAAATGGTGAGAAGTTCTGGACCTACAGATACCTGTCCTCTCTAGCAAGATTTTTGTCCAGATCAGAATCTTTGTTTTAATATTCAAATGGTGCTAGATGTTAAATCCTCATGATATCTTCTCATGCTAGTAGACTTTTACATACCTGTCTTCAATAGTTGCTAAAAAGGCCTGATGCCTTCCACAGGTTTGATTTGCTTCAGGAAACGATACAAATGTATTCCCAATGAAGTAACAATAAAAACCATGTCTTTTCCAACCCTGTTAAAATAAACATTATATGATCACATATGTTCCAGTTTTTCAAAACTTTAAAAAAAAAAAAAAAGGAAAAGAACAACAAAACAAAACTGATTTATACCACTGTCAGCTAACTGTTAGAAAAAGGAACAACTGAACTGAAAAATCCAGACCAGAAATAGGCAGTTTCAGGATCAGAATTTTTAATCAGGGCCTTCCACTTGTGAAGGCATGAGAGGCTTTGCTGCACACCTTTAGTTCTCATTCTCAGTATAGGATCATAACTAACACAGGGGCATTGTGCAATCATGAGAATGGTCTTGAGAAGCAGATTTCAGCAAGAAAATGTGACCTCAAACAGGTTTGTTCATTACTAATTAATATTAACACTGTCTTCTATTGTTTTGTCATTCAAATGTCATTAATTCAGGAATATGCTCACAGAGGAAGAGTTTGTTGTGACCAGCCACAACTGACACAAATTTTCCTCTGATGGTTTTCAATTTCTCACCTATGAGAGACATTTTCTATGAGCATGCTCTTAGTTCTCTAGCCAAGGATAATATCCAAAAGTATTAGGATCCCTTTATCTTCTCCAAGAGTTGAATCTTTGTAAGGTTCCCAGGTACTCTTTTACAAATACTGGGAATAAACAACAAAGACTTCCTTTGCAGCTGTGTAAAGCAGACTTGGGAGAAAAGACAATTTCTTCATGGAAGACAAAAGCCCAGTAAGATTCTCTATGACATAACAAATTATAGTAGCTTTTTCGGAATTACTGAGTGTTATATTACCAGAAGTCATAACCAAATGAAAAATAGATCCACTGGCAGATCAGAAGGAGCATAATGGACTCATTTTGCTTGGGCCCTCATAACAAATTCTTCATAGAGAGCACTACCAGAGACCACAACAAAGCCTTGAGAACAGTATGTAGATGAGCACACCCTTCCTGTTGTGAGTAATTTTGAAGAAAATTGTAGGCAGAGCTGAAGAGCAACTGCTGGTACCAGCAAATTCCTAAGGAAGGCTTGAATGCCAACCAAGAAAAAAATGGCCTGCTACAGGGACTACAGGTTTGGGTTTTGGTTTAAGTTCTGGAAAAAGAAAGGGAGCATCAAGCACCAAATGACAGTCAGAGCCTAGATTTGTTACTAGGTATCACCGATCCCATCTGTCATAGAAACGAGAAGGCCAACTGTTCTGATGACAACACAGAACCCATTTTTCCTTTTTTTTCTGTCACCTAGGTGCCATTTTCTTCTCTTAATCATTCCTAGCAGCCTATTCAGATCAGACAGCTTTTTCTCCACTTACTCTCTGGCAGCCCATGTCAATAGTTTCCTCCTCTGCAGAAGCTTCTGACACAGGTTTCCTTTTACAGATGTAGCCAATTTTCTTTTCACAAGAATGGTCTGCCCAAAATCCATCCTAAACATAAGAACAGAACGTCACTGTCAAGTGGGATTGAGTCTTCAAAAAAGGTGCTTTATGCTTTTTTAGGTATTTAATTATTTTTTTCTAGCCTTAAAAGAAGCAAAACCTGTATCTAAATTCTTCTGTGGGGGCTGACTCATCATTGACTTACACCTTCTTCGATTACCTACCTTTCTGAAAAGTGAACCCTTGGAGGTGATAGCAATACACCATCTTTACAAAGACTACTGATCTAATAAGGATGCAGGAGGAAAGGGAGATGTCACCTCTCCTCACAGAAATCCAGTTGCAACAGAAAAAAAAAAAAAACCAAAACAAAAAAACCAAAAAAAACCCCGAAAACTATATCCCTTACTTAATACTTCCATAAAAGTTTTAAGATGCAAAAAGTTTCAGGTCAAAGTTAGAATTAACATTGTTACAGATTCTCAGAAGAAACTATTACGCAGAAGAAACTTTTGTGCTCTTGCATAGAAAAAAACCCAAATGATAAATAAAATGATAATTAACTCAACAGCTACATGACTTTACCTTTCCCTTCATAACAACACAGTCCTCTTGCCTGTTGTTTGCATGAGTGGGTTCTCCACGAAGCCACTTGGTGTAGGTCACAGGTGTCCCATCGCTCCATTCAAAATACATCTGAACTTTGAGGTCATTCAACCCAATCCACAGCTCATCAGCTGGCTCTAAAACATACAATTAACAAAGCTGATAACAGTCCCTTTATATGATGTGAACTTTTATCTTCATGGAACAGCAAATAATTTATTCTCAGGAAGGTTAAAAGGCAGTCACAGGAAATTAAGGCTCCCTGTTTTACAAAGAGGGCAGATCATTCCTCATATATCAACTCTAGTCTTCAGGAAAGGCCACTCACCATAGTGGCAATACAGTAAGAGTGTTTAACTTTGTGTAAAACTGTTACGGTTTTGGGTGGTAGTGCATAAAAATGTCAGGAGGAGATACAGCCAGGACAGCTGACCCCAACTGACGAAAGGGATATCCCATACCATAGGATGTCACGCTCAGGAGATAAAGCTGGGGGAAGAAGAAAGAAGGTGGGGATGTTTGGAGTTACAGCATTTGTCTTCCCAAGTAACCATCCCACGTGAGGGAGCCCTGCTTTCCTGGAGGTGGCTGAGCACCTGCCTGCCCATGGGAAGCACTGAATGAATTCATTGTTCTGCTTTGCCTGTGTGCACGGCTTTTGCTCTACCTATTAAACTGTCTTTATCTAAACCCACGAGTTTTCTCAGTTTTACTCTTCTGATTCTCTCCCCCATCCCACCATGGGAAGAGCGAGAGAGCGGCTGTGTGGTCTTTAGTTGCCTGCTGGGGTTAAACCACAACAAAAACAGCGAAAATGCTCTCTTTGTTGAAATATGCTCCAACACAACCAGGTTCATTCCTTTCTTTCAGCTCAAAACTCTTGTAAGAAGATATGAATAAACACCTAAATAAAATGATACTTCCCCTTTTCGTTCTACCTTTAGTCTAGTGAAGTGCCCTCTTTTCAAACGCTCAGACCCCAGTGTTGTCTTTTAGAGCTGACAACCACAGCACTTGCAGGTCTCCCCATTACATGTGTTCCTACATTTTATTTTATCTCATTTCAAAGCAAAATGAAATTCATGTAGCTGTTGGACTTCTTTCAATTTACAGTTAATGGAGTTAACTGCTGGGTTTTGGCTGGAAGGAAAGTGCAGGACTGACAAAGGATCTTACTTTACAGCAGCTGTTCCTTAGAGGTTTCTTTGTCTGTGCTTCAAATCCTCCACTCTAACACCTTGCTACTATAATGTTCATATCTAGTTTTGTTCTGAATAAACTACTTGAATAAGAAGGATTAAAAATGCAGACATTTATAATCAGTCCAAACTCCATCGTCATCAAAGGGTATTCCTGTCTAGAATTGATTTTATTGCTTTATTCAGTGCAATTGGCATTTTTAAAATTATTATTTAATTATTTATTTATAGCCTGTCATCTGGCCTATGCTAAAGGCAGCGGGTGTTTCCTTTCGTCCAGAGCACTATGACTCGGGTCACACTGACCAACTGCACCCACAGTCCTTTCCTTAGACAGGGGTCTTCCCAAGCAGAGTATCAACTACTTTGTTGCTAAAACTCATAATGAGTATTTTTCAGGAATGCTAGGGAGGCTACTTTTTAACAGCTTTTTCCCTTGCTTATGACCTCGCATTTCTACGACCCATCTACAGCACTCAGAGGGTTTTCCTGTTCAGTTTGTCATCATAGTTTGCCTTCTTCCATAAGTTTTCCTCTATGCAGACTGACCACAGTCAACCTGACAATGAAATCACCCACAGAAATTAAACACTGGATTGTGAGCCCACCCCAAAAGACATCATCTGCAGGAGTGGGTCCCTCAATGGGACTGGAACTGTTTCTTTTCTGTTGCTGCTGCCACTAGCAACAGAAGTTCCTGTAAAACAGTTACAAGTCATTGCTCCCAAGGCAGTAATTTCTGATTAACACATTTCAGACAGAGGTTTTCCGAGACACCCCCACAACTTAAAAACTTTCCCATGGCATTTCTATCATCTGCTAGTTACAGGAACGTGGAGGCTTCCCATTTTAATCAATCAAGTTGCTGCAAAAATGACCCTCCCAGCCTGTCACTAGTGGAGTAAACTCTCTCTCCTTTCTCTTCCCCTTCCCATCTTTATTATACCCAAGTACAAGCAGCCCTCATAGCTTATTTGTACCCTCCTTACCATCTCTCCCCCAATAAGAAGGGCCCAGATTCACAGGACTTCAGGCTCCATTTCCCAACAGGCACCTTTACCTCTTTTTCCAGACTGCTCTTCATGTTCAAAAGTCCCCCAACATCACCTCTCAGTACCCTCCTTTAAACGCTCCTCCGCTACCAAAATTGAAACCTGTTCCAGTTGCAATGTCCATAATGCTCTCACTCCCTCATTAGCTACTGCCATGCATCCTCTCTAATTTCTTTTTTTGTTTAGCTATCTGTTAAAACCTTTCTGTTTGTGTTTATTGAGGACCCAGCACAGCAGAGGCCTCATCCACTGCCAGAGCTCCGACTGTGGTGGGCTCACAGCAAGGTAATAAAAACAATGAACAGCATTCTTTAACAAAATGGTTACACCAAAGACGCCTAAATAAGCCATGCAAATCAGAAACGGTCAAGAGACATTTGTGGCTCTGTGGAGCCTCTTCCCACATAACATTTTCTCCTTGGAAGAAGAAATGCTGTCACAGAGTTTTGCAATCATCTCTAAAGCTGGGTGACTAAATACCAAGAATTTTTCTTCCAGCCACTTGTAAATTCACTCTCTCAGACATGCACTGGGCCACGTTGGTGTCGTATCACATGCTGGAGTTCTGTGTAAACATCCAGAATGCAGTTCTTTATTCTTTTTCATGTTCCTCTCTGAAGTTCTCCTTTGTGGGCAATGCTAACAAAAGCTCAGCTTCTATGACAATACTCATCTCATCGTACCCCTTATCTCTTTGTTTTATCATGGGACTGTGAATTGCTTGGCACAAAGACAGACTTTTGTTCTTTCTGTGCAGCACTTACTGCAGCAGAGTTCTGATGCAAACAAGGTTTTCTAGGCACTGCAATACATGGTGTTCTCATTTCAGTGGTGAACAAGGGTAATCTGATACTGTCATAAACTGCCTTAAAAGGCTTCTTTAGTTGTTCCAATTTTACTTCTCTGAAAAGAATGCTTTCAAAATAGTGTGTTGCAGTGAGCGTACCACATGTGAAAAGCCTGGTTTCCTTCAAGACTATTTGCCTTTCAGAAACTCTCACTTTTACAAAAACAGTGCAGTGCAGTCAGTTCAGGAAAGGTCTTTGGAGAAGGCATTAAACTGAAACAATCTACTTATACGGAGGAAGGCGAAAATACAGCTAATTTCCTTTACAGCCTAACTTCTTTCAAATGTCCGAATGTCTCATCAAGAGGTCTCACCTTTCCTAATCATCTCCTTCCCTTCCAACTCCGACAATTCCGTGATTCCGTGAAATCACTTTTTCAGGAATGTGAGGACAAGCACAAGTTGCCATAGAGTTGGCAAAACTAAAACGTATCAGCTATTTTATGATTGCCACTCCAAGGCTGCTGTTACGCTGCAGCCCAAGGCAGCTTACCGCACTTTCGGGGAAGGATAAACTAACTCGCGCTTACCTGGCACTAGAAACACACATAGGATCAGATACTGCACGTAGGTGTCCGCATGTTCCTCCCACCAAAAAGCAGTCACTGTCCCTACATGCAAAACCTGGCCCATGTAAAGCAATAGCAACCACAAAATTGCCTCAGTGTCAGCGCGGTCGCATCTCCCCTAACGACCACACAGCATCTGTAGCCTACGTTGCCTTGCAACAATTCCAGTGTGCATTGAAAAACGGAGAACCTAAGTACCATACCTAATTTGGGGCACATCTGAATCCAGACACTGGGACAGACAGCGTCCTTTCTCAGAAGAAACACAAGCAGCATGACTTGCAAACTATGGACATGGCAGTGCTGTAATAGGACCCAGATCTTCCCAAACTGTCTTTGATCAACAGACTTTGCTTCCCCTCACCTATTTTTTTTTTTAAACAGTCTCCTCCTTTTATTAATAGATAAAACATATTTAAAACTCTTTATTTTCTTAGTAAAAATATATGTTACTGTAAAAAAATACTCACGGTACCCAAGCTGAGAAATAACAAAGCTGTACTCTTCAACATTATGGATGCTCGCCAGATCCCCATCCTCTTTCCTGCAAGATGTTAAGGCATCTTTCCATATTTTGGGGTCCCTGTGAATTATGTAACAGTGACCAGCATATGACATCCATCGATCAGGACACTTAATAGGCACATTAGTCTCTGAAAAGAAAAATGACCATAACGAGTTTCAGAATTCTAGTCTTAAGTAAAGACTGAAAATCACATATGGAAAGATTTTACAAATTAATCACTTTTTTTTTTTCTTTCATGAAGAACAGCAGAGCTGAAAAACATGTGCAGGGATATTAATCTGTACACAACTAGAATTTGAAACTTCCAGATTTTTTTAAATGAACTCTACAGTTGCAAACAAGTGCTTGCCACTTGTGAAAAGACAGAATTAAAAATTACCATAAAACACTGTTTTGACTTCTATATGCATCTATATAGCTGTATAAGTTAAGAACCTGGGCTTACAAAACTTTTCCCCAAAACTTTAGGGATTTTATGGATTAGCCCCCTTTGCTAGACTAGCAAAGGAAAAACAACTGGTTCCACAGGATCATGAGAGAACCCAAATAAGAATACTGCTTTTAGGATTCCTTTTAAAAAGCTTCATTGGGAAAATTATGCTGTCAAAGTAAATGATTTATGGTTAAAACTTGTTTTTAAAAGTTCAACAGAACAGCACCAGAGTACTGCCAACAACCACACTGTGGCTCAGCAAACAATTCTGCCTTGGGAGGAGTGACACCCAAATATATAATAAACAGAATACTGCTGTTGAAGAAACAAATTATAATCCTTTCAGCACGTTATTTATAAACAGCAGATGGGTTTAGCAAACAGCAAAATATTTGGTTTAGCAAACACCAACAGTAGAACAAGGGCAGCAAGTTTCAGAAATTCTGTCGGCTAAAAAAGCTGTGAAGGCCAAGGAAGGAGAAGCGATGTGTTTGTGCATGAATGTGGGGTACATTCCGTAGAAATATTTAAGTAGGCATTCAAAGTCACGACCAGTCAGGCCCAGGTTGCAAGCACATATATCCTGTTTTAATTGGAATATGCTATAAACAGCTATAAACATAGTCTTTGCAGACCGGCCTCAGAAAAGTGCCAGCATGGTCTCCCAAAGTTTAAGTAAAACTGAGCTTTGTTGCCCCCGCACAAGGGGCTCAGCGTTTGGTCAGAGCCCTGTAAATCCTGCCACAGGAGAGGAAGAACTGGAAGAGAGAGTGGGGGAATCCCAGAAAGACAAACTGAATGTACGTGGTGGTTGTGCTGGGAGAAACAACAGAGGACAGAGGTGGCAAATGCTGTTGTAGAGGTGAGTCTGATGCTTCAGACAGTTGCCTACTTTGTCCTATGTCTGGTCCCGGCTCTGAGCATCCGCATTCTGCAGTCATTTCTGTAGCAGTCAGAGAACTGCTTTGAAAAAAATCTGGGCATATATGCACCTCCAACACACTTAGCATACCCCTCTGCAAACTGTAAACACCGAATAGAACAGACATCAGCAGCTCAGACATGGCTACAAGGACGGTCACGAAGGTATTTATTCCCTACTGAGTCTGTGAGAGTCTCATTTTCAGACCAAAAGAGACTGATACTATTACTGCAAATGCTAAAGCAGCTATGGCAGGGTGGGAAGCTCTTTTTCTTGTAAACATCTGGGAATTTGTTGCAGGCAGCAAAACAGAAAAAGCAGTTGAAAATCTAGTTTCTTTGGTGCGAGTCTTATTGAATGACATAGCTGGAGATTTTTCAGCAAAAGAAAGTCTTCGGTTCTTAATTTCCAGTCCTCAGCAAAAATGAACGCTGTGCTTCCCTGTTCTCCTTTTAAAGAAAATGCATGACAACACAAAGCCATACAATCTATTTTTCATCCTAATGGAAATAAGTACTACTCCCCGAGCTTCATTTGAGTTAAGCAAAAGAAGCAACGCAAATTAAAACAAATAAGATGCGACAAAGGAAATCACATTAATGTGTAAAAAGTGTTATCACAAATGTAAAGCTGACGAATTTACCATGGAATAGATCAAGATACAGAAATCAAGTTTGAGAGCGTAGAATGGTTATTCCTCAAACAGAGAGCAAATATTTTTGTAAACTATAAGCCTTGCTTCCTGAAGTCTGAAGATCTCACAGTGATTGGCTCGGGTCTCTAAAAGGTTGAAAGCCCTAGCTGGAGCGTGTCTCGCGATTCAGGCATTCGATTTTCTCTCTCTCACACTCATTCTTTGTGGTCTGACAAGAAATAGCTCACACAGCAGCCGCAACAGTGACACTAAGAGCATTTATTTCCTCTAATCGAATGTTTTATGAAACATTAGAAACTTGATAACTAAAGATCACTACACCTTGTTGGATTGGGATGAAATCTATTTTGGCAGTCGCTTGGTGGAGGTAGACAGCCTTTCCTTAGAAAATGGAGTTAAAAAATACGCAAGTTCTGAGGGTGAAATTAACAGGTTACTATTAATCCACTTTGCTGTATTACCAGACAAATGCTTTTAAGCCCAAAGTTTCTGCATCACTTGGATGCGTACAATGATGTGGCCCCCTGCTGGAAAAAACCACTTTGCTACAAAAAAAGGCTGCACCGCTGTTGGCTTTATGAAAATCTTCATCTGCAACAAAAATAAATGTTCTATAAAGATTTTTCTTTACTTGTTTTGGACACAAGCATGATTATATTATGTTGTTAAAGTGTCCTTCTGTCCCACAGTCCTCACATACTGCCTTGTTAGACTCAGTTGTAACTTCTAGCATTAAAATTTCAAAGGATTGCCTCTGTTTTTAACGTTAAGTGCACAACTAAGTGCCTGTACAAATTTGTGAATAATTTATTTTTTGATTCAGGAGCCCTAGTCAGGAAAACATCATCTACCGTGAGTTTCCCTTTACATCATTATAAGCTGAGGGCATTTAACACCTTGCATGATTGCATGCTTATTCCTTTTATGACTTCCCCCCATGGGACAATTTGGAAAATATTTTATGAAATGAATCACGGTCAATCTCTGGATCATCCATCACCATGTTTACTCAGCAATTTCTGTGCAATTAAAAACTTTTTACTTGTTTCTATTCTTCCTCCACTGGCAAACTTGGTGGAGGAGGGAGGTGTCCAAAGCTTGAAAGAAATGGCCACTAGACCCCCCAAAACTGAATTTAAATCTAAATAAGAGAGCAGCCAGTATTGAATTGACAGTATATTTATGGACATTGGTGTTTCAGAACTGATGTATGAAACCTGAAAAGCTGAGCAGCAGCCAATTGAACAGACAACCTATATAAATTAAACTATGTGGTTATCAGCTGTATACAAATATTAACAAAGCTTTACATCTTAATTTAGGAAATAATTAAAATATCCACTGAAGTCCTCCTCAGCTAAGGCAACAAATATGCTTGATTTCAATACTTTAGTATTAATTTAAGCATTACATCTTGATTTCAATATTTAATTAATATGACAAATGGTTTTTGAGACAATTTTAATTAATGAGACAAATGGTTTAATTAATGGGAAAAAATGTGGGTTTTTTTCTCTTAGCAATGAAGAAAAACAAATGAGGCAGAAGCCTAAGTGTTTTTGACTAGACTCATATGTTGGCAAATGCAGGAAAAGCATTCAAAAACCATAGTTTTTAAGACAAATGTCAAACACTGAGTTTCCAAAACGTCTGCTTTGCCAATAATGCATATTAATAAGTGGACTGGAAATCCAGTAACAGTTCAGCTTTCTGCTTCTAAAACCTATGCAAGATAATGCCAGTGGATGTAGGAAATACCTATATGGCCTAGAAAGAAAAAGAAACTTGGAAAGAATAGAAGGAAGGAGGGATGAAACGAAGGAAAAAGTTACAAGGTTTTTATAGCACACAGACAGCTAATAAGGAAACAGGTCTAAATAAAGCTACGAAAACTTATCCCTGTTTTGTCTTTCCTTTGTACATTAGGCAAGAGCCAGAATTACATTTCTTCTGAAAAAGTGTCTGTATGTATATAATTTAAATAATTTCATAAGTTAAATATTATATATATAAATAATTGTATATATAGATATATAATTATATATCTATTTATAATGCATGTATGTAAATTATTAAACATTCTCAAAAGAATTTAAAAAAACCCCTCTAGTCCACTACCAACTTGCACTGGCAAACTTACTCTGTTTCATAAGTGACAAAAAAGAGAGCAAGAAGAAACAGAATAGTTTCACTGAGTACATTGGGCTTTAGATGGTTAAGTCATTTTTTTAAAACATTAAATTACTTCTCTTTTCATTTTATGAACAAGGTCTGACAGTTCTGCTTGTTTCTGGAAAAGAGAACTCCACCATTTCTGCAGTATAGAACTCAGAGCTTCTGAAGAAAGATTACTACACAGGAAGCAGGGAGGCCAGAACAAAAAGGAAGTACACACTGTTCATTTTTACAGGAATCTTGATCAACCCACAGTCTGCAGAGATCTTTGCTTGGTTTTACCATCTGCAATAACAAATACCTATTGGAATTACAGATAAAAACCACTGGTCATTAATAATCTGTGGAGGGTCTTATTACCAAACTCACCTTTAGGAATAATGAAAGATTCTAAAGTAGCGTTTCCCCGTTTACAAATATAGCCAAGTTTCTGATCGCATTCCCGGTTCTCCCACTTTGCACCTTTGCCAGGATTTAATGCTGCACAGATTTTTCCAGGTTCTGGAGAAGGATGTCCTTTAAAAACAAACAAAACAAAACCTCAACAACAACAACAAAGTATAAGCTAATCAGGGTTATCCTCCCTGTTACTCTTACATTCTGATCTGTTACATGCTTTAATTGTAAGATACATTAACATACAGACAATTGGGATTCTCCGCAGTCCTTTAGAATAAATGGGGTAATTCATACCCTTAAGACATATTTTTTTCACAGCAAACACAAGTTGAAATATTTATCCAGTTCAATATTTAACAGCCTCTTCACAGGTTCAAAGTCTTGACGAAAGGTATTAGAGTGCACCTATTTATTTTGTTTGGATTTTTCCCCATTCTAAATGAAGAATTTCTAAACGTCAGATCACAGTATTTAAGTGAAAAAACTGTCCAATAGGCTAGTTAAATTCTGTAGTTAGTATAACACTAAAGACAGAAAAATAAAACGTAATTATTTCGCTAATGTGAACTGCTTGTCCACTTGTCTAAACAATATGACAATAGCAGGATATTTGGATATTTTCAGTTGAAGATTAGCATTAGCGCTAACAGAAACATCTAGAAGAAAAGTAGAACCTGCAGAACTGAACAAATTTCTGTAATAAACCGGAGGAACTTTTCAAGACCTGGTCTAATGTGATTAAACTTAACACGGATTTTCTTTCATTTCTGACCATGTGCCACTATTCTACACAACAAGTGTCAGTACAATTCGACAAGAAACACAGCAAACAAATATCTTTTTGCATTCAAGATTGTTCACTGAAAATTTTCTTATAATATTATGATTTCATTACATTAGATTATAGTTAGTCTTACATCCGCAGTCATGTTACATATTCTTCCCACAGCAGAAAAATATATACTTCAAAAATACAAATTTAAATTGTTTTAATGCACACAAAAAAAAAGTTCAGCTGTTGGCAGTTAGCTCTCCCAAATGCCTAACCCGCATAATTTTAGTCTAAATGTTGATAATGCTGATAACTTAGTTCCCATGTCTTCCTGTTATTTATTTAGGTCCAGTGAGATGGAAGAACATGAAGCTTCCACAATTGGAAAACAAAACAAAACAAAATTCTAGTGGAAGAAGAGTCAGCTCTTGAACATCCAGGGTAATGGGGATGAGATAGAGGTAGGCTGACCAACATGAAGTCATGAAGGAGACAGCACAAATATAAAATAGGTTATACGGACTTAAAGAGTATTTTCTTTGAATGAAATTAAGGAACATAAGGAGTTAAAGATAAACGGAGCCCATTTTGGGTACACCCAAACACATCTAATCCTTTGCAGTACAATTAAGAACTGTCTGCACTTTTAACAGCCATGAACATCTCCCCTTGCTGCTTTGGCCTCAGCTCACAATCCGTTTTCTCCCACTCTTGATGCATGCAGATCCTCACCAGTGCATTTGCGTGACAGACCTATAAATACCTTCACAGCAGCTTGCAGTTCAGCCCATCTGTTTACCCTCGTGTGCTCACTCCATTGGAGAGCTATTTATAAAGCAGTTCGATTCACTCTTCGAAGCCTACCTGCTCAAGAAGTTTGTCCACCTTACAACGTGCTTTTGGCCTTATCTACACAGGGAAGCCACTGGGTGATGCAACGGAGCATGCATTTATAGTTACTGCAGATTGAATACATGTGGCACGCCCAATGAAAGTAAGAGTATTTACGCTGCATAACTTCAGAGATCTACTTTAAATTAGTCTCCAAAGGCTTCCTGAAGAGCCAGTGAAAGGGGACAAGGGTCCTGCAAAAAGACACCTTGACACAGGCACTCTGAAGAGTAAACCAGAAAAGCACCTCTTCTTCGCCGTGCATGCAATTGGCACAGAGACTAACCTTTTAATAACGGCATCAGAATTCAACATTGCAACTACAAATGTGAAATAGCTGGGTTTGCTTCAGAGTAGCCTAACCTGCTCAGCTTGATACATATTACCCCCACGGGCAGGTTAATCACAAATGAAAATGAAAATCGAATCTTTAAGCAAATAACCAAAACAAATCGAAAAGAAAAGGAATCTTAGAACAACCAAACAAATAAAAATTTAAAAAAAAAAATAAAAAGCAACACACAAACCTAAAAAACCTACACTGACCAGTCTAATCTCACAAGTGAAGACATCTATAGCATCAGATTTATTCTGTACTCATACAGAAATAAAGTAAATTAGGAAGGTATGCAAATGAAGTGTAAATGGATGACTTCTAAAACTTTCCTCTAGATTTTGATGCTACTATTTCAGTTGTGAATAATAAATTAAGCCCAATGTGTATTTCTATCATAAGGCCGTTACTCGCAGTGTTTGTAGCCACGGTCAGAATCTTTCAACATCAAACAAGGTCAATAATTGCAGGAGAATAGAGTATTAGAAAAGAAATACGTTACACAATGACCAAATTTTTGCCTTTTAAACTGAGCAGCAATATACTTAACCTTACCTGGAACCCAATTTAAGTATCGAAAAGGAGCACCACCAACCCATTGCCATCCACTGTTGAAATTCAAACTGTTAAGACCAAACCAGAGAGCAGCACTCAGTCTGCCCGTCAAACCTAGGAAACAGAGACAAAGAGAGATACTGGAAGTGCACAGCAAGAGCAAACACTCTCAAAATGAGAGCTGAATTCTAGCTATACCATCAAGTCAAGTAAAAACACTGTTCAAGTTTTATCAAAATACAGTAAAATGTAATCATCCCAAACTTTATCTTTCTAACAGCACACCTTGTACATTTTTCAGACTCATCTGATTTTACCTCTTTAGCCAATGAGTCAGGCTTCCAAAAGCAGTTCCAAGTTAATCCTCCAGTTCTGAAAAGCATCTAGAAATATCAGGCTTATGTATGGTCCTACTGAATTCTCTAGCATTCTTTGCACTCATTATTAATTAACTGTCTATCTCTGCCTTTCGTATAGGACTTGGAAGCCCAGCTGGATGGCTGCTAATTTTTTTTAATTAAATGTATTACTGCATAGCTCACAGAAAATCATTGCACAATATATATTATTTATTTCTACTTCTATCAATGGCATCATGTCAGTAATGTAATTTTGCTCTATATATTTCAGTTGTCTTTGACACCATGACTACGGGTAGCACTTGAAGCATGGTATGGTTAAAAGGAGGGGTAGTTAATCACTGAAAAGGACTGGAACGTCATACCACAGCCTGATTTGGCACCAACACATTATCGTTCCAGTACTTCTTCTATACAAACAAGCTGTGCTAAGACAATCAAGAACTGAGCGTGATAGGTAATCCTGGTTCTGCCAGGAGAGCTAGAGAATGAAAAACTGATGTTCACATACATTTGGCAGCAACATCTACTAGTTTGCAGTTAAAACACACCTATTATTAACTCACTTCTACGTGTCAGTGCCAGATTTCTCCCTTGAGAATTCATTGCAAAAATAATTTCATCACGCTCAATAAAAAAAAAAGACCCATGTTTTGACCAAATCCTTAAATTGAAAACAAAAGTTTAGACAGAACAGACTGTTCAGAGCATTAATCATCCCTCTAAATTGGAGAAATATGGATTTGATGGATAGACTATTAGATGAATAAGGAATTGGCTGGATGGCTGCACCCAGAGAATTACGGTTAATGGCTCAATGTCCAAATAGAAACCAGTAACAAGTGGTGTCCCTCTAGGGTCTGTGTTGGGACCGATACTGTTAAATGTCACCAAAGACACGGAGATGGGATCGAATGCACCCTCAGCAAGTCTGCAGATGACACCTGAGTGGTGCAGTTGACATGCCTGAGGCAAGGGATGCCATCCAGAGAGACCTTGACAGGCTTAAGGAGTAGGGCCCATGTGAATTTCAAGAAGTCTAACAAGACAACATGCAAGGTCCTGCACCTGGTTCAAGGCAACCCCCGACACCAGTATGGACTGGGGACTGAATGGATTGAGAGTAGCCCGGCTGAGAAGGGCTTGGGGGTACTGGTGGATGAAAAATTGAATATGAGCGAGCAATGTGCACTCGCAGCTCAGAATGCCCACCACATCCTAGGCTGCATCAAAAGAAGCATGGCCAGAAGGTCGAAGGAGGTGACTCTGCCCCTCTGCTCTGGTGAGACCCCACCTGGATTACTTCATGCAGTTCTTGGGTCCCCAGTACAAGAAAGACGTGGACCCGTTCAAGTGGGTCCAGAGCAGGGCCATGAAAATGATCAGAGGGCTGGAACACCCCTCCTGAGAAGAATGGTTGAGAGAGTCGGGGTGGTTCAGCCTGGAGAAGAGAAGGCTCCAGGGAGACCTTATCACCGCCTTTCAGTACATAAAAAGGGCTCATAAGGAACATGAAGAGAGACATTTTTACCAGGGCCTGTAGTGACAGAACAAAGGGGAATGGTTTTAAAATGAAAGAGGGTAGATTTAGATCCAACATAATGAATAAAAATTTTATGATTAAGTCGGTGAGACACTGGAACAGGTTGCCCAGAGGAGCTGTGGATCCCCTTCGTTAGAAATGTATAAGGTCAAGTTAAATGGGGCTTTGAGCCACCTGATCTAGTGCAAGATGTTCCTGCCCATAGCAGGGACATCTTGCACTATGTGATCTTCAAATGTTCCTTCAAACCCTAACCATCCCCTGACACTATGGTTCTATGAAATTACATACCACAGCAAACAGGTTATGGGATAGAAAAGTTTATCTTCCAATTGATAGAACAGATTCAAAATATTTTCTAGTCTATTTAATAGATGAGTTAGTGGACTAGTTTATGTGCACACAGTCTAAGAAGGTAATAAAGAGAAAACTGTCTCATTGCGGAATGTAAATGTATTCAAGTACAAATTCAGGACTGAATTTTCTCAGAGGAGAAGTTTGGAAATTACTTCAAAAAACACTGAAGGAGATTGAAAATAAAACAAGCTATTTGTAAGTCCTTTTGCTTATTAGTTCTTTTTCTTTCTTTTCATATTTTAGCACATACTGATGATATGACAACTTTAAAGATATAGGCTAAAAATGCTGACTAGTACACACAATAAGTAGAGCACAAAAAGGACACAATCTTGGTATCTGCATCCTTGATTTACAAACTATTTTGCATTTTTCTGCACTCCAACATTCATTCTTTATTGCTTGCATTACTTAATGGTTGTATTTTTTGTTACTGTAAGTTTCTGGCATTATTAAATCAGGATAAAATAATCATTATCTGCCTGCTTTTTCCAGCTGAATTGTTCAAGATAACAATTTTAATCTACCAATTACCAGAAGTGAAAAAATATTCCTTTTCATTATGGAATGTGCTCTATAAGTGTCACTACTAAAATAATGCACTTTTATAAAAAACCTGATGGATAATATTACCCTACCTGTCAGGTATGTTTGTTCATGCAACTCTGTGATACTTAATAACTCTGCCTTCTGTTGTTGACAGCTTTTTCTTGCCTGGTGCCATTTCAGAGCTGCATCGGAGTTTATCTGGTACTGGACATTTGTTAAAGGATCCGTATTCCACAACAAATCAATACTGTTAACTGTAGGGAGAAAAAGAAATGCTGTAACTGATCATGAAGTCGGAGCCAGATAAAATAGAGAATAAATCGTGTAGCAAAAATACACAAAACCTAAGCACTGCTATAGACAACTGGTTTGAAGGAACTCCTGAGGCTCTCTAATGTGTTAGTAAATCCAGGGCAGAGCTAAACTGTGACAGCCGTGCTGCACAGTACATTGGTAATGAAACAGCGTCACTGTTTTCTCTGGTATAACAAAGCTGCTTTTTAAGGCAGAAGATGCGTGGCTAAAGTCATGCTAAAACAGTCGATTTGTCACTGTGGAGAAAAAGACTAAAAACTCCCAGACTCATGCTAGCTAAAGTATATATCAAGCTGACCACTTTTCTGAGATAAGAAACCCCAATTATTTTACTAATTGTGGGTACTATGCAAATTGGCTGTGGATTTTCTTGCTGTGAGAGAGGTAATGAGGCACGAGCACTGAACGCAAAGTGTACACTATCAGCATCCACCTCACACTTTCCTGCAATTCCCGATTTGTCTTCTGAATGTACCTGACATATCATCGTGCTTTCTTGTCTGCCACGTGACCTCGCTGTGATCTCACTGTGATACCTGAACTTGGCACCTTTAGGCAATGCCAAACCAGTGAGAACATCATCCAGCAGGGCCCAAGCTTAGAAGCAGCCCAAGAAGGTATCACACTATCACACGCTGCTGCAGCCTCTCCTGGCTCATCTCAATTGAAGCCCCACATCAAGCAACAGACAACAGTGCGATCTTGCACCGCCAAAATGGACTCTACAGGAGGCCCCAACACTGATCTAAATATCACTCCATAAAGAGATTAAAGTGGCACAACAAAACCAGAACGTAGCAGAGGTCACTATATGTCTGCTGACAGTGGGAAAATGACTGAAATTCCTGCAGCTTGTATCAGAGTCTCTCAAATTGCAAGCTGTGAAAAAATTGAGAGAAAGAGGTCTTTTCCTTTTCCGAATTCAGAGAGCGCAGAAGATCGAAGTGTGCAAATGAGAGGAAAATAGCACAATAAACAAAACTCAAGACAAAGGATGATACGTGTTAAATGTCAGCAGGTCAGTAACCAGTTCCACTTTTTCCTGTATTAAATCGGATAGACTATAGATAATATGAAGTGCTTCTTTTCAAATTAGCCTTAGAAAACAAAAATCAAACATGACCTACTGCAATATTGGCATTTGACTAAAAATGGGAACTTTCAGCCCATTATTATTATCCACAAACGAGCTTCTGTCCAAAATACTTCATGACTATGAGAAGGTAAAATTTGTTTGCTACACTATATTCTACAAGACCATAAATTCCTGTGCACAGGCACAAGCCTGGGATAAAACAGAGATCGCAAAAATAGTAAAATCTATATTTCAGTGAAGAAAACTGGCTCTGACTTGATAGAAAGGGTTTTATAAGTCTTGTACAATTATTACAGAGGAAAAGGTAAACAAGTCTCAGGCATTTATCCAACCTTCCACCTCACTCTCCCAGTCTCAGAATTTATAGCTGACTTGCACATAGAGCTCTTCTGTAGAACTTTGGTCTTTCATTAAAAAAAAAGTTCATTTCTGAACCTTGGAGAAAAAAAAATTAACATATTTGAGTTCAATGAGGTCAAACACCTTCATAGAGCAGGGAGCAAGATTTGGTAAAATCTGTATGCTATTGTTTAAAATTTAGTATCCCTAGAGAAACCAGAAGATGAATCACTTTTCTGGAATAATATATTTTAACATCTAAACTAAATTAATGTTAAGCCACCCCTGCCATTAGTACATAACTAGAAAAAGAATTCAAAAGCTGAACTTTATCCCTACACAGATGAATTCAGCAAGCATTTTTGTATACACTGAAACTAGTGAGATCTAGCTATTTCCATTACGATTACTATCAAAATCCCAAAATTACAATACAGTAAGGCAGAAGATTTCACTCGTGTCCTTGAATGTTCTCAGTCTTTAAAGCAAAGCAGATAAAAAAGGCATTTAATTTCAAACATAGCCCTTGACAGACAAGTTTAAATTTATAGGAAAGACATAAAGTCCTGACCAATGCAAATATTTATTACATTTATAATGTAAAAAAGGCCAACATTATTATCATATCAAAATATAGTATTTGTCCTGTATTAGGAAACGGAAGAATCAGGAGATTGGTAATGGTCTTGAGAGATTTTAATTTCAAAATTGGAAGCTGATATATGGCCTTTGACTCGCAGTAGCAATAGAAGTGTTCTTGTTTGTTTAGTTATCCATCCAAAAGAACTTATAATCTCAGCTCGATACCCTTGGAAACTGCACGAATAGAATCACGGCAAACAAAAGCTGGATATAAATCTTGTTAGACAGTCTATAAAATAACTGTCATTGCTTCCTTTCTGAGCATACAGTAGGGAGGGAATCTCATAATAAAGACATTACAGTTTAAGTGAATTTATAATATAGTATATAAAGTTATAATGCTGTCAATAGTAAAAAAAGTCTAAAGTATACTACACGTCCTTCACATGCCTATCTTCAGTTTCTTCATTTAGATGTCTTTTGCTAAAATGCTCCTCTCTTTTTTTTTTTTGCTAGGTAAATTTGTGAGGTCCAAAGTCAGGTTATGAATTCCAGATAAATCAGAAGAAACAACACAAATCACCCCATACAACTTAATTGACCAATTCACCAAGCATTTTGAACCAGACATAAAACCACAACGAAAAACCTTTCAAAACATCCTGAAACGGTAGCAGGAGGAAAAAGCCTGTCATAAAAAATAAATCCAGTATTTGTGAGCAAATACGAGGATGTAGGTTTGCCCAATGATTAACATACCAGGCTAAGAATGTTTGAATATTTCCTCATTCTCTGCAGTATTTATTTCTTCCAAATCAGCTACAAGTTTTATGCATCACTTACAGGGCTTTCTAAATTCTTCACAGAAATTCTAGCTCTTTCATCTGTCAAGAAAGGGGCCTCAATGGACTTTTGCCCACTTGAATACAGCTATAGGCACATCTCATGGCTTACTCTTCTGATGATGTTACACTCTGCAACCTGTTTTCTTCCCCAAAACCCACATTTACATTGGAGTGCAACATACAGCTCAAAATAGACATAGCGTAACCTGTAAAGAACCAGTACTTCCTAGGCTACTAAAAATTGTCTGATGTAGCAATACTTCTCAGCTTCTTTCCGTGGAATTTAAGCTTCCACTATTACTGTATCAGCACATCTCTTTAAAGCACCAAATTAGGAGCACATGCTCCACACTGGTCAAAATTCTGCACTTTTTTTGAGTATAATAACTGTTTTAAGTATAGCCTTATGCCCTCTTCATTTTGGAGCACATTTGAGACAGTTTTGCTGACAATGAGAAAAAGTGACTAGTTCAATCATAATTTCAGAGTACGTCCAGGCCCCAGGATGAACAGTCTTAATAGTTTGCAACACGTATTTTTGTATCGGTACCTTTGTTCCCCAGACAGCTTAAGGAACAACAAACACTTTAATCTTATTAAATAAACTGTAACATACAAAGACTTAAATGTTCTAGGTTCAAAGGTGCTGCTGAAGCTTATTAACATCAATCTCTCATGAAGTGCATTCCTTTTTCATAGGGCTGACTAAAACTTTTGCTACCACAGCCTATCTCTCATTAAAATATATGACCTAAACTTGAATATTTTATAGCCAATACTGAAGAATCAGGAAGGAAACATGCAATCAGCATAAAGCAGCTTTTTCCAAAAACAATCACAGCCATCTGAATGGATTTCCTTGAATTATGCCAAAAAATTAAACAAAATTTTAATGATGCCTCCTATTTGCTTTACTCAAAGAACACTAGACATGTAGCGTTCTTAAGTTGCTCTTGCATGTGCTGTATTAATGGTATTGATATTCCCAACATGTTTTTAATATCTTGAAAATAATACTGGCACAGGGGAAAAAAGCGCAATTTTTATTTGCCTAAAATAATGAATGTAATGTTCACGGCAATCAGGCAAGGACACGGATACTTCATCATCAAACCAGTTAAGATCAACCCACAGTGTTTTCTTCACATCAGAGGAAAGACATATTTTTCTCCTTAGCTCTGACTGCAGTCAACTGGAGCTTTTCAGCAAAACACAGTAATAAAGAAGGGAGGGAGAAGTGCTACCTCTCTCAGCACGACAGAAAAAACAGCAGCTTGCAGAGAAAATGCTTAGTACATGTTTTACAGAAATTCAGAAAAAATTTATTCAAATTTAAAATAATTCAAATACACACAGGCATATCACTCCAATTTACCCAAAGTAATATCAACAATTCCAAATAAAGTTCATAATACTACAACTGAAACTAACTATTCTCAAACCAGGGAATTTAGAATATAAATACTTCTCATGGATTTTAAATACAATGTAGCACATATATTTGGGAAATACTGGGATTTAGCAAAAAGTGCATGTAAGCTCCTCCATGTTTAAAAGGCAATTCATTCTACAAAGTAGCCTTAATTTTCAATTAAGTTATATTCTAGCTTCCAGTTCTGCTGCATAAACTTCTAGATGGCCTTTTGCATATACTGATGTAACATCTTTGCATCTAATTAACTTTCTATTTAAGTAAATGGTGTAATTACAGATTCCAGCATGTGATTAACACACTTTCACCTGTATGTAGTTGGTTAATATTTTTTTTTTTTATGCTGAGCCCTATATTTGGATATTTAAGTAGTTCCTAAAAGGATAGCAGGATGCGTGGAGACAGAAAAATGCAACATTTCAAACTGTATTTTGTACACTCAAGCACATGATAAGGACACCAATATTACCAGGCAGCCAAATAACAGCACATTAAAATCTTGAACATACAAAACTTACATTTCAATGGGCAAAATCCATACATCTTGTCAACATCAAAGTTCGAAGTGGTTCCACACCAGAACCAGCCATCTGATCTGCCAGCATCTGTGCAGTCAGCATACCATTTACCACCAAACTTAAAAGGGAATACACAAGGTGCTCCATTGGCATTTCCTTTTACTGTGTAGGTATCTAAGGAGACACAACAATTTAAAAATATATAAGCAGTAATAAGCATTGGATATATATCAGATCAGCTTTATGGCCATATTATGGCATATTATATCAAGCAGAGCTTGCTAGCTTACTATACAAACTGTACTAGAGATGGGACATTGATAACTCTACTCTCTAGGTCTAAGCTGATACCCATGTCCACAACGAGACAAATTCTTATTGCTTAAGGAGACCACTGACCAGAGCTGGCTGAGAAAAGACAAGTACACTCCTAAGCTAAATTTTACGTGCATAACAACCAAAAGTATAAAATTTGCACAACTGTGGATTTGGATCCACACAAGAAGCAATTTTCTTTGTAAGCACAACCAATTATATGCTGATTATTCTAATAACCCACTCAGCTGCTGATCCTTTTAGACAGGGAAGAGCATGTTTGTGTAAACTTGAAAGATACATAGCACAGAGTGACTCCAATATATTATGCTCAAATAAAATTTCCATTGACATCTAAAGATAATGTTTTTTTCATCAGAAACCTGACTCAATGAAACTTCTCAAAGTAACTAAAGCAGCTTTCTGTGTGGGCACATATAACGTACATACATAGATGGGAGAACACACAAAGGAACACTACTTGACAGGGACTGCTGGAGAGATGACATACCAAGGTCACAGAGCTGCTGGAAAACAAAGGAGGGAGGAATGGAAGGCCATCACTCCATTTCCACCCACCCCCTGCCTCCTTTCACACCATTTTCTTTGGTAGGGTTCTTTAATTCTGGCTCTAGACCAAGGGCTAATAACTGTAATCAGCCATTGCGTAAAGCCGAGAAAATGCATCTTTACCTCCCTCAGTGACTATTTCTGTTTATCACAGAATACTAAGCGGGAAGCCAAACGTATTCCCAGATACTCATCATAAATATATGTACATATGTATGTATGTATCACACATAACGCTCACAAATGGAACTTATTTCTTTGCCTAACACTTCAAAGCCAACTCTGAGACTCACTTCAAACACCTAGAAAGGCATCTTCAATATGCAGGACCTGAAGATATCAAGAGTTAATTAAACTATTACAGTATAATTCATATTTGCTACCCAAGGAAAACAGACCAAAAAAACCACCCAAAACAAAAACCAAAAAATCATAATGAACAGACTATACGCTCACACTACATTTTCTGTACACTTGTAAGTAGTAAAAGCTATCATTAACTGTTGTGCAACACTTATAGACTTGTTCTGAATAACCACAGATTCTTTTTTTCCCCTCTCCAAACGAATCACTACCATGCACAGTTAACTATCTATCAGAATGTTGACAACTTTGACAAAAAAGTAAAAGGAGCCCCTCAAAAAAAAAAGCTCACACTCAAGTATTGCTGCTTTCACCAGAAGTCACACTTACTGATCATTAACGAGATGGAGGAAATTCTCCTACACTTCTAAATATTTTAATTAGACACACATAGAAATGAGTTTGAAATACAGAAATGAATTTACAGAACTTTACCTTCGTAGCCTCGAGAACACAGATCGTCTGTGGTTCCGTAGACTCTCCACCTACTCCACAAACCAGATCCCTTGTACAGCATAATATTCTTTTCCTGTCTGTTTCCATAGTTGAAAAACAAATCTTCCCCTTGGATTGCAAAGAGAGTCTCATTTCTGCATTCCCATCGCTGAAGTTCACTAGCCTTGTCACAAGGATACAGTGTGATCGGAACCCAGTCTTTCTTCGAAGGCACTCCCAAGCACAATTTGAATGCTACGCTCATAAGCTGGTGATCTGAGACCCACCTGAATTTTTGTGACTCATTTTCTTGAACGCAAGGAGCAGTAGTCACTGAATTAGAACTTTTAGTCAGTACACAGCGCTTGTGATCTTCATTATATATTAAGAAGATGCTAGGATCTGTAAGGCAAAAAACACTGGAATCATTTGGTTTGAAGTAATCTTACCTGCTGTCTAAATGAAATATGAATCTCGACACTGCCCTTGGGGTTAAAATCTTATCATCTGTTCAGCAAAAGGAGAAGTGGTATTCCTGTTGTCTACACCTGTTAAAGTGACTGTAGAATGCAGGCAAGCAGCTCAGATGTGAAGACATTTCAACTATTTTGTATCTCCACTCAAAAGTGCAAGGCAGCAGAGACGCAGATCTAGCATCTCCTGTAGCTTTACAGCATGGCATAAACTGAAGAGAAACACCATGCTCATGATATTATTCCAAGCTGCAGCCACGGGAGTTACTGAAACAAGGGAGCAGGCACACCACACACTGCAGATCTTGACACCGAGCACTCCAGGAAAGCTGGCTACTTGATCCTGGCTCCCAGGTATAAGGAGATGACAGTCATAAAGTTCTTCAGGCTCTGTTTACCCACAGCGGGGAGTTCTGTTCCCACTAGCTCTGCTAAAATCCTTAAAGTCTGAACTGAGGGGAAAGATATATTTTTAAACTTTATACTGTAGGGCTGGAACAGCATATTCATTTTTTACTCAACTCCAGTAATCAGTGATTTCTTTCTCCTTTCTTGCATTTCCCCATTATGAACGAAATACCGACAACAGTGGGGTTTGCCATCACCAGGTATGCCTCTTAATGACTTATGAAGATCTACGAGGCTTTTCATGCCTCCCAAAGTTATTTTTCCCTCTTAGTAAATGGATCTTCACAGAATGCATCTTCATACATCCCAGGTTTATTTCAAAATTGTAACCATTAGAAAAGTTTTTAACATCTCTCACACTTGGATGTACTACGGAGTGCGACGTTTCTGAGCTAGTCTTGCCCAAAGACTGAGAATTTCTCCTCTCTGATCCTCTTGAGATACATTTTAGCATGGTAACTTAATAGCTCTCTCTGATACTGGATCACATAATGTAATAGGATGCACAAGGTCTCAAAACTGTGTTTTAACTGGGCTAAAAGTTAGGAAAGAGAAAAATTAATTTATGTGACTCTGGGGATTTAAGCTAATTAAAACATTATGTATTTCAATGTATGATTACTAAATTAAACAAATTTTATAATGACAAAATATTTAAGGGGAAAATAGGTTAATCACAGAAAATTCTCCCTTCTCTGCCGAGGCTCCAATGTGGAAATGATCATGCTTTTCTGCAGGAGAACAACCTGGGAACAAATAACCTCTCAGAGAAAGAGCTGACCTAGACTTATCTCATCCATGGTTCAGTTTCCTTCTCCTGTCCTTTGGCTTCCAACTCCCTGGGAAGTAGTGTAAAACTGATGAGCACTGGAGACAGAAATTGTTGCCTTTTGCCAATCTGTTTTACTCACAGACAATACAAGGAAATGTATAATTATCACTGCTGGTGATAACTTTTTTTATTCTGCTTTTCTACTAGCATTTAGCACAATGTTCTTGTAAACTGATATATGCAATGCTTGCAACTCTCCTTTTCCTGAAATCTTTTTTAAAGTTTCTGGGTAGAAGAGATGACAGGCATTTTCACATATGGGGAAAACACCGCCTGATCTTTCAAACTACTAAAATTGTATTTGCGACCTAAAATAACATTCCTTACTTCATGCAGCTTATGGTGTAGCAGAGAGGATGCCACGCACGTGAAAAAGCTGCCCCAAAGTCAAAAGCCTGGGTTGATGCATCCAGGCTTGAAAGGATGCTAAGTTTTGGCTTCAGAAACAAACTTAGAAAGCTGAACAAAGAGGTCTGGCCAGTGGGGGAAAAAAAAATAATAAAGAAAAAAGACAAATCCATGGTCCTCTGCTTTTCTGACTGCACCTCTACAAAGAGTAAACTCAACATGGCTGCTTATACAAGGGCCCCAGTGCACGCAGGGCCCTGACAGGGAACTGTACACAGGTAAGCAGCTAAAGGGCCAACACAGAAAAGTGTAAGTTGGCACCAAAACAGGAGGGCAGAACGGGAGGCAGCAGGATGCAGGAGTAACTGTGGCTTAGACCTTAGTTGCAGGATTTCCTTCCTCTCAGAGTTGCTCCCATCTCATCCATGACCATACAGTAGACTTGTTGCAGGGTCCTGTGTTGCTGTAGTTTACAGCTTGATTCCTGTGTTCTGCCTGCTTGGAAACCAAAGAGGATTCCCATACAACACTTCCCCTGTGAGTTATTAGATAGTCTAGAAGAATATGGAAGAGGTATTCGTGCGACACTTTCTATGCCCTGCCAACTCCTCTCTGTATACACTTGATACTGCTCCTGTCAACATGATGAGTTGTGTCTGTAAAATGGGCTGAGCAGATTGACTCATGTAACTGTTACTGGGTTTCATTGTTCTGTAGCAATATTTTTATAGAGGTCCCATAACAGGGTGCCATTCTTCACTATCGATGAGCTGCAGGTGGTACACTTAAAGGCCCACCACCGCCTGACCACGAGTACCAGAGTCTTGGTACTTTCAATTATATCAATTCCTAACGGACTAATCCATATTTTGAAAATTACTCCTGGCAGGAGGTTCTTTAAAATGCATAGGAACTTGCCAGGCAGAGGAACACTTAGCTCACCATTATAACCTGTTCAGGGAGATCTAGTATCTTTTCCCTCAACTGTCCCAAGTAGATCCTAATAGAATTTTTCTCACAGGCTTTCACTTTTCTGTAGTCACCACACTGTGACTATTTGCCTACCTCTGGCCCTGGCTTATATCTGAAGAATTGTACCATGTACTGTGAAGCCTCACTGGCCAAGTCTCTTTTCCACAGTAGAGACTTCCAGCATGCCAAGGTAACTTCACACTCTGCGGCGTTTGCAGACTATCATGGATTATGCAAGTGTAAATCAAGAAGTAACTCATGGAGCCGGTGAAGCGCTACCAGGGCTAAACACCAATGGAGAGCACCAGAAGAGCACACCACAAGCCAGAAGCAAGAGAAGGGGGAGCAAGCAGGTAGGACGGCTGTCTTCTCCACGCAGACTCTCACTTACCAGATAGCCCACAGTGATTGCTGCTAATCACACAAAGCAAGAAAGGTTACAAGGCAGCGTTATGAAATTGTGCTTCGGTAGACCTCCAACTGGAGAGCGGAGGATGCTGAGAGGCTTTTGGGAAGGGCGGATGCAAAACTTTCACTGAAAAATAGCAGTGCACTGGAAATCACAGTAATTCTGAGAGTGACAGAGTGCAAGCTCCAGGTTTCACCAAGAAACACAGCTTTCACCTGTTTTCACGGCTCTGATCCATGCCAACACCTCAGCAACCTTAACATCCCCCCACGAAAGCCATCTGCCAAAAGCAGGTCCCCATTGAAGACCAGAGGACTGGAGGTAAAGCTCCAACACAAAGCCCTTCCTCAGGCACCAGCTGAGGGAAAGCCGGGTGGCGGCATTACATCGATCAGGAGCCGAGTCCCCAAGGCAGCGGGGGAAACTAAGGCACAGGCGGTGACGGCCCTGTTTGGCACCCACACCGCCACGGGCACCGAAATGGCCACCTTGCCTTCGCCCACCCACCACCTCAGGGTGCGAGGCGGCAGCTGAGGGAAAGCCGGGTGGTGGCATTAAATCGATGGGGCGCTGAGTCCCCACGGCAGCGGGGGAAACTGAGGCACGGGCGGTGACGGCCCTGTTTGGCACCCACACCGCCATGGGCACCAAAATGGCCACCTTGTCTTCACCCACGCATCACCCCAGGGTGCAGGCGAGGAGGGGGAGACAGGCGGGGTAGGCGGCTGAGGGAAGGCCTGAGGGGAGGCTGCCTCAGCCGCCTGCCCCGCCGAAGGGAGGCTCCCCTCAGGCGGCACCGGCGGGCTCAAAATGCCGGCGGGCTTCCCCACCTGCCTCCCCCTGCAGCCCCAGGTCAGGCTGGGCTCCGTGCCCGCCGCCACCCCGCTCTTTTTGGCGCCCCGTCCCTCAGAAGCCCCTGCGAGCACTTACCCATCAGCGGAAAGACCCGGGGGAGCAGCGGGAGAAGCAGCAGGAGCGGGGAGGGAGCCATCGCCGCCGTGAGGAGAGGGCTTCCCGCCGGGCAGGTCCTCCGCACTCGTGAAGGGCTGGTGGATCAGGGGAAAGCCCTGGGCTCCAAATGATAAGGAAATATCCTGTCACATGGGGCGTGTTGAAATAACAGGAATTCGCTGTTCAAACTTTGCTTTCCTAAGCTGATTTTTTTTTTTTTT
>VXAK01008292.1:546560-562520 GCA_013399435.1 Arenaria interpres
TGAAGGAGGAGGGAGCCAGACTCTTTTCAGTGGTTGCCAGTGAGAGGACGAGGGGCAACGGGCACAAGTTGGAACATAAGAGGTTCCACTGAAATATAAGAAAAAACTTCTTCACCGTGAGGGTGGCAGAGCCCTGGAACAGGCTGCCCAGGGAGGGTGTGGAGTCCCCTTCTTTGGAGACTTTCAAGACCCACCTGGATGCCGTCCTGAGTAACATGCTCTAACATGCTCTAGGCAATCCTGCTTCAGCAGGGGAGTTGGACTAGATGATCTCTATGGTCCCTTCCAACTCTAAAAAAATTCAGTGAAATTAAAGAAACTTATTTACTTACTCACTCCTCAGGCTCTGGTGGCTGCATCTGCTGTTTAACAGGATTCAAGCCTTGCCTGTGATGGGGAGCAGAAGGAAAGGTGCTGCACCTGGGGAAAAATAACCCCCTGCACCAGCACAGGTTGGGGGCTGACCTGCTGGAGAGCACTTCTAAGGAGACCTAGGAGTCCTGGTGGACAACAGGATGACCATGAGTCAACAATGTGCCCTTGTGGCCAAGAAGGCCAATGGCATCCTGGGGGGCATCAAGAAGAGTGTGGCCAGCATGTCGAGAGAGGTTAGTAGTTGAGTGGTTATACCTATTTGGCAGTCAGTGGCTGTACCAAGGATGAGCAATACTCTGAAGTGACACAAGGACCTGTCTTAGGCCAATCTTGGAGATTCTCAAAACTAAACTGGACAAGGAGCTAAGCAATCCAATGTAAATTTCAAGTTAGCCCTGCTTTGGGGAAGCGGTCATACTGGGTCCCTCCCAACATCAGAAGAGCTTCTTCCAAGACAAGTATTCCAGCATCTCTTGGAACCAAATTAGCTCCCTTCACAATCTGAAAACTGCCCTTTTCCTCATCCCTTGCACACACTGGAAATACTGCCACTTCAAAGCCATTTTGAGTGTGGTGTGTGTATATATATATATATATCTACATATATATACACACCCCCTATAAGTATATAGATATATATACACACACCCTTTCTGGAGCAGCACAGGTCTCTGAGCTTATTCACGTAGCGTCCATGTCTCCTCTGCAGCATACTCCTCAACAATTATGTCTGGATCTGGCTTGATGTTTGGGAATCATCATGCAAATACACGAATCCTATATTCTGATCTGATATCACCCAAGGGAAAGATTTTCTCTCCTTCGAGACAAAAGGATTCAGCAAAGTCTCAGGCTATAGAGATTGTAGGCAAATAGTTACCAGAAGTCAAATCTGCTAAATAACTAATGACAGGATATACGTGCCCTAGATAGACATATGTTTTCATCTCTCTCCGTGGGTAGCAAGCCAGCTGCCATTTACATTTGGAACAGAAAGGCCTAAATTCCTCTGAAACGGGTCGGACCCTCTCTGCTTCTGGCACATCCAGTACTTTCAACTGGTGACTGTTCCTGGCAAAATACCCTCAAATCCTGAAGTCACAGTAGCCCTTGGCTTTGGAAGATAGAAAGTTCAGTCTAAATGAAATCATATCCAGACCTGAAACATAATATGGCTATTCTGTTTGTGTTGAAGCAAAACAACTAGATTGTTACCTGTTCTTTCCCATTTACATCCAACATGTGTTTTGGTCTTTGATGTGGGAACTTGTATCTCTCAGATAGTTTTCATTACTCTCAGGTTCAGTAGTTTTCTATGTATGTGACCATGCTGACACGAGAAATCTAAAAAACATATACTCAAGAAAAAAAAGTACATCATTGGTAATACCTCAGTGGCTATATACACTGAGCATGCAAAAAAAAGGAATTGGCAAAGTTAATATTTCCTTTTGATGCAAATCAGATTACTCTGAAATGTTATCTAACTACTGATTTTGAGGTTTCTGATTTCTAAAAACAAAATATAATAAAATATTTTAGGAAGGAGAACAATCAAGGCTTTAATATCTGTCACCAGAGAACCTTTACCTAGTAAAAGTCCCTTGAGGATAACATTAATATAGTGTATAAGATTCACTTTAAATTAAACTAATGCAATCTTCTATTTATTTTTTAAATTTAAAATTTTATTTTTTTAAATTTATTTTTAAATTTAAAAACCATTAAAAATCCCAACGTTCTGCCTTTACTGCAAAGCAAGAATGTCATTGTTCCTTGCATATACTTTAATTGCTTTATGAATATACATGGCTATTAGGAATGTATGTATACTCCCATGATTTCTAACATTGCAGGTTCAGTTTATGCTTGACCCACACGGTGAAAATAAAGAGAAATATCCATGCCCTTAAATTTCTAGTTGCTTACAGCTACAAATGAGTGTCATCTACATAGTTAAAAGCCACAGTAAATACAGCCCAAAGTTTTCAGATGCTCAGGCCAAGTAGAGAAGTTCTGGAAGGTTTCTGCTTTCTGTCATCCTAGAGGAGTCTCAAGTGGCAAAGGAGAGAAGATCCATGGCCGTAGAACACCCATTGGCCCCGCACAGATCCTGTCACGTGCCTTTTGTCGTTTGATTTTTCCATAGTATTCTGCTGTCATGTTTCAAAAATACAGCTAGATACTGGGTTGTGGGGTGGGCACTGTTTTGTATCAAATACAGATAAAAGGACCTTAGTTACAGAGTGTTCACATCTTAAAATTCATTAAAGGAATTCATCCGCTGCTTCCAGCCATCTCCAGGAAAGCAGGACTCCGTCACGCGTAACAGTTACTTGGGAAGACAAACGCCCTCACTCCGAATGTCCCCCCCCTTCCTCCTTCTTTCCTCAGCTTTCTATACTCAGCGTGATGTCCCACAGCATGAAATACTCCTTTGGTCAGTTGAGGTCAGCTGTCCCGGCTGTGCCTCCTCCCAACTTCTTGTGTCCCCCACAGTATGGTCGCTGGTGGGATGGTGTGAGGAGCAGAAAAAGCCTTGGGTGCTCAGCAACACCAGCTGCTAGTAAGAAAGTCAAGTCTATCCCAAATGAAACCACGATGCTCAGGCAGTAGCCGAACACCTGCCCGCCAACGGGAAGTAGTGAATTAATTCCTTATTTTGCTTTGTTTGTGCATGCAGGCTTTTTTTTTTTTGCTTTACCTACTGAACTGTCTTTATCTTGACCCACAAGTTTTCTCGTTTTCACTCTCCTGCTTCTCTCCCCCATCCCACTGCAGGGGTGTGGAGCTTAGCTGCTGGCTGGGGTTACACCACAACAGACACAGGCTAAAACATTATTTATGAGGATCTTTTGGAGAACTTTACTATATTTTTACTATATTTATATATGGAATTTAGCTTTATTTAAACCAGAATCTTTTAGGGGTTAAAAGCCAAGAGGAAAATCACAGATAATTGACAGGAATCTTGAATTTTCTCTAAGAATTTTGGATGACCGACAAACTAAATGTAACTCTCAAATTGAGGAAAAATTATAGCACCATTGTGTATGAAATAAGAGCCAAGACACAAACCTATGGATGCTGACCACCAGTCAGCAGCGCTGATTTCAAATGTAGCTAAGGTTGAATCAGGGCCCCTTCCTCCCCACACGAGCTAGTAGAAAGAAGGGTTATGAAAACTTTCAGCACTTTTTCATCTCATCTCTTGCTTTGTAAGGCTTAAGCTCATCCTGTTAACTTCTGCAAGCACGAAAAATGAGACAGCTAATAGGAACAGTGAAGAAAAGAGTGCATAAGTTCAGGGGACCCAGTTCAGCACTGGTTTTATAATAGTATCGTCTCAACAAGAAATTTTGACCACTGGTGTGAAACAAAAAAGCGAATCACTGCCAAGAAAGTTGATTCTTTGCTCTGTAATTACTTTAAATTAAAACTAAATTACTTCAAATTAAAACTAAATACTCAAATGTGTCCAGCCCACCTACACAACTAAGACAGCAGTACAACTATCCTAACCTCCCTTTGCTGGCAGTGGAGAGAGGGGAAGGAGCAATTTGGCTCTCATACCCTTCCGTGAACACCTCAGATGTCCAGTCTTACCTAACCTCGGCCTGGGCCTGCATTCCTGACCAGGATACACACATCATCGTGCTAAGCAGAGCAATAGAATAAATAGTCAATCTGAATAATCATTTTGTTTTTCTCAAGGCGACACCTCAAGCCTTTATTGTGGAGCCCTACAAACCTTTTTTTTTTGAACTACCTTTTTACCTTTCCGTTGTCCAGCACCAAGGAGATGGGATTAACTTCATTCCTCTATCATCTGCCTACAGGCTAGGGCAGGTATCTGTTGTATGGGTAGAAAATAGCTCACCGCTGATTTGGGAGTTCAAGTACCTTAGTTCTCTCCCGGAACAGAATGTCTCTCAAATGTGAAATCCATGCTACAAATCCCCTCCAGCCAGGAGGCAGAAAGGGAATGCCACTGTAGTAAGCACTGGTTGCTCTTCGCCCTGTATTCATTTTTCTCTCCCATTCTGTAATAATAAAGCACTCCTGAGTGATAACTGCAGGAATTTTGTTTTAATTACAGTGCTCTGCATGGCAAAGCTGTACGCAACCAGAGCAGAGGGACCCACAGCGCTGTTATCTGCACAAGAGACAATTATAAAGCTCTGGACTGCCACTTCTCATTTATTTCCGTGCTGTAAGTCTTTTGATAATAAAACTACTGCTCAATTAACAAAATGAATACACATCCTTAATCCCCCTCATAACTTTCCAAGTACTCCAGTGGTCTCTAGGTTTTCTTCATGCATAATAATATCCAACTATGTGGGTATTATTGCAGAGTCAAAGGTCAGCAAAATTTGGAACTCAGTGGGAGTTGAGCAGAGCACACCTTGAAATTAATGTAATGCCATAACATTCTGATAACAGTTACGACCTTTGAGCTGTTCACTCAATTCTAGTTATTTATCATGGTTAAAGGGAGATGAAGCAGAAATGTGGCAGTTCACAGATGAAACAGTGCTTAATGAAGGATTAAGAGATTTTCTTACCAGGAAATATCTTTTTAGAAATGAAAGGCGAAAGATGAGACGTGAGAGAGAAAGCTAAAAGGATAAACAGCACAGAGCCTGTTTGCCAGTCCTTTCTATTTGCCATGCCATGGTACAAGCACAAAAAAAGTCCAGTTTAAATTTCAAAACAACAGTCTTCGTATCCATTGTCATTATTAACTCAAAATATAACCATAGACGTGACCTGTCAGAGATCTTTCAAAAATCATCATCCTTTGGGACAGAAATAAATCAGCAGGAGACTAAAAGGAAACTTTCTGAGCAGGTTATGGGGTTGGCAGGTAACTGTCAGGTAGAGAGTCTGGGTTGGCTTTGTTTGCATAGAAGAATGTTTCTTTGTTTGTTTATTTTAACTTTAAATTATCTAACTTTGGATGAAATCATAGCTCATGCTCCATAACCACAGATTCAATCCTGTCTCACTGGAATAGGAATACTATGGGATTCCTATAAGTATTAAGAGGATACCCGAGAAGTCTTTAAATCATTCTCATCACAGCTGTTCTGTTGGGTAGTAGTTGAACCCAACATTGCAGTGTTCTTTATTATAAATAAAAGTCTACATCCATGATCAGTATTCCAGTAAGTCTATGCCATCAGGAATATTAATCCCTAATATTAGTCAGATTATTGTTACAGAAGTTAAACATATGCTAACCTCAAGCTTATGAAGTATTACCCATAGCACAGGGTTTATCCATGGGCAGAAGATTAGATTTTTGGAAGGAAATGTATGTTAATTTCACTGAAGACACTTAGATTTGCTGTTACTTCTATTATTTAATGTTCCAAGCTCCTGCCTTATTCAATGAACTCCTCAAGCCTGGGCTGTCTAGAATTTTTTCCCCTATTTTTGCAGAATTGAAAAATCGCTTTTCGTCAGAAAATGAACTCAGTAAGATTGAAATATTATGAAGTATTACGTAAACAAAGCAGTCACTGAGTACATATTATTGCCTTTTCAATATAGTACGAGAAAAAAAGAAATTTTATTTTGTTATATTTCATTCTGATTTCAACAACAGGATTTTTCTTTTGGTAATATTTCCTGCAGAACAGAACAAAATTTCCACGCCTCAGTTTTGTCCGTGCCAGAACAGACTGAGCATCCCTCCCAGTGACTTCCCTTTCGGCCAGCACCAGAACTGGGAGATGGCCCTCTGCCCTGCGACAGCTCACCCTGTGTTTTGCTCGGAAATATGCCAGATTTGTCTCTCCTGAGAGTGACCGAGGTTGATAATGAAGTTTTTATTTGACATTGTTTAGTCACCAAATAATGTCATTTTGATTAGTCCCAAACTGTTTACACATTCAGACACAGTTCACCAAGTTTGTTTGAAAAGCGATTGTCATGCTGGATGCACAAGAAGGGATGACTCATGAGACCACAGCAGGCTGCATTAGATCTGGGCACGTGTCAGCGACGGATGCCTCCCACAGTGGATCTCAGATCTCCACAGTACATGTCCTGTCGCTGCAGCGTCACCCAGGAACATTGCCAGACCTGGTGAACACGCAATTCTCCATGAAGCCAGTCCCAAGTACCTAACTTAGTGATCCCGTGTCTCACTTTATTCCTGTCCTCACTTCCTTACTCTTAAAATGAGCTAATTACTACCTCCCTTGACTTACTAGAGAAGCAAATATGGTGATGTCTATATTGAGTATTGAATATAGTGAAATCACAGAATCACAGAATCTTCATGGTTGGAAGGGACCTCTGAGATCACCGAGTCCAACCACACACACACAAAAGACCCCCAACAATCTCGGGCACTAGAGCATGCCCTGAAGTGCCACATCTACACCTTTCTTAAATCCCTCCAGGGATCGCGACTCCACCACCTCCCTGGGCAGGCCGTTCCAGGGCCTGGCCACCCTCTCAGGAAAGTCATTCTTCCTCAGATCTCATCTAAACCTTCCCTGCCCCAACTTCAGACCATTTCCTCTGCTCCTGTCATTATTCCCTTGGGAGAAGAGGCCAACCCCCACCTCTCTACACCCTCCTTTCAGGGAGCTGTAGAGGGCAATGAGGTCTCCCCTCAGCCTCCTCTTCTCCAAACTAAATGTGCCCAATTCCCTCAGCCTCTCCTCGTAGGACTTGTTCTCCAGACCCCTCCCCAGCTTGGTGGCTCTCCTCTGGACACGCTCCGGCAAAATTTATGGGCCAAAAAGTGGCTGAGACAATCTCAGAGTTATTCTCCCTTCCAGCCTATTTCCAATGAAATAAAAGCCACGTAATGATTTTGCAGGTTGTGCTCTGAAGAGGTATGGGTGGAGGACCATGACCTGTGAGACAGGGGTAGAGGGAGGCTGGTACTACCTGGTGTGTGGGAGTAGCTCAGGAGGAGAGAGCAGGAGAAGACCTGCCGGGATGCCAGGAGGGGATGGGATGATGCTGAATGCTCCTGTGAGAAAGCACATACTGAAATACGAGGCTGGGACTGGTGTAAAAGGTACCTTGGCTTAATTCTTGCCTGGATCTCAGGAGGCTGATGGAGTTGCAGTAATAAACCTTCTCGATTTTTCCTCTCCTCCAGGAGATAAACACCGTACCACCTTCTCTTGATGCACCGTCTCCTGTGCTGGGTCTTCGTGGGAGAAAGATAAAGACAGAAGTTTAAACTGTTCTCCTCCTTCTAACAAAGTTTTGATGACATATGAGGGGTGAGTCTAAGTCTGTAAACCATCATTTCTGGGAAATTCAACAGCCTTGCCTCGAATTTTGAGAAGTTTGGCAAGAGCTCCAAAGTTACTAAGAAACGTAGGAACATGTTAAATACACGAACAGCCCTACACTGCCCCAAAGAACCTGCCACCCGAGAGCTGCTCGGTGAACCAGTAGTGAACTGGTGGGCTCGGGCCAGAAGCTTCCTAACGTAAGCCACCACTTCAGCTCTTCGCTGGGTGGCATTTTCAGCAGAAATGCCCTGGCATGAAAAAGGGGAGAGACTGAATCACCTTTTTCTCTCCTACTGGGAAGCATTAGGAGTCAGAAAATCTCACGCTGCCTCAGAGCCGAGCTGTACCTGGTGTATACAGAAGGAAAACAGCCAGTTTCACTGTTAACTTGTCCAACTTGCTTTCCACTAAAATAAATGTTTTTTAAATGTTCAGATTGAGGTGAAATGCCTTGTACCACTGTGTAACAGGCTCAAAAGGCATTTCCTTGAGAATATTTATGAATATTGGCTTTGTAAAATCTGAAAGGGAAGTAGCACAGGTTCCCGGGAGCTATGCCAAGAGATGCGGAATCCAGAGAAACAGCGCGCTCGTGATGCGCGAATAGGACTAGAATCCAGAGCTCCTGGAATTTAACCTGGGCTACTGTTTTTCCGCATGTTTGTGGCACGCAGCACAGTCCCCTCGTGCCACGTTCCACCAGTTTGAGGCATGCTGACCGGGCGTCCTGCGTGAGTCAGTCAATACTTGTGAGACGATGACCACAGGTAGGTGAGGTTATGATGTTCCTCGGGATAGAATTTGCAGAGTGAGCAGAAAAGTACGGTGGTGAGAGCTTTCCTCAGAACAGCAGGGAGCCAAATTCAAAGGTGGTTCCGAAAACCATGTAAAATACCAAAATTCTAGGCAACGGCACCCAGTCTGGGCCTTAGCCGAAAAAATGTCTTGCCTCACAAAACACCTCAGAGTTCTGTACTGTTTTCTGTGGCTGCTGTCTCCCTTTCTGACTGGCAGTGGGGATCAGCCCTCACACACATGGACATCAACAGCACCCTAGGGATGAGGAGCCTCATACGCTCACTCTTCTAGGAAATAGTCCTGCACCTCCTCCCTGGCCAAGCAGCAATGGTCCTGTCACCACCCCGTGTCGTTAAGTTCAGAGAGTTAGAAGAGGCTTAGCTAAGAAGTGAAATTACTGAACAGAAAGTTGGTTCTGTTCTACCTCAAGCCTTCATTTCCTGTTTTCATACAGATCCAGGTTGTCTATGGGTGACCTGGACTCCAACTGTTGTAGGTATTTCCACAGATAGACAAGACATTGCTTATGTAAGACAAAGAGAAAAACAAACCAAAAGAAAACCCCCAAACCACACACGGGAAGGAACATCTAGTAAAAAGTAAAAGGTGCCTAGAGGAAAGGCATAATAATCCCAAACCAGGCAGGGTTTGGGGTTAGTTGGTTGCCTTTCCTGGTGCCTTGGCTAGAAGCAAGAGGTTGGCCACAGCTGGGGCTGGGTCATTTTGATGCCTCATTTCAGTGGGAGTTGGGCATCAAAACGACTTTGAAAACACGAAACCTAGCTGTTTGTTTAATCCTAAATGTGAAGTCTCAAAACTGGTTAAATGGCAGTTAAATCAGAAAAATTCGAACAGAAACAATTACTCTGATAGTTTAAGAATAGCAGATTTTTCCTTTGGACACTTCTTTTGACAAGAACAATGTCTTTTCTATGATTTGCCATCTCCACCATTTCACGGAATAAACTTCTTAATATTTCAAAGCACTTCTGTCATTGCAAGCACTGAGAGAGTCCTTCGATAAAACACACTGATTTTTCATTGACTAGTAGTTGGCTGTGCTATCGGCATTTAAACCCAAATTAGATGACCTCTGCTAGCAATCCCACAAGTGAGGTAGCCACAGAGCTTGGCTCAGTACGAGAGTCTTATGAGGACAGGCTGAGGGACTTGGGGCTTTCTAATCTGGAGAAGGCTGAGGGGGGAGCTGATCAATGCCTATAAGTACTCAAAGGGAGGGTGTCAAGAGGATGGGGCCGGTCTTTTTTCAGAGGTGCCCAGGGACAGGACAAGAAGAAATGGGCACAAACTTGAATAGAAGAAGTTCCACCTAAACATGAGGAGGAACTTCTTTGCTGTGAGGGTGGCAGAGCCCTGGAAGAGGCTGCCCAGGGAGGGGGTGGAGTCTCCTTCTCTGGAGACATTCAAACCCCGCCTGGACACGTTCCTGTGCGACCTGCTCTGGGTGGCCCTGCTCTGGCAGGGGGTTGGACTGGATGATCTCCAGAGGTCCCTTCCAACCCTGTATCATTCTGTGATTCTGTGCAGAGACCCTCACAGTCTGTTTCTGGAGGTACAGCAGGAACGGTGCCTGTGTTTGTTGTTTCAGGGGGTACGGTGTGTCGCTGCTGAGCAGCCCCAGCCGGGCAGCCCGCCACGCCAGCAGGGCGGCAACGGCACCACAACTTTGTTCTCTCCAATTTCATTTCATACTGACATTGTCATCTTATCTCAGCTTCGTGCGGAGCAGTGGGGTTTGAAGTCATGAACAACCTAAAATATCTGTATTTTCTGAGAACAGCTTCCTTCTGCAGTATCAAAACATGCCGTTCGCTTTTTTCTTCCTAAAATAAAAATACTCACTTCAGCTCCGTGCTGCCTGGAGGATTTATATGGACTATTCTTCTTAGGAGCCCTGGCAGCTCTTCCTGCCTGTTATCTATGACCAGAAGTGAGCTGATGTATCAGTTTTTACAGGAAACCAAATCAGCAAATGTCCCACAGGCAGCGAAGCAGGATACAGTAAACCATGCTCCGTATATACATCCCGTGCTTCCTTTACGCTCCTAAAGCTGAGCGCCAAGGGGCAAACAGAAATTGGGGGGGAAGGGGGGGGAAGGTGAAGGGCTTCATAAATCATAAAACCTGATTTTTCCCTACAAACTAGTCGGTGCAAATGTAAGCAGTTGACGATGAACACTGAAGCGCTCAGGATATGGCACGCCATAGGAGTTGGAATGCTGTCCAAAAAGGCTTGCCTCTACATCTTTAATTCTTGTTTGTTTTAATAATTTTCCCTCGCGAGGTACTTAACTACTGCACCCAGAGCAGGGGAGTTCTGTAAGTCTCTTGACATTACGGAACACGCTGTAACTCTGATTTCACTCAGCGCCCTGAATTACTTCACGTCTTTTAGAACACAAAGAGGTCACTTCTTACACAGACTTAAAGCACTGCTTGGTTTACAGACATTTGAGGGTTTCTGTGGATGAATCCTCTCTATATAAAGCCTGTGTGTCCTTCTAGAAATAAAGCTTTGTTATTGAAGATTCATTTATTTGCACAAAGTCTTCTTCCTTCTTTGTCTCTCCTGATTGCATCATCCATCTCAAGCACTAATTTGCTTTTTTCCTTCATTCTCTCCACCACTCTTAAGTCCTTGAGACCCTACCCCATGTGTCATACCCAACTGGAGTGAAGCCAACGCTAGACAAATTTGGTAGTGAAGTACTAAGAAAAGAGATTAAATCCATTTCATTGTGGTCTCTTCCTTGTCATTGCTATTCCAAAGTACAACATTACTCCAAAGGATTGACTACTAGACTCCATGTTTCCACAGATTAAAAATAGAAAGTAAAATAGCCCAGGCACCTGCAGTGAGCTGTGGATCACAAGTCCGGTTTAGCTGAGAAATTCAGAAAAAATAAATATTTCTGCGTAATTATGCCAGGCTAGATCTGCAGTCCAGATCCAGTTTATGGCACAACATCCTTTACAGTTTTGCACTGGGAGGCACAACCAATGTAAGATCAAAGAAGGAGTGAAGCAAAGATTAGGACTCATCCAAAGCATGCGCTGGGTGTGACACCGTTATCAATACTGAACCCAGCACCCTCCTATCAAAGAATCTAAAGACCCTCCCTTGCCAGCCTTCTGAAATGAAATACAAGCTCTTCAGGCTTGCAATGCTGATACTGGTCTTATGCAGACCGATTTTTGTTCTTAAAATAAATTAACCCAAGACCTCAATGACCAAGTTTTTCTTTTCTTTTCTTTTGGACAATTTAGAACTTTGTGCTCCCAATGGAAATAGAAAAACCAGGTGCCCTTGATATTCTGGTAAACTCAGTGCACAAGATGGGTTTAAATATTCCATGAACGTGCAGACAGTGCTACAGCCGTCCTGCAGTGAAAGAGAGATTTTTGGCAGACCGTGTTGATAAGAAAGATTCTTAAGCCTACAGGATTTACTGCTGTGGAACACGCAGTAGGGCTGCTGATAAAAACCAGTCTGGTGGTAATGAACCCGGGGGTCATATTCCTTCTTACGGCACTGGAACATTCACAAAATAAATATTGCACATGTAGGAGGTCAACACTATTATTCCTGAGTGCTGCCCGTATGTGAAACTGTATGGCAACTGGCATAATAACAGTTTTGCCATTAGTAAGGATCCAGAACATGAGCTCCAAGTCATCCACCAGCCAGGACCTAAGAGCTTCCAGTCCTTCGTTTAGGAGGAGCAAGCGTGCAGTGCCACCTTCAGCCTGGAGCACCTCTTCAAAATACCGACGTGGAAGTTGTGCCTCTGGTGTCACCCCTTTACATACCAGTAGCCCCGGAGATGGAGGTCCCCGTGAGCACGGGCGTTTGGATCCGAGTTTGTTGGAACACATCCAGGGGATTTGTGGTGCTTATCCTGCTTTCTATCAAAATTATGAACTGAAAGTAATTTTGACCAGAGCTGCTACTTATTTGCTTAAACCTCTGACTCAAATGTCTTCCAGAAAAAAAAAAAAAAGAGGAGGGAGGAGTTCCAAGATCATAAATTGAATGTAGTCAGCACCAGCATTATATAGGTAAGACAAGAGGATAGAAGAGTCCAGATTGACATTATTATACATAATTCCATTAGATAACGGGGGCATTATCGCTGTCAAGCCACACTCCAATTCAGCGCATGCTCAGACTGTTTAAGCAAGACTTGAACTCCTGAACTTGGAGAAGGAGGGTCTGCAAAGTGCTCATTAGGGTTCTGAATCTCAGAATCACATGGGGTTGGAAGGGACCTCTGGAGATCATCTAGTCCAACCCCCTGCCAGAGCAGGTCCACCCAGAGCAGGTTGCACAGGAACGTGTCCAGGTGGGTTTGAATGTCTCCAGAGAAGGAGACTCCACCACCTCCCTGGGCAGCCTCTTCCAGGGCTCTGCCACCCTCAAGCATTTTAAAAATCAAACTTAGTAAAAAAACCAGCCAGAAACAAATCAAGTGACCATAAACTGCAACGATGGTCTCCTCCTGGCAGACCACGTGAGGATTTTGCAGCGAATCTTCAACAGTGAAATGCGATTTCCAAACACTGGGGAGAGCTGTGCATCACACAACTGCCTGCTGCCCGGAAGACTTGCCAGGAATCAGGACGGGAAAAGTTGAGGTTTGTTAGGATAAAAATGAAAGGAAACCACAAATGTAGGAAGGAGTAGGAGGTAGGACAGAAAATAGCAGAAAAATGTCAAGATCACCGTGGTTTTGTGTGCAATAGAGTTATTGATGTGTTTGAAAAAGAGCTAATAAAAATGGGAGAGGGAAGAGACTCACTTTTTCCACCTAGCACTAGAATCCATTTAAAAAGGAAAAAAAAAGGATTGGTGAAAGAGGTTTGCTAAATAGAGTATTTTGAAGACCGGGCTGGGCACTGCCAGCACGATAACAAATGCGCTGCACTTGGACCCGTTATTTGGGCTGACTGTGTTTTATGAACCTGACTCTCTTTTAGCTGGGAGTTGCCTTTATGTGAACCCATAAGAAAATACCCAGTGATAACGCCCCCGTTATCTATGGGAATTATTACCCAAAAGAAAATAGAAAAATATGAGGAGGGAACAGATTAATAACACAAATACCACGATGAAAACAGAGAAATATACTGGATTATTCTTAAGTGGAAACTCTTACAAGGTCTATTGCAAATTCCACTTCTTAATAGGGTCAGCTAATTAGGCAGACAGACATTTCCGTCAGAATATTATGTTCAGCACAGTACGACACTTTAAAAACAACAAATTCCAAAGGAAAGCATTTACTTTTAAGCACTTAAATCTATTCTATCTGCTCTACCTAAATGGTACAATTAAAATAATCAGAATAGCCTCCTCCTGAGTAAAGTAGGAGAAAGAAACGAAGAGCTGATTATGAGATTCTGGTTGTTATCTGTTGTTATGATGAGATTTGGTTGTTATTCTGTTCCATAACAGAATATTTTTCTGAGCGGTTTATGTTCAAAGATGAGGCCAGACCACGTGAAAGAGAACGGTCCCAGCAGCACGGACTGACTGACTGATTCTTGGAAAAGCTTAGGGTCTCCACCTACCTGTGTGGTAAAAATTGCAGACATTCAGTAATGCTTAAAAAGTTGTAATTTCTAACGACTTGGAATTTCTGTGCTTACATTAATTCACTGTAGAATAAAAAAAAAATACTTTATTTTCAAAGCAATCTGTGGTGTTCTGGAAGTACATCCATATTTGTCACAGATTTAGAAACTTTCTTTTTTTTTTTTCAGGGAGTTGCAGAATCAACCTGTGCTCTTGAAGGACATGCTCTCACTTTGGAACATAATAAAGTAACACCTGAAAAATCTAGATGCAAACTTTGATAAATGGTTTGAATAGCCTGCTCTTACACTATTAACAATCAACGTTCTCCTCCATTCCCCCCACCCATCACACGAAGAGCTTAGTGACAAACTAGAGTTCCAAGAGAATGTACAAAGTCTCTAGCAGAGACAAACAAGACTGCAAAAGCTGTTAAGTAGGGATGACCAGAGGGCTGGAGCACCTCTGCTGTGAAGACAGGCTGAGAGAGCTGGGGTTGTTCAGCCTGGAGAAGAGAAGGCTCCNTGTCCCTGCCCAGGGAACTTATTGATCTTGAAGGTCCCTTCCAACTCTAACCATTCTATGATTCTAAATGCATGGTCTAGTTGGAATGAAAGCTGCAATAAGCTCCAGGACTGTATAAGCATGATCACATTTTTAACAACTACAATGTGCGGTGAACCACTCATAAAAGTTTGTGATGGACTTGCCACACATACTGAAGTGATTGCCTGTCTGAATCCTGCGATGGACAAAAATACCAAATAGGATGCAACTATTCAGCTTGTATCATTCAACCATTTGGAACTAAACTTCAGCCCCCGCAAAGAGAAGAGCTGAAACCTGGCTGTGGCGGTGTACTCTCCCTGTTTTGCTTCCCCCCCCCTACCAGCCCCAGCTCCTGCTCAGGCCTTGGCCACCACGGCCATCACAACAGCAGTTGTGATAACTTGCACCTGGACTTGGGGGGATGGCTGGCAACATGGTCAAAATACATTCTGGAGTGGGGACCCAGACATTTTGTTCCCATGAGAATGTATGCGACACTGGCCAGTTCCCCCGTGGAACCGTGTGACCTCTGAGGAACAAAAAATGAAGCCAATCAGAAAACGATGATCCAAAGTTAATGGCAAGGTGCTGTGTGAAAACACGCTGTCGGTCAAGGCAACATCACAGAGACTTGAAAAATACACGGCTCAATTGTAGCAGTTGTGCGACTGAACCAGTGACGGGGATTGTACCTCAGAGACTGAAGAGCAGGACTGTCTGCATCTCAGAAAACAAGTTCAAGGCTCCACGAGACACCTGAATTATTGCAGAAGAACGACCTGCGGAGTGGAAATGGCCAAATATAGAAAAAAAAAAAAGTATCTAAAAAATTAGTTACATTTATGATTTACCAACCATTATTACTCGTTGGCATGCTCGTTGGTAAGGATCACATATGAGAAAGCACACGAAGGAAGGAGATAACCATTAGGAAACGCATATAGTACGAGGAACGGATTGAACATACATATATAGATATGTATACAGGGGAGCTGGGATCTGGATTCTTTGCACTGCTGCCGCTGAACTCCAGGCTCTCACTGAATGCTGCTCAGCCCAGGGCTGCTTCCAGCTGTGCCATTGATTGCTTCCTACCTCCTGTCTCTCCCGAATAAAGAAACCCGAGCATTAAACCTGGCGCTAATTTGAGCTTCGTGGACAGAAAATTCAAGGGAGTCAAGTTCCTGGAAGAGGCAAAATTAAGAGAGTGGTTTGAGCAAACAAGGCAAATAACTGCTCCCTGAAGGGATCAGAGGGACTCTGAAACCTTGGAAGGAACAGCCAACGTTTAGAGGAAGCCTTCGGTCCCACCAACCCCCTGCAGCGCTACAGGCTGGGGGCAGAGTGGCTGGAGCTGCCTGGCAGAAAAGG